>OY856412.1:1092572243-1093022243 GCA_963693085.1 Alisma plantago-aquatica | reverse complement strand
CAACCTGTATTCTTTCATCAAGAACCACACTGAGACTATTCTCAACCTCCCAACAGATCCCGCAGCCAGGAGGGTGCCCTTCAGTCCTTCAATACGAGGCTTATCAACACAGGAATATTATATCTTCATAGACGCTGCTTTTAACCACCTTACTGCTAACACTGCGGTGGGAATTCACGCTTTCGGAGCAGATGGCAAGTCTCTGTTCGGTAAGGGCCAACGTACCATGGCCTCCTCCGCTCTAGAAGCAGAGGTGCAGGCTTGTCTTCTCGGTTTGAAAACCTGTAAGGAGTTGAATTGGTCCTCGGTGTACATCCTCTTGGACTCAAAGCAAGCTTTATCGTTTCTCACCAACCATCAGAAGGCCCCGAATAAATTCAAACCACATGTTCGTTTGGCGAGTACCATGCTGGAAGAAGGCAACTCGATTGTACTGAACCATGTGCCACGCACATGGAATACCTCTGCAGATCTGATTGCGAAGAGGAGTTTAGCTTCTGGAGTTCCCTGTAACTTTAATTTTGTTATACCTGACTGGCTCACGGCCTTCAGGAAGATTGATGTAAACGCTATGTTATCTGCACTAGAGGGCGGAATGAATAAAAATTGACCTCTAGTTACCCCAAAAAAAAAAACACTCATAGACACATATGGTTCCACTACCTTGTTGGGGAGAAAGTAAGTATTTGGTAAGGAAAGTAACAATCGGGATAAAAAAGAAACTATGTTGTCGAAAAAGTATATACGATTAAAAATGTAAAGCGTGCAAAATACACAGTAAAAATTTTAGTTACTTATTTATTTCAGAACTTTTACTGTGTACTCTGCTCATTTTAACTTTTTCAACAGAATAGTTATGTTTTTACAATATAGTTACTTTTTATTCAGATAGTTATTTTTTTAACTGAGTAATTACTTTTCAACCTACACAAGTTGCAAAAACTTAAGGGCCGTTCGGCCCCCTTCTTTCTAACTACTGGTATTCATGTGTAAATAGGGTGTTAGTTTAACTATAAAGATGTTTCTCATGTTTAGAGGAACTGACGAATGTCGTCTCGAGTCCGTCATCTGCTTTTTGGCTTTGTCGTTGCATATAGCCGCTTTACAGTCGCAATACAATTTTCACGACGGGGTTCTTCAGATCATATGTATAAGACTACCTGTCTTTTAAAAGTGATCAGCCTAACAGCCCCTTACTTACCCGAGTGGAAAATGAATAAAATGCCCCCCCCATATATATATATATATATATATATATATATATATATATATATATATATATATATATATATATATATATATATATATATATATATATATATATATATATATATATATATATATATATATATATATATATATATATATATATATATATATATATAGACAAAGAGAGTCAGGTTAGGATACACTCGAGTGTATGCAGAGTAGAATACACTCAAGTAGTTTTCCATTATGTAATTTATTTTTTAAATCTAATCCATTGATCTTCTTAAACATCATCTAAATAGCTCATACATAAAATTTGAGCTCATTTGAACATTTAGAGGTGATGTTATGAAGACCACAAAAATTATGCATTTCAAATTAATTTCGTACGTCAATTTTGTTTTCCTCAGATGAGTGACTTATACTCATCTAAATAAGCTCAAAATTTGCATGCAGCATAATTATAGTATAACAATGAATATCAATTACATACATTTTACAAAAACATTGTCTTGATATACAAACACTACTCATATATATATATATATATATAGGGTATATCTTCGCTACCCGTACATTGATTTTGTAATAGGAATGCATGTATTTGTAATGAGACGGTCCAAATTTGTAATTAGACGATCAAAATTATAATACAAAGACTTGTTTTGTATTACAACGTTGTTACAGTCATAAATATATATTTTACTATTTCCAGACAGAGAATACAAACATCACGATGTATTTACAAAATGAGTCTGTCTATTACAATTTGGACCTTCTCATTACAAATGCATGCCTTCCTATTACAAAACCGATACACGGGTAGCGAATCTTAGTTACCCGCATGGGTAGCGAAGATATACCCTATATAGGGTATATATATATGGCGTTCATTCAATACCTATGCAGGTAGCCTGGATTTCACTACCCGTCAGTCTAAAAAGTAACTATATGGTTAGAAAAGTAACTTGATGGACAAAAAGTAACTATATGACTATAAAAGTAAATCTGGACAGAATACATAGAAAAAATATATATAATTATATATTTATTATAGTTGTTGTAAATGTAACTAAATATACATGAAAAGTAACAATTTTTAAGGTAAAGTAACCCTCTACGTGTGAAAAGTAATAAACTCTAAAAAAAACTGAAATAGAGGGCGAGTAGCTACCCATGGAGGTATTAAATACATGCCCATATATATATATATATATATATATATATATATATATATATATATATATATATATATATATATATATATATTCATTGCTTGCGTCGGTAACTAACTTTTGTTACCCATGGATCTATTTTGTAACAGGAAGGCACATAATTATAATGAGACAACTAAAATTGTAGTACAAAGACTTGTTTTATAAATTCAATGTAAAAATTTTATTATCCCTCGGAAAAGAGTAAAAATGATATATATGAAAAAATAGTAAACAATTTACATTGTAGTACAAAATGAGTCTTTCTACTGTAATTTTGTTCATCTTATTACAATTTTGGTTGTCTCATTACAAATATGTACCTTCCTATTACAAAATTGATGCACACCCAGCACAAGTAGTGAATGAACAACCATATATATAGTGTATATATATATACAATATATATATATATATATACACTATACATATACACAAAATATATATATATGGCCTATATTCAATACCTGTGCGGGTAGCTACCCACCCCCTCTTTGGGTTACTATTTTTGGAGCTTCTTACTTTACACATGGAGAGGGTTAATTTACCTTAGAAACTGCTACTTTTCATGCATAAAGAGTTACATTTGTAATAGCTATAACAAATATTCAATTACATATATATTTGTTGTGTATTCTGTCTGATTTTACTTTTTTAGTCATATAGTTACTTTTTTTTATCAACATAGCTACTTTTTTGTCCAGAGAGTGCTTTTCTGATATATATATATATATATATATATATATATATATATAATAGGTATATATTTATATAATAGGTATATATATATTTTTGGTCCCTCAAAACTCTTGCTTTTTTGAATTTTTTGTAAAAGTAGATACAAGTAAAGAGGTGGGAGAGAGATAGACTAAGGTATCTATCTATCTTTACAGAATGTGCATCAGCTATTATACAAGAACACTAGGCTAAAGGACAAAAACAAACCATAATCAACATAAAGAACCATGCCCTTCTGATCAAAAAGAGGAAAACTTTCTAGCAGAAGGCTTTGATAGAGCCCATAATCTGATTCCACAGTACAACAGGATACCTAGCCCGATCTTCAAAGCACCTCTGGTTCCTTTCTTGCCACAAAAAATGATAGACACATAGACAACAGATTCTCCAAATAGCATTATAGTTCCCAACCATCTCACTAGTGGCTTTAGATTGAGATAAAGGAAAATACTTACTTACTAGAGACCAAACCTCATTTGTGTAGCTACAAGTAAAGCAAATGTGGGTTGTATTTTCATAATCCTTTTTACACATGTAACACCTTGCAACTAAAGGAATCCTGATTTGTCTTATATAGTCCACTATTGACCATTTATCATGAAATTCTTTCCATATATTGACCTAGAACCTCTTCGGGGTAGAACCCTTCCACAACCAAATAAATTTAGTAGCAGATCTACCAGCTACCGTAACTAGGTTCCAAATCATTTTAAGCTTTAGATTATCCACACTATTGAATAGGATGATGTCATTCTTGTTCTTGTCAATAGGAATAGAATCAATGGTCTTCATAAGCTTCATATTATAACTATTTGACTGTACACTCCATGCTCCATTATGAATAATGCAGCTCAGCTTACTGTGAATATGTAGCCCGATTTTTAGGATATTGTCCTCAACAATCAAGTTAGCAAGGAAGGATTGGTTGAACCACGGATCCTCCAACAGAAAGATATTTCCACCATTACCCACTTTATAGATAATCAATTAAACAAGAAGCTTTCTGCACCTCAAGATCTTCTTAAAATCCCAAGACATACTAGATGATTCTTTAACTACCCAAAATGACTTATTGAATAAGTAATTCTCATGGACCCACTTTACCCACAAGGAATCCTTCTTGCTTACAACATCCTAGTCATTAAGAAGCAGGCAAGCAGTAGAGGAGTCCTTGATTTTTTTAATGTTAATACTACCTTCAATACTAGGGAGGGTAACTCTCTCCCGCTGAACAAGATGGATGTGGTTGTGATTACTATCATTACCCCAAAGAAAATCTCTGTATGACTTATCAATCTCCTTCTGTACAGAGGCTGGTAGAGGAAAGGAGCTCATCCAATACAAATGAAGGACAGAGAGTGTGGATCTAATCAATTCATCTTGACCAGCAAGGGAAAGAAAATTAGATTTCCAGCCTTCTAAATTGTTCCCAATTTTATCAATCAAAGGATCACAGGAAGATTTAGACAACTTGCCCACGAAGAGGGGCAAGCCTAAATATTTTTAAGGAAGAGCACCCTCCTTAAACCGAAGGATACAAATCAAATCATTCTTAGGAGAAGACTTACTAAAATAGACCTCACTTTTGTCAAAATTAACAAAGACTTACTAAAATAGACCTCACTTTTGTCAAAATTAACAATTAAACTAAATAGCTTGTCAAAGGTTTCACAAAGAGAAGAGATACTTTTTGCATTCTTTGCATTAGCTTCAGAGAAGACCATTACGTCATCCACAAAGATGAGATAAGAGATGTTTAAGTCTTTAGAAGCATGCATTGGAGTGATGTCACATTTCTCTATAGAATCCTCCATCAAGACTTAGAAACCTCACATAACTATGACAAATAGGTAAGGAGCAATAGGGTCTCCTTACCTAAAGCTATTAGATGGCTTGAAAGGAGTAGTTGGCTCCCCATTAACCAGTATCTGCTAAGATATAGAACTAAAAATTTCTCTTAACCACTGAATCCATAGAATACGAAATCCCATCCTATACATAACAGTAAATAAAAAATCCCATTTCACATAATCATAGGCCTTTGAAACATCCATCTTTAGGCACATTTTATGACCAAAATTTGCTCTACTAAAGTATTGAGTAATTTTATTGGACAAAATAGTGGCCTCTTTATTGCTTCTTCATCAAACAAAGGCACACTAATTAGGACTAATAATGGAAGGTAGAACCAGATTCAATCTATTTGTCAAGATTCTCGATATTATTTTATAGATATCATTACACAAGGATATTGGCCACCAAATTTTGAGGTCATCATAGTTCAAACCTTAAGGGACAAGCAAGATAAAAGTGTTATTATCTTCATTCAACATTTTTCCCTTTTTGAAGAGCTCCTTTACTACTTCACTAACATCTGGGCTAATAATGTGCCAAGTATTTTTAATGAAATGGACATTGAATCCATCGGGCCCAGATGCCTTTCCAACCTTCAAACTTTTAACCACAATATCAATTTCTTCCTGGGTAATAGGAGCAGTAAGACTAAGCTTCTGAGTATCATTAAGAATAGGACCCATCCATTTGAAATCAATAAGCCCATCAGACTTACCTGACTTATTGAAGAGATTAGAATAGTATGATGAAATATGATTCATATGATGATTTGGACCAGAATTAGAAGAGTTGTTATCCATCAACTTGTAAATATGGTTCTTGTGTCCTCTCATTTTAATTGATACATAGAAAAATCTAGAGTTTCTATCACCCTCATGCAGCCATTGAATCCTAGATTTTTGTTTCAGTAAATATTCCTCACAAAGTTTAGCTTGTCTAAGCTCTTTTCTCAACATATTAGCTTTAGTTTGAAACTCAAAGTTAAAAGGGTTTAGATCAGCCTATTCCTGAGAAAAAATAGCTTTGAACTTAGTCACATTTTAATTGTCAAAAATATTACCAAAGATAGTTTTATTCCAATCCTTTAGCATCATTTTCAGTTTAGCAAGTTTCATGTAAACCTTGAACATAGCATAACCTTCAATTTGAGTGTCTCAAGCATCCTTGACTACATTCAGAATATCCTCATGGGAAGACCAATCATTAATAAAATGGAAGGGAGATCTCACTTTCCTTCTTTCATCCAAATTAATAGAAAGAATCCTATGGTCACTAACAGTATTCAAAATGATCAAACAATTGAAATTAGAAAAATGATCCAGAAAAGAAGAGTTGAAGAAAGCCCTATCAATCTTTGAATTAATAAATGCATCACCCTCCTAGTGGTTATCCCACGTGAATAAAGGCCCCTTAAAGTTGAGTTCAAAAAGACAACAAGAAGATATGCACTCATTAAATTCCTCCATGGACCTTTGAGTAGGTGGGAGTTTACCTTCTTTTCATAATTCAACCTAACAACATTAAAGTCTCCTACTATCAACCAAGGAAGGTCATTTGAATCAATAAAGTCTTGAATGCTCTTCCATAAGGTGACCTATCATTATCATAGTTATGACCATACAAAAATCAGAATTCCTTATCATCAATCGAAACTTGGACATGAAGAATTTTATCAAACTCCCACACATACTAAATATTGCAATCTTCATTCCTCCAGAGAATTATTATACAACCCAAAGGATGACTAAAATGATTGGATAAGTAATAAAAATCCGATAAATGTTTCATCATACAATTAGATATCCTTTTCTTCCTTATCTTACTTTCATTCAGAATAATGACCTTCCCCCACCCTTCATAACTCCTCTTAGACACCCATAATTTTATTACTTAACCCTCTAATATTCCAAGAGGAGATTGATAAAGGGGGTTCATTGGGAAACCTGGGCCGTTGAGCTGTCTACCTTAGCATTCTCATTTATCACATTCACATTGTCTTTCTTGTTTAAAGGAGAGTAAACAAAGTTTGTGTCTATATAGGAAATTCTAGCAACAACTATAGGATTCACTTGAGGAGGGAACCTTTGTTCATTCAAGGATGAACTATGCATTTCACCAAACACCTAAATAGGAGTCAAAGGGATCGACCTTCCTCCAGGAAGACCAAAACCTTTAGACTTCATCTTGTCAAAGAAGGGGCAGCAACGAGACTCATGACCAAACAACCTGCATTGTTCACATAAATTTAGAAGCCATTCATATTCAAATAAAATCTTTTACGAGTCCCCTTGGTCACTTTGAATCTCTATAGAACAACAAAAGGAAGAGTCGGCCATCAAAATTACTTGGAGTCTAGCATAGTCTATTTGAGAGCACTCATGAGTCACTCTGTCTGTTTGTAATGGGATGCCAAGGAATGATCCAATCCTATTTATCATTCGGGAGTCCCAAAGCTCAATAGGGAGTTCATGAACTCTAATCAAGATAGGAACATATTTGAGTTTAGTCTTTTTCATCGGTAACCACTTCATGAGGATTATAGGCATTCTTTTAATGAACCACAACCCATTATTCATAACAAAGACCATATCATCATTGTTGGAGAATCAAACAATGCAAATACCATTCTCTATACTTATCAGGTCAAAATCCTCTTTTGGTTCCCAAAGTTGAGCTAGATGTTCGTGAAGATGTAGGAGATCTAGAGAAAAATCAACAACATAACCAGCCAAACTAAATTTCCATTTAGTAGCATTCTCATTAGCTTCTGATTTAGGATAAATTATCTTCCCTTCCTTCACGCAGTTTTTCTTAGAGGAGTCATTTTCCTAGCATCTTCCACATTGAAGATCTCACATCAATCTTTGGGATCATCAGTGTCGCTCGAGATTACTAGTTGAGCATTCCTCCAAATCTGGTGGTTAGAACTTTGGGGGTGGCGGCGGTGGCACTATTCCATCACTAGAGCTCCTGTTTTGTGTGGACAGGCTCCCTATCACCTTCTATATATATATATATATATATATATATATATATATATATATATATATATATATATATATATGTGTGTGTGTGTGTGTGTGTGTGTGTGTGTGTGTGTGTGTGTGTGTTTGTGTGTGTGTGTGTGTGTGTAACTATGTATATACATGTATGTATATACATACATACGCACATAGCATGGGAAGAAAATCTGGACCGGTGTGTATGTGCCAAAATGGAGCATGTGTGTATACAAAATTTTGTATAGTGTTCTTGCTACTCTTAATAGGATAAAGGGATCGAACTATGATGTATCTACCTTGTGGTTGCTATGCAAAGGTGCTGAAGAATCCCACAACCACCTTGTAGGTGAATGCATATGCACAAGGGAGGTGTGGGATACATTGCACAAGGATTTCAAACTACAACTCCAGCTAATGGATGATCCAAGAAGGTTGCTGACAAAGTGTGGGAATGATGATAGGAAGAAGTTGTTATTTGCTGCTCTATGCTATCATATTTTGGAGGAACAGAATGCCATAAGACATCAAGATGTTGCTACAAATACAATGAGTGTTGTTGTAAAATTTTATAAATGTGTTAAACTCAAGTTGCACATTAGTTAAGTGTGTGAGTTGTTGCTCAATTTTGTGGTGTATGGCATTGGGCCTACATGTAGCTTTTGACCTCCTATATTTTTAGGAGGAAGTCAGATTATATATACCTGATTTCGATACATACATACATAAACAAAAATAAAGGGGCTCAAGTGGTCAAGCACAGTGTCTCCTAACAAAGGGACTCAGGTTTGAATCCTAATTCCTTCCTTGGTTTACCATCCTTGTGGATGTTCAGCCTCCTTCATGGGCATGGGAGAGGGGGAGAGAGTGCCTCTCTTAATCCTATGCATATACATATGTACACACATGCATATCATATGTTTGGTACCAAACCACACTAACAAGCATTTCTTGGCATACATAGACACTACAAATGGAAGAATAATGGAAAGAACATGAAATAATAGTCCAATATGGAGAATGTAATCCTAAATAACAAACACTTAGAACACTTGATTTAAGAAAAAGGTAGAAACATTATATTACTTTCCAGATCTCTTACTCTAAGGAGATACTTGAATTGTGACTGTGCAACCTTTAGAACAAGAATAATTGACATGCCAGATTCTCTATTCAATTATAGTCTTATTCGATTCCCTATTGAAATTAATGTATGAATCATTGCCAAGTGATGAACCCTGAATTGTTTATGATCCCCATCTTATCTCTCAAAGTTCACCACTATATTTTCATGTTGTGAATGTTGTTGTATTTTTTATTGACAATAAAATTAATCCATTTGCTATTATGATCCCTTGGTGACTTTAGCCCCTTATTAGACTTGAATCCCTGTAAAGGTTGAATAATCACAACCTTGTGCAATGGATGAAGGATACATTATCCCCATTTAACTAGATTAGTTGATAATAGACTAGTGGTTTTCTCTCCCTAGAGTGTGTGTAACATCCTGAAAATAAATAAATAAGATTTTGTCCTTAATTTGTAAGTACACAAATTGTAGTCCATATTGATGAATAAGTGACATAAGGTTAAATGCGCAATTCACCTAAATCTCTTTCAAAATATTGACAAAAAAAGTTGTATGAATTTAATGTGATAAAAAATTCCTTCCCCCAAAATATGAGGCTATGATTGTTTTTAGGAAATCCTAGATAATGAAATCCATGTTTATCCTAAAATGAAAATAAAAAATTATAATGATTTGCAAATAGAAAAGCTAAGATTTTATTTAGAATACTCATGATTTAGTTAGGGACCAACCGATTTGGTCATAATTGGACATTATATATCCCTCAATCAAACTAGGAAAGGAAGAAATATGGTTTTAAACCGTAAGCGTCAACTATGTTTCAATATGGTGGTTACACATATGGTTCCAGATCTTATGTGAACACATCTTTTTTTCCTAAGCCATGAGAGACTATGAGATGAATGATTTTGATCTTTTCACACCTCCTCCCTGTGGTCTGAATCCATCTGACAAGAGCATACCATACACCCTCACCCAAAAACTTTTAGACAGATATGTGAGACAAGGTCTTAGTCTGAGAAACCATCTCCAAAACCTTTTTTCTCATCTTCCCAAAAGAGTATGTCCTAAACACCAGGTGTGTTCATTCCATAGACACTCCAAATAACAAAACATTCCTTGATCCCCTAAAAATCATCCTTCTAGTAGTAATCAACCTACCCCAATCCACAAGACTATATATACCTCACCGAACATCACCCAACTCATTGTAGTACATCCTCATCACCTAGTATCCTTATTTTCCTTTGGAAGATAATCCTCCATCCCATGTTTGTCTACCTACTCTAGAGGCTAGCAATGAATCTCTTAGGCATTGGTGCAAAGGGAAGAATTTTCTCAGTAGATCCTTTTGAATATCTCAGTGTGATCTAGTTCATCGAATCTTGTACAAATTTAGTTTCCCTCATTTTCACCTTATTTTGGTCCTCATGATAAATACTAGGTTTTAGCTCCAAGTTTTGATTTTTGTTCTTCTACGAGTTTAGCTCATCCTCAAGGTATTGTAGGTTCCTAGAACCTTGATTGTCCTATGTGTGCCCTTTTCAAGCTTTTTGAACTCTGCTCTAGGGATCAGCCACAGTAGAGTGGTGTTTTTCCTCCTCTTGTCAGCCTAAGTCTTGCACCAGGGCTCATTGTGACTGCATGATCCAAAATAGATGATATCACAGTTTCCCAACACATCTGTGATTATTACCTAGCTTTATATATTGAGTTTTCCTCTAGGATCGAGCTATAAGAAGTTATGCCCCTCTGGTCCTTTTATTAAATCATGCAACAACTGCTTTTACATATCTTCCCCCCACTTTGGTAATCATATTGTAATGGCATACATGGGTGATTTTGGGTTTTCAGGCGCTCATTAAAAAGGATCAGTTGTGTTTCTTTTGATATGGGCCTTCCCAAGTGACCAACTTTGGTTGGGCCTTCTCTATGGGGTCGCACCTGGTTTTTGGTGGACTATCTTCTATGTGGATTTTTTGAGTTTATTATATTCCAAGAAGTTAAATATTCATAGTAAATGGCATGATCATGGGAAAAATATACAACAATATATTTTGGAAAGGTTTTTTAATATGGAATACGAATTTAAGTTTTCAAACCCTAATTCAATTTTCTAAGAAGATATTTTACTATAAGTCCTAGATTAGGATTTTGGAGTTGACTAAAACTAAATTAGTGAAATTATATTAATTGTACAACATTAGGGTGTCCATTAAGATTGAGAACTGATAGCACTTCTTCTCCCACTTATAAGTGGGACATGAACACTGAGTATATAGTACGACATAAGGGTTTCTATTTGCCAATGATTATGGAATTAAGTTATAATGGTATCAAGTATATATTTCTAATCAATACCTACAACATATTTGATTATTAACCAATTTATTGTTTTCCAAAATAGTTTCATCCTTGATTGTGAGTATCACATGCATATCATTCTTTAGTTATGATTGAATTCTGTATGTTTTTATGGTCAATGTTTATGTTGTTATAATATAGTTGTTTTATGTTGTTGCTTCCAAGATATTCACCTTTTTCAACATTTATTTATAAGCTCTATGTGAGTAGTGAGCACTTGAATGCATAATCTATGAGTGAACACTGGCCTATTGGGAGAACTTATGGATGAAGGACAACATAGTTAACCCAAGATAGTAATTTGATGTCAACGAATATAAATATTAATGATTTGAAAATTATTTAGTGTTTATATCCTTTTTAAGTGTAGTTTATATTCATATAAAAAGTTACGCATTGCCACTTTGTCTAATGTGTTTTCTATTCTATTTGTATGGATGAGGGAGTGATTCCCAAAGGAGATAACAATAAAGGATCTTAGACAAGTAGATTATATCTCAAGGATATATCTAAGAGTTTAACCTTAATGGGTGCCGACTATCACATGGTGTTTAGTTCATTTTTCTAGTTCAGTATGAGGATCAAGTATTACTTTAGCTAACATTTAAGTTTCTGTTATGGACATTAAGACATGATAATTGTTATCTTATCATGTGTTGGTTCAATATAAATTTATGCTTATGCAATAATTATCAGGTTTGTGACATCCCTCATGAGAATTATGTTTTTTATTTTAATGTGTATGTTTAAGAAAGTGGAATGTTGCAATATGGTATCAAGCACAAAATATAGTTGGTCACTAGGTGTAAAAATTTAATCCTTTGGACCAAATTTTTTTCCAACATAATTTATATCAAAAAACAAACAAACCAGTCTGGTACATTCATATTTTACAACAAGAGACACAAAATCATATACATATAAACTACCATAAAACATAAATGGTTCTTATATGCTCTTTAGTAGAAGACATATCTTGCATGTCTCTTCTAGATCTTCCATTGAGAACTTATCCATGTATATCCTATATGACATGGACCAAGAGGAAAAGGGAGCAGGAATTGTTGGTACTATATTCTGATGTTTAGAAATTTCAAAAAATAGGTATAAAGTATGATTCATGTGTAAGATCAATTATATGAGGGGTCTATATGGTGGACACAATTTATCAAAATAAGGATCACAAGAATTAATTATTTCAATATTAACAATTCAATATGGTAATTCATAAGATTTTGTAGCTATCAACTATGCAGAATTGTCTGCACTCTAGATATCAAAATATTCAAGATTATTCACAACAAAATGTTCAACTTTAAATATTAGGATTAAGTACTATCATATCATTATTTCAAGGTCTAAAGTGGTTAGTCATATGTGATGTAACGACAAAGTATCCTAATTGTTATTTTAACCAGTCGACCAGGGGACAACTAATCCAATACAACATGTACTTAGGAGGCAGGATGCACCCTACCTCAAGTGATCCAAATATCTAAGGTTCCAAATCCCAAAGGGAGTCAAAACTTCATTAGATCAAATTTAGTGTTATCTTAATGTTTTTTTAAATTGAACTATTATGAATTAGGAGTGGTACATTCAAGAGGCAATAATGGCTTATAAAATAGTTTAGGGTTCAACATCAATCAGAATGTATCGAACAATGATAAATAACTCAACATATAAATAGAGAATCTTATACCTCAAACTATTTAAAGCTCCATACTATGCTCAATCACCACAGACCAAGAGGAAGAATCGACAAAGTTGTATAATGGTGTTGTCACTCAGCTTGAAATTAATTACTTGTTCAATGTCTTCTATTATCTTTTCCATCAGAGCTATTACAATTTCATGGTTCTTCCATTCTCTCTCTCTCTAGGGTTTCTACTTGAATTACATATATAATCAATTTCACTAGTTTATTTTCTTTTTACTATAGATAACCACCACAATGTAGATATTCATTTATTCATCATAATATCTTTCTATGTTCTTAATTTTATGAAGTGAGATGTATCCATAAGGTAGGGTCATGCATAGTCATCCATGATCAATAATTAATTAGGAATTATAAGATTAATATGTTTGATGTTTATTTCATCCTCATTGACGCATATTCAGTGGTCAACATTCACATTTTAGATTTTGATCTAACGTTATTCATTCTCATTCTGCTATATTTCCCAGCATAAGTTTCTTAATGGTCATACTCATTCATTCATTCATTCAAATTATTAGGGTATTCCCTACTATAGTAACATTATGTGTGGTTCTAAATGATTTTTCATAAAAGCTATATTTTATAAAGTATCCACTTTACTATTTCTTAGGTGATTTCATATGAGTATATCCCCAAGATTCAACTCTTTAGTTGTACATGGGACCTATCTATTCTAGGGTTTAAATGCTCCAACATATCATATTATATCCATTTTAAGATATTAGGTCAATAGATTTCCTAACAGGTAAATTACATTTTTACCCTTCATGTACATGTATGTCCACTCAGTTCCCTTTACTTGTTATAACTGATCATAAACATCCATTGGATCTATATTGTATCACTAGATTCATAAACATTCATTTAATACTAATACATGGATATTTAGTTGCATGTTTATATACTTACTAAGGTTATGTTCATTAATCCAATTAGTGACTAGGAGTTCTTTCTTGTTATTCTTGCATTTCTGAAGATACAACAACCCCAATTATTAACATGTTCATTAAGGAAAACTTACCTCTACTTTCTATCCTTTCCCCCCAATTTCTACTATTTAATACATAATTTAACCAATTATTTCCCTGGGTTATGCATAGTCATCCATGATCAATATTTAATTAGGGATTATAATATTAGTGTGTTAGATGTGTATTTCATCCTGATTGTTGCATATTCAACTATCAACATTCACATTTTAAATTTTAATCTAACATTATTCATTTGTGTTTTGTTATATTTCCCAGCATAAGTTTCTTAATGGTCATACTCGTTCATTCATTCATTCAAATTATTAGGGTATTCCCTACTATGGGATTAAGAGAGAAAGATTTCTCCCCCCCATGCCCGTGGTGGAGGCCGAATGCCCAGGAGGGTGGTAAATCAAGGCGGCAACTGGGATTCGAACATGGGTCCCTTCATGATGAAACATTGTGCTTGACCACTTGAGCCACTCCTTGTTGGAGGGTATTCCCTACTATAATAACATTATGTGTGGTTCTAAATGATTTCTCATAAAAGCTATATTTTATAAAGTATCCACTTTACTATTTCTTAGGTTATTTCATATGAGTATATCCCCAAGATTCAAAATAACTCATTAGTTACTCTTTAGTTTTACATGGGATCTATCTATTCTAGAGTTTAAATGTTCCAACATATCATATTATATCCATTTTGAGCTATTAGGTTAATAGATTTCCTATCAGATAAAATTATATTTTTACCCTTTATATATGTATGTCCAATCAACTCCCTTTGTTTGTTATAACTGCTCATAAACATCCATTGGATCTATATTGTATCTCTAGATTCATAAACATTCATTTAATACTAACACATGGATATTTAGTTACATGTTTATATAATTACTAAGTCTATGTTCATTAATCCCATTAGTAAATAGGAGTTCTTTCTTGTTATTCTTGCATTTTTGAAGATACAACAGCCCCAATTATCAACATGTTCATTAAGTAAAACATACTTCTACTTTCTGTCCTTTTCCCCTAATTTCTACTATTTAATACATGATTTAACCAATTATTTCCTTGGGTCAAAATATTATTTATATGGTAAAATGGGTCATATCTTGTCAAACTAGGTTGATTAGGGTTCAAGATAATATTTCAATCCATTATTAGGATTTTTTTGATTTTATCTATTTATAACCAATTCTATTCTTTTTCTATATTATAATCCATTAATATGTATATTATTCAAACATCACTTCAATTAAGAATAATCATTAAATCTAGTAAATACTATGCATTTTGATCAAATTAAACTGGACATAAGAAAGTTTGGGTATTTAATACAATTTACCCTATTTATTAACCATTTATATCATCATTTTTTATATTTATAACTTATTAATATGCCTCTTAGTTGTTTGTTTTTAAATACAAAAATGATTAGTAATTGGTCAGAATAAATCACATATGGGTTAAGGTAGTTTTTCTAGGCATTAATGATTGATGATGAGGAGGAAGAAGGTAACAAGGAAGGTATGATCTAGTTATAAACTCAATTTTAGTTATATGGAAATACATGTTCTATATTACAAACAAGGAATAAGTAAAACCCTTAGGTGGGTAGTACTATGGAAATTTTGAGAATCATTTTTTATGGTGGGTAGAATTTTAAGATCCTCAAAATGAATAAATAATATTTGGCCCTTAATATGTAATTACACAATTGTAGTCCATACTGATAAATAAGTGACATACTAGGAGTATGTGTGCTAATGTCCTAATTCATTTTCATGATATGCCAAAATGTTTTCATGAACTTAATGTGATAATAGATTACTTTCCTCATGTTATGAGCTTGTAATTACTTTTAGATAATCTTAGATGATTAAATTGATGTTTATCATATTCAGGCCATAACATATATTTTTGACCCCCTAACACAAAAACTAATTTTTATATAGAATCCTCATGATTTATTTGGGAAACCAACCAATTTCAAATGCACTAATACAACCCTAGACCCCCCCCAAATAAAATAATGAAAGAAATTAATATGGGTTAGAATCCTAATATAAATTATTTAATTAATGTGACTCTTCCACCTATGGTTCCAAATTTTGTGTCATGCATACTTTTCTTTCCTAGACTACACTAGGCTACAAGATGAATAGTCACAATCTTTTCAAGCCTCTTACCTATTGAATAGTTCCATCTAATGATAGCATGACATCCACCCTCACCTACTTTTGCATGGAATGGTAGTCCACATATCCCAATTTTTCCTTCCCCGATCTTCATCCCTAGTGATTTTAAGTATGAGAAAACACCTCTGAACCTTCTCCTCATCTTCTGATGCACTAAGTATTAGCTCCTTTTCACATTCTACTTTTTATGCACTTATTGCACAATTTCTCATTTTGACATTATTTATGCATTATTTATCATTTTTAGCATGTGAAATACTATTGTATTAATTAATAAGTATTTTTATCAGACTATGTTAAGTTATCAATTTTTATTCAGACTTATATTTTTTTTCCGCATTTCAAGAATTTTTAGCACTTTCAGTGCAACTTGGTACTACCGACTTTGGAGTTGGTGGTATCAACTTTCTACAAGAATCCAACAAGGAAGCCAGAGAAACTTAGTGACATTTATTTTCTAGTCGGTTGTACTGACAATATCTTTGTGCCCTCGACTTTGGTGTTGGCAGTACCAACTTTTGCACCCATAACAAGTTAGAGACAACTCATTTCTATTGACAAACATCTCAGTAGTACCGATACTTAAGGGTTTTGAGTCAACCGACAACTTGGTGCCATCCACTTTCTTATAGGTGGTACTGACTTTTTGTGATCATTGCAAATCAAAGATTAAGAAAGATCTGACTGGTGGAACTTAATGACGGATAGAGCCTCACTTATGACCTAAGAGGAGTTCGGAAAGATATATCTAAGATATTATTTCATGTTGCAAACAAGTACAAAGCCGAGAGAGGAGGATATGAAGGAGATGGACATGTACCGTATAATTTGGGCACCTTTGGGAAGTGGATTTGCAGCTGGAATGTTGCGGATCAAGGCGCTCACCATAGGGTATCATCCAAACCTGTTTCTCCATGGTTTTTCATTAGTTTTCTTGATGTTTAGCTCCTTGTTTCCCTCTTTCTCTATTTATTTGTTGATAGAAATCATGTGGGGCTAATCCCCTTGTTCCTTGGCACTTGAGAGTAGTCTAGTTTTATATTCTTATTGACCTCTATGATTTAATATATATATTTTCCTGAATCCTAGACATAAATCTATGATTTCTTAATGAATTGTATGTGATTGATCACCACATTCAATTTCTTAGACTGCTAATTGCTTCAGGAGAGGGATTATTGGTTCGACAAGTCATATATTTAAACATCCTACATTGTTCCTCAGGAGAGGGCTGACAAGTCATAGATTTAAACATCCTACACTGTGCCTTGGGAGAGGGCTTAAATCACAATGGAGGTAGGATTTATTTTGTATAGGTAGTGTATTACGATGTGGGCATGGGAAATACTTTCTACAGGTTTCTTAGTCCAGGGTTAAGGATAAATGATTATTAATGAAATCAAGTTAAATGCAATGTATACTATGGTGAAACTATAATCCTTAGAAAACCACCAATTTGTTATCACAATTCACTTAAAATAGTTTTCAATTCTTGCAATTAGTTATAAAGAAACAACCAATCATTCTTTTACAGGACTAGCTTATTAGGTTATATCTATTAATAGTCTCTGGAGTATGTTTTCCCTAAGTTCAACATTCGAGCTTCATAGGCCTATACTACCCAATGCTTACACTTGTGTTTTGCACGAATAAATTTAGGCATGTCAAATTTTTAGCACTATTTTGGGGAAACAAAAACTCCAGCACTATGAGTGTTATGATCGGTCACCCTAGCCCATTTCTTTTCTTTTGTTTACTTTTCAAAATTTCTCTTTGAAATTGATCATAATTGAGATATTTTCTTTCATCAATTCACTAGTATTCTCTATTGTCAGGTTGCCATTAAGTTTTAGGTGTTGCTGCATGGTTCACACTTAAACCATAGATTACGGAGAGTTTACTCCATTCGTTGTAGCTATGAGGAAATTTTCACAAGATGCTAGAGTTTGGGGATTCAGCTAATAAGCTCATTCAAACCCCACCACCATAGGTAGAGAAGGCACCAGCAGTAGACATGGACCCAAATGTTGAAGAACATGTTGAAGAAGGGACTAAAGAATAGGATATCTGGGAGAAGAGTAAAGCATCCTCAGTCTATCTTAACTATGGTAATAAAAAGGTAGATAGTCAATGTTGGTAGTCACAAGATAGATCATGGTCTGGTGGCATTAATCAAATCACAATCATTCCACGACCACAATATGGAGGACATGATGGCACACATCAACAAATTTGTGGAGAGTTGTGATATGCTTAAACTCGATAGTATTCTATCTATAATGATATATATGAAGTTTTTCTCTTACTCTATTAAAGAGAGAGATAAGACATGGTTCTTAAGCCTCCAACTAGAATCTATTAAGATGGGATGATAGATGCTTTTTTCAAGTGATATTTTCTACCTCAGAAGACAAATGAACTCATGGGAAAAATTCATAACTTCAAGTAGCATGATGAGGAGTCTTATTCTAAAGCCTAGGAGCAATATTAGAACATGCTCAGGAAGATCCCTCATCATGGGATCAATTTATACAGGCAGGAAATGACATTCTATTATGGCATACATAAAGAGGAGAGGACTAGTTTGGATAGCACAGGAACATGTTTCTTCCTAGAAAATAAAGCTATCAGCTATCATGATATCCTAAATAACATGACTAAGAATCACTCATGGGGGAGGAGCGAGAAGCATTAATAGAAATTAAAAGTTCTATGGAATCAAGGGAGTTTACGGTACTCAAAGCCCAGATGGACAGACTCACAAAGAATCTTGAGCAAAAATCTGGCACCTCATCTGGAGGTGAAGAGGAGGAGTGCATGTACATACATCAACAATATCAATAGGATATGGGTCCAAGAAAGATAGATAGAATTGAAGACATAATGGGCAAGTTGGTGATGCAGAATGAGGCTTTGTTGGACGACAAAAAAGGTGCATCAAAATCAAGGGGCTCAGATCTATAAAATAAAAAAATGATTTCTCAGCTAACAACAGAGTTCGCATCGCTTAAGGAGATCATTCAGTAGAGATTTCTTGGGAACACAGAGACAACTCATCAACATCATCAAGTAAACTTTGTCTTTATTCCAGAGCCAGATTGGTTGTATGTGCTAGAACTTCCATTTCCCAACATCCAATACAGAAGACTAAGAGGATACAAAATTCCATTGCATTATGCTCACTCGCACACCTCATTCAATATAGGGTCAGCAACAAGTAACAAGGATAGAACAACTACACCATTTTTGAAAAACAATGAACTTCCAATTTCCAACATTTCTATGTTTGATGCCTCCAACTCTAGATAAGGTGTCTATACAAAAAGAATAAGTGAAGGTTCTACTTCACATTGGATCAGTCACAGTCAACAAAGAAGCACCTACACTTGAGGAGAAATCACAGGTCACCCCATCCACATGAAACATGTCAAATTTTATCCTAGAAGGTGGCTTCGATGCAAGCTTAGAGGAGGATATCCCTAATGTGTCATGCATCCCCCCACATAGGCATGTAGAGAAACTGCATGTGCCATTCCCAAATAGTATGAAGCTAAGAAAGGAGGAAAAGTAGTTCAAGAAACTCCTAGATATCTTCTGAAAGCTCCACATCCCACTTGTAGAGGCAATAGAACAAATTCATGCATATGGAGATCCTTGAAGAATATCATGAAAAAAAAATGGATGAAAGATACAGATTTCTTGTGTGTGATTATGAAGTGGTGAGTGTGATGATCCAGGAATTATTTTTGATGAAGAGAAAGGACCCAGGATACTTCTACATTCCCTATTTTATAGGTAGCAAACATTACCAACAAGCACAATGTGACTTTGGGGCAAGCATAAATTTCATGCATCTTTCTACCTTTCAAAAGTTAGGATTGAAGAAACCAACAAAAATGTCTTGACAATCTAGTTGGAAGATGGATTGATTGGGAGTCCATATAGGATATGTGAGGATGTATTAGTCAAAATTGATAAATTCACCTATATGGTCATTTTTTTGGTTATGGATATGCACAAGATGCAGGGATACAAGATGTTGTTAGAAAGGTCGTTTCAAGATATGACCAATGTGATCATTGCCATAGGTAGAAAATATTTGATACTCGAGATAAAATATGATAGAGTATAGTTCATACTAGAGGATGAGTCTTCACAACTATCATGTGACAACCCAATATAAAGAAAATCACCTTGTCAATCCTAGATATTAAACAAGGGTGCTTATGGGAGGCAACCCAATTTTATTTATTTCATTTACATATCGTTATGACTTTTCATTATTTCACTTTTGTATTTGTCTTATTAGATGTTTAATTGATGTACGAAGGTACTTTTTTCTCATATTTGATTCACAGGGAGAGTCAAAGTTGGTACTACTATGACTATTGTGGGTACCACCAACCTGCTTAAAAATTTTCAATAGGCATTTTGCAAATAGTCAATACCATCAACACACAAGTTGGTGATATCAAATCCATGACAAGTGAAATTCTGCAAAAGGTCTATACCACTGACCTACTTAAAAAATGTCAATAGGGATTTTGTAAAAAACTGATACCACCAACACACAAGCTAGTGGTATCGAATCCATGAAAGGTTTCTATAGAAAGTTAGTGCCGCTGAATTTTCTCTAAAAAATCACAATGCTACAAGAGGAGATTTTCAATACCACCAATGCACATGTCGGTGGCACCGACTCATAGATCTTAAATGATGATAAAGGATATCATATCTAGGTACCACTAACACATAATCAGTGGCACCGACAAAGATGAACAAATGCTAGCAGAATTTGATCCACATACGCCACTATGAACATTTTGGCCACCACCACCACCCTATTGAGCACACGGTACCCCTTTTCCACCTCTTTGTTTGAATTCAAACTATGAGAACATACCTAAGTTCAAGATTTTGGGGTTTTGGAATGGCTTTATCTATTTTATGATTTAACTCATTTTAGTTTTGAATTTTTTTCCTCCTCCAACCATCCTAGGTCTTGAACCTTGGGTCAATGTGACCACATGATCTCAACTAAGATGATGTGGCATAGGCTTACCACAATAAGCACTCAATATCTAGCTTTCTATCATGAGATTTCCCCTAGGATCAAGTTGTTTGAAGCTTTGATCCTTTGTTCCTTGTTAACAACCAATACAAATGCTACTTTTACATTTCCCCCACTTTCTTAATATGATTTTCATGAAATTCATAGGAAGTTGTGGGTTTACATACGTCCATAAAAAAGGATTGGCCATGTTTCTTTTGAGTAGGCCCCACCCGAGTGGTCATCTCTAGTTGGGTCACCACAACGCGGAAGCACCCCATGTTTGGTGAACTTTGTCTTCTACATGGTTTTGTAGAGTTTTCCTATTGGTCAAGAATATGAATATTCACAATAAATGGCCCAATCATATAAAAATATGCAAAATTATGTTTTAGAAATGTTTATGAATGAGGAAGCTAGTTTACAAGTTTTCATATCCTAATTATGTTATCCTTGATGGTGTTTTCCTATAAGACCTAGACTAGGATTTTGGTGTTTAATAGTATTAAATTAATGATAAATATATTCATTTTAGAACACTAGGGGTGTCCATCATTGTCAGAAGAATTGAGAAGACTTCTTCTCTCACCAGTAAGTGTATCATGAAAATCTAATATCACGTACAGTAGAAGGATTTTCATTATGTTATATTTATGGAATTCAATTATAGTGATACATTTCTAATGAATACCTACAACATATTTGATTATGAATCAAATTATTATTCTCTAGAATATTATCTCATCACTAATTATGATCATAACATGTAGATCTTTCATCAATTATGATTCAATGCTTTAGTTATTATTGTCAAGGTTTATGTAAGTAAAATATAGTCGATTTATATTGTTTCTTTGATTATATAATCTTTTGGCACATATATTTATAAGATTCGTGTGAGAAGTGATCACTTGAGTGCATAAGATCTATATAAACAATGAGCTTTGGGGAGCATTCTGTCTTCATTGCAGTTGATCTCTTGGGAGAACTAATAAATGAAGGTTGATGTTGTCAACCCAAGATAATGGTGATAATGTTAATGAATATAAAGATAAATGATATGAATAAAAACCAATGTTTAATCCATGTTGTCTCAAAAGTACAGTTTATATTTTAGTTGATATAATGTTACTCAGTTCCACTTATTGCAACGTGATTTAGGTTTTTCATTGTGTTGTTGGGTATGCAATGTTTGTAGGATAGAAGAATAAGGGAACTTGGACAAGAATCTTACAACTCAAGGAGAAATTTAGGAGATTAACCCCAGTGGGGTGTCAAATATATTATACCACTTATTTTAGTTTTCCATTTAGTATCAGGGTCATGTATTATGTTGGTTTAATTTCTAGTTTTTTTATGGACCTTGATACATGAGTCTTTTCTTTTTTTCCTGTGTTGGTTGAATGTAACTTCACATTATGGAATGATACCATGTTTTTGGCATCCCTCCTGAGAATTATGTTTCCTTTCAATAATATATATGTTTAGGAAAGTGGAATATTCCAGTATGTGAACATAGGGTATATATCCTTGAAAAATATATAATATGATGATGCCAAACTTAATAATTTTGATACTTATAATTTGTTACTCTTGAATACATCATTCTCTTTTGAAAAATCTTGAATAGTTGAACAATATTGCATATTTGATATCTTGTGGACATTTTACAAAACTCAAACTAGTAACACTTTGATATTTTGGGGATAATCCTCTAAATTACTATCTTGAAACTTGAACTTTGCAATGTAATTTACATCTTGATACCCTAGTCTTGAAATGATTAACATATTGATCCACTCCACCAAATAGTTACTACCTACTTTTGAAATTGTATATTGAATGTAGATGCAATTTATAAATGTAACTAATATAATATAGATCGGTTGCATAAGTTTCATACTCTAAGTTTCCTAGTTTTCTTTTTTCCCACCTTCACTTTAGAATAATAAAACATAGAGATCATCCTCCCTATATAAACTATAGAATAAAAAAATAAGGGCAATCTTTGTATCGACTAAGTTCATATGTTGGAGATAAGTGGACTCAAACCACTACCATCTTACATAGGCTAAACCACCTCAAGCCTCCTAGATCAACTTTATCATGGAGGCCAATCATAGACAACAACACCCCACCCGTCAAACATAGATTAAACTTTGAAGGACATCCAATCAACTAGAATAGAGGGAAAAAGGGTCTTTATTCCCTTCGCTTCCTTAATATGGAAATTATAGACCAAGGGGCATCCCTTTGACTCATACTGATGAGATTTTGAATCTATGAGATGAAGAAAAAGCTATTGAATTATCCTATTTCTTGTGCGAAAAATCAAATATTTTAACACCAATTCAAGTATTTTGAAATGAAGAATGAATTGAATGATTTATCAACATCACACGAGGAACTTAGGCAATACCTTTTTTGTCTATACTTTTTCTATAGATTACAATATATAAACAAAAATAATATCTCAATAATAAGAATCCAGTACAAGCATTTTTTATCTAGTTTCCTCTTTTTATCATGCACATTTTATTTATTTGGGATGTTCAGTTACATGTGATCCAAGATCACATATAAGAGACATGCATGCTATTCCCTATGTTGATCTAGTATTGGATGTGATGCACAAGAGGGGAGATCGACACTTAGACATGCTGATATTTTGATTTTTTTATGGGTCAGAGGGAAACATGTGTGTGTGGATTTGACAAGAGTTTCTCTGCTGGTGGGATTGAGGAGTGGGGCCTTTACAGCGGGACTAGCTACCTTTAAAGTTGCTTCAGCCAAAGTGGCCAAGCATGAGAAAGTTTGTATTGGGAATCAACACGCCTTCATCACCTTTGGATTTGATACTTTTGGATTCTAAGCACCAAAAGCTATGGAGCTTCTGAAGAGGGTTCAAAAATTTATGAATAGTAATGTTATGGATCCTAAGTGTATGGATGTAGTCTTTCAAAGGATTTTTTTGCCATCCAAAAAGGACTAGCAGAGCAACTTGTTGTCGGCTTGTCTTCTATTTCGATGTAAAAAATTTCAGATGTGATTTGATGTTATAATTTGTAGTTTCATGCATAGGTAGTTGCACTTGCATGTGCTCTAATTAATAGCGTTGTTGTACTCATTTTTTTATATGTTTATAGTTAAATTATCTAAAAAATGTCACAATATTAAATTTTGCATTGACCTCAGTTGTCACATAACCATTTGTTACCCAAATCCCAACTCCAAATGACTACACAGTCAATGGTGATAGGACCTAGGTATCCATGCCTAGCATGGTATTAACAAAGCGCGCATGCGGAAGCATAAAGCTTAACATACATGAACGGATAACAAGATAAAAGCACCAATCATAATATCAACATTCAACAAGTATTATTAAGCAACATTTTTATAACAAGCTTTCAATTATATGTTCAAGATTACAATTTTACCAATCTACTCATGGATACTAGGGATACAACAAGTACACCTAACATAACTCAACAAGCCCATCACTTCTAGCCACCTCTGAACCTATTAAATACATGAAACAGGGTGGTTCAAGCACACACGGTGCCATGTATAGGGTTAAAAGATACATATACATAAGCTTTGCATAATTTCAAAAGATTTGTAGAAGTAAATGAGCAAGAATAAACAAGCTAAGCACTTAGAAAAGATAAAGATCATATTTTATGTCATTTTACTCCAATTATACCATCAATATCATGTATGATATGCCTTTCATCAACGTCATTGTAAGGATTTGTAGGGGTGCACAAGATTAGCTAACCATTTTATACATGAGGGACCTCAATAACCAAAGTCATTGAGCAAAACCTTGTTTCAACATTTATATAATGGAGTTCTATATTATGTGTGCAATTTATAAAACAACAAGACGAGACAAGCATCGAGTACATACTAGAATACTACATGGAAATATTTGAGCAAGTAAGCAAGCATACATATGTATCACATTCAAGAAAGAAACCATAGTCATATAATTATCAAAGCTCATACCTGATTCATATATTCTTAATCTATCCTTGACCATCTAGATCTCAAGAAACACTTGGTTAAGAACATACATACATTATATTCTCATTATTATCCCCTAGATAGCTTCATTTTTGGGGTTTTTCCAAGTTTGGTTCCAAGTTTCTTATTAGTACATTAGATGGTCTTACACTGATTAAAAGTCCATCATGAATGTGGGGTTCAAGTTTCATGTTGTTTCGATATTTCATTCATCTTATATGGACATTACATGATTTAAATCACTTGCATAACAAGGTCATAAGACTCATAACAGGGAAAGAAGGGCCATAAGTCATCAAGTAAATAGGTCTAAGAATAAAAAATGATCCAGATTAGTAATATATGGATACAAGGATCACATTCAAGATTATGTGGATGTCCTCAAGTCTAGGCATTATAGGGTTCCACATTATTAACATGCATTTCATATCCAACATATATGACTTATATCATTAGGGTCCATCATATGACCTAAGTGGGATATCCACATCACAAGCTAGAATATATTAGAAACAACCCTAATTTGAGAGAGGGGAGCACAAGAAAAAGATTCACATAAACAATAAAGTACAAGAACCATCATGCAATACACATAGGTCACATAAGGCTAATTAGGATTCAAAAATCATAATAGAGAAAGAGGGTGGGTCATAGACCTTACATTCATAACTCACCACAATGATTATTGATATCATAGATATACTATAGTTGGAGGCATCAAAGGGGTCAAAGGTATCATTTTTATCAAGTATAACCAAGCCTAAACGTGTATGGGACATATGCATGCCTATTATGTTATAAAACTAAAACAAGAGAATAGGAGGGTTCATGAGTGATACAAGAGTCATGGAGTTCATATAGTTACTAATTTTCTAGGTTAGAAAATCCTAGATGGCACAAATAAATAAGATTAGCTATCTAGGGTAAAGTCCAACATTTACATTCAAAACAAGTCACATGAGTGTGTTAGAGTTCATCATTGAGCAAGAAGGGTGATTAGGATTCTCATAGTTCTCAAGATTCATATAAGTCACTAATTTGAGAGTTAAAAAGTAGATTTAGCATCAAGATCCAAGATTTGAACATAATCATGCATTAATTATGGTCAAAGTAGTTAGATATCACTTCTCTAGAAAAATTAGGGAACTAGAAGAAGATACAGGGTCTGAAAGTACGTCCATTGTGCATGTCTCATCAAAAGGATCAATTTGATATATAGGCTCATATATCTTGGTCAAGAGGTGAGGTAGAAATAGATTTTTGAAAGTTTGTGTTGGAACATTATAAAAATTGAGACATCAAACCATACCTTTGTGTCATGCACCCTAAGGCCACAGGATTATGATCGGGCAGCTGATATAGTACACCCATTGGGGGGGCAGTAGGAGCAAGAATAGGGGGTGGTGCGGTCCATGCTAGCTCCCTATCGCTCCCAAATGCCACAATGGCATCCGTGATCTATCTACAGCTCAACCTCATTGTGTGGAAGCGACAGCCCACCACTGCAATTGTTGTCCCACCCTGGATTTGGGAACACCTTCGCTTGCATGATAGAGAGCCATTGCCTCATGTGTGGGCCCACCTTCTTTTGTGGAACTATCATGGCATCGTTGAGAGGTGGTGGACTAATGCTTGAATATCCATCCAACACCCACTATTGTGTCACCTACCTCAGGAAGGGAAACACAAAGAAAGGATGCCGCAGTGGCTTGGTCCTCATAAGTTCCATGTGTAGTCGTGGCTCGGGTCTCAGTAAGTGGATGTAAACATGCCGCCTATCCCAGCTTGGTCCCACGGATTCCGGGTCGGAACCATATCAGGCGATGCAGTGCTAAGCTGCAAATGCCCAAAGCATGGCTACCAGGTGCAGGGAGCTCGAAACTGAATGCCCTAGAATGGGGTTGAGGGGGAAAAAGAGGGGAATGAATGAAGGGGTCTAAATAAGAAGAAAAGTGTCATCAATTGGACCAAAGGGGCAAAGCCGATTGGTTAGATCTGCTATAGTGGCAAAGGCTCTGTACAGATCAAGGAAGGAGAAGGTGTCTGAGTTGTCAAATGATGGATCTCAGATCCAACGGTAAGGCACCTTAGAGTTTGCAACTAAAGAGTGGTGGCTGCTAGGCCGCACATGGTGTGTTAGGGCCCAATAAGGCTTGAAAACCAATTATATCATGAAAAATTGAAACCAATTTCAAATGATTATAACTTGTCTAGGAACCTCTAATAGAGGTGATTTTTTTGCCTTTGGATTTAAAATTGAAAGTTATAGATCATGATACATAGTATAAAACAAGAAGATCACAAATAAGAGATATAATTTTGGTGACAAGAGGGGATTCATAAAGCATGAAACTTAGATCAATTGAGCTAATTATGTCAGTCATTATGAAATTGGTCATGAATGTGACTAAATTAGAGCATCACCAATCCTCCAATATGAAATTTGATATCAGATTGAGTAACACATCACTTGATGAGAGAGAAAGAGTACAATAGAGGAGAGAGAGAAATCTAGGTTAACACATACTTCCTTCCTTAAAAGAAATTTCATCCTCGAAATTTTTCTAAGATCATAGTTAAAAGTCAAAGTCGATATCCATCGGGTCTAGGTATTCAACCATGCTTTTCAAGGCATTCCCCATCATGGGATGCACAAGTAGGTTATCATCATGAAGGGTGTACTCATATCAATTATATACACATTTACTTTTTGTTCCATCATATAATGACATCATATGGTGTTTAGGGTTAGCCCATCCCTTAATACCCAAACATTAGGGTTTTTGTTCATATCTTGATACGAGGCCAAGGTGTATTATCAAAGTCTACATTTTCTATTCTCAAACAAACATGTTCACAATCATGACTTCCAAATGTGATCATTAGGGAATGTGTATATTTCATCATTATACTATATTTCATGCATGATTTAGTTTTTCCCCAAAATTCTACCAACTATCCCCAATTATGCTCATCATTTCTCCTTTTGTATTTGAAATGAGACAATTTTTTCATCATGTTTATTAGACCAAGAAAATCGTCATATTGAGTTTTTCATTTGGGTATGAGATTAGACATGTTACCCCTGATTATTCAAGCTAAGATATCTAGGAACCATTGTATCAATTTCATGATTTCCAAAGCCACATATATCATGCTTGGTGTGGTTTCATATTAGGTATAGCTTATGAGAGTGACTTATCATACATATATCGAATTTTAAATGTAAGTGAGGTTACTTTCATATATCATGCATTATCTCAAGAACGAACATTATCATCAACATCGAGGTTTTGTATATATATCTCACTTATATCTAGAAAGGGCTCCACAATCTCGAGCCACTCATTCTAAGACCTATTCATGTCCAACAAAACATACTACCCACAACCATCTACCCATAATGAAATTTCTAACCATTTTTTGAAAACAAGTGCAACCACTAGATTCCATTATGTACATCCATTAACCCAAGTATGAGGCTCATCATGGGGATCACACATCATGTACATCATCTTAGGGTCTTGGGACATCTCCCTCACCTATACAACAAACATCACCAACTCCATTGCCTCTTTCTCTAGGGTTAGATCTATTCATAGAATATCTAGGGATGACAATTATCAAGGAAACTACACACTATGTGACTCGACTCATATACTTAGGAGCACTCTATCTAGGGACTCCGCATCATGCATTTCATTGTTCATATTTTCAACATTTCACATACATTTTGGAGGTTAGGTGTTCTGAAATTCTCATGTTGCGGGTTAACTCGTATCATGAGGCTGCCATTTTCACATGTCCCATGCTAGAGGTCCTCCTTTGTAAAGTGATTGAGGCCCGTGTTGGTCTCAAACCATATTTCACATATCATATCTTGACACGTACGAAACTAGGCACAAATAAGAATGCCAACCCACTAGCTATGTTTAGCACATCAACCAAGTCACATGTATCATATAGGGTGCTAGGTTTAGCTAGGGTTGCATGGTAAAACTCATCTCATATTGTCAAACAAACTTGATCCTCTCAAAAACAAACTTGGTTCATAATAACATCCACATCATTATCAACATCATCATCGTCATCATCATCATCAACAACGTAGGACATCTAGACTACCTACTAGCCTAACCTTTATCATTGATCTAGACAACTCTAGAGACTATAACTATCATCTAAACTCTCACATCTAGACTTGATGTTACATCTCTTTCTCTTAGGTTACATGAACACTCACTTACTTTTAGGGCATGGTAAAAATTTTCATATATACATATACTTATACTTGAAATAGGTTTTCTCCACAGTTAAAACAAGTGATGAAAACCACCATAATTCATTCGAATAAAACCAAAACCAAAATGAGTTACCACACTCATTGTGCAGTCTAGTACCATGACACCTAGAGAACTAGTAAGAACAAGGTGCACACTTGTGTATCTACCCTAAGCACATGTCATGAACATATGTCTAGAGTTGTAGTAAGATCTCCCTTTTCTCACCCTATTGAACCTACAGCCCTACTATAGGATAGAAGGACGAGAAAATAAAGGGTTCTTGGGATTACACAAGTCTACACCTAGTTCTAGAACATCTAGGTTATAACCTAGAGGCTAAGTCATCATAGTCCACAAAGGACATCTTATTAATTTTCTAGGTTGAGATGTAACGTGAATTTAGTTTGTGTTTCATGTGAGAAATGTTTAGTGTAATTAGTGTTCATGTTATGATACCATCTATCATGGAACCATTTGTTACCCAAATCCTAACTCCAAATGGCTACACAGTCAATGGTGATAGGACCTATGCATCCGTCCCTAGCATGGTATTAACAAAGCACGAATGTGCAAGTGTAAAGCTTAGCTACATGAACAAATAACAAAATAAAAGCATCAATCATAATCTCAACATTGAACAAGTATTATTAAGCAACATTATTTATTACAAGCTTTCATTTAAATGTTTAAGAGTATAGTTTTACCATTTTGCTCATGGATACAAAGGGTCTACATCAAGTACACCTGACATAGCTCAACAAGCATATCACTTCTAGCCATCTCTGAACCTACAAAATATGAGAAATAAGGCGGATCAAGCATACGAGGTGCGGAGTACAGGGCTAAAAGATACATATATGAAAGTTTTGCATAATTTGAAAAGATTTGTAGACACAAATGAGAAAGAATAAAAAATTTAAGTACTTAGCAAATCAAGAGTCCAAATTTTATGTCACTTTACTCCAATTATACCATCAATATCATGTATCATTAGGCCTTTGATCAGCTTCCTATTGGAAGGATCTGTGTGGGTGCTCAAGATTAGCTAACCCATTTATACGTGAGGGACCTCAATAACCAAATTCATTGATCAAACCCCTATTTCAACATTTGTATAATGAATTTCTATATTATGTGTGCAAGTTATAAAATAATGAGACGAGACAGGCATCAAGAACATACTCAAATACTACATGGCAATATATGAGCAAGTAAACAAGCATACATATGTATCACTTTCAAGAAAGAAATTCATAGTCGTATAATTATTAAAGTCCATACCTGATTCAAAAATTTTAATCTATCCTTGATCATCTAGATCTCAAGCAATGCATTGTTAAGCACAAGATTGCATACATGCATTAGATTCTCATCATTAACCCCTAGCTCGCCTCATTTTATGGTTTTGGCCAAGTTTGGTTCCAAGTTTCTTATTAGTACATTATATGGTCTTACACTAATTTATAGTCTATCATGAAGGTGGGGTTCAAGTTTCATGTCATTTCAATATTTCATTCATCTTATATGGACATTACAAGATTTAAGTTGTTACTTGCATAACAACGTCATAAGACTCATAATAGGGAAAGAAGGTACATAGGTCATCAAGTCAATAGGTCCAATCATAAGTGATCATCTAGATTGGTAATATATGGATACAAAGATCACATTCAAGATTAGGTGGATGTCCTCAAGTATAGGCATCATAGGATTCCACATTATTAACACGCATTTCATATCCAACATATATGACTTATATCATTAGGGTCCATCGTATGACCTAAGTGAGACATCCACGTCACAAGGTAAAAGATATTAGAAACTATCCTGATTTGAGAGGGGAGAGCACAAGAAAAGGATTCACATAAGCATTAAGGTACAAGAACCACCATGCGTGTGACACATATGCCACATAAGGAAAATTAGGGTTCAAAAACCATAATAGAGAAAAAGGGTGGGTCGTAGACCTTAAAGTCATAACTCATCACAATAATTATTGATATCATAGATCTACTATAGTTGGAGGCATCAAGGGGGTCAAATGAATCATTTTGGATCAAGTATAACCAAGCCTAAATGTGTACGGGACATATGCATGCCTATTATGGCATAAAACCTAAACAAGAGAATAGGAGGGTTCATGAGTGATACAAGAGTCATGTAGTTCATATAGTTACTAATTTTCTAGGTTAGGTAAGCCTAGATGGTACAAAGAAATAAGATTAGCTATCTAGAGTAAAGTCCAACATTTATATTCAAAATAAGTCACATGAGTGCATTGGAGTTCATCATTGAGAAAGAAGGGTGATTACGGTTCTCATAATGCTCAAGATTCATATAAGTTACTAGTTTGAGATTTAAAAAGTATATTTAGCACCAAGATTCAAGATTTAAACATAATCATGCATTAATAATGGTCAAAGTAGTCAAATATCACTTATTTAGAAAAATAAGGGAGCTATAAGACGATTCAAGGTCTGAAAGTACATTCATTGTGCAGGTCTCATTGAAAGGATCAATTTGATATATAGGTCCATATATTTCGGCCAAGAGGTGAGCGAGATATCAATTTTAAAAGTTTGTATTGGAACATTATAAAAATTGAGACATCAAACCATACCTTCATGTCACGCACCCCAGGGCCCTAGGATTAGGATTGGGTGGTTGAGATCATGTGCCCATGGGTCCCAACATTAGAAGCGGGAAGAGGGAGGTGGTGTGGTCCATGCTAGCTCCCTATCACCGCCAAATGCCCCCAAATGCCACAGTGGCATCCGCAATCTATCCAGTCATGAATGTGACTAAATTAGAGCATTACCAATCTTCCAATATGAAATTTGATATTATATTAAGTAACACACCACTTGATGAGAGAGACAGAGTACAACATAGGAGAGAGAAAAGGCTAGGTTATCATGTCAGTCCTTCCTTTTCCTAGTTTGACACGAGTCTTAGTCTCAAAACTCAAGAAGGATTTTGTTTTCCTCTTATATGTGTGTTCTATGGCCCCCAAGCTCCTACACTCAACATATTATAGTAGAAGGAACTATGAGGGGCCATGTTTGGGTAATGTCAAGAATAATCAAGTTTAGATATCTCAGTGAGTTTGATCCTTCATGGTGCTTCATATCATGTCATGGGAATCAACTTCCTAAATCAAGCTCTCATGGATCTGCTTCATTACAAATGGGGAATAACAATAATTGGGAAAAATATATGATTTTCTCTATTTTCAATTTATAGACTATTTAATGGGTAAATATTTCTTTTTCGTAATTGATTTTCTTTCTAAACATCCATTTTAAGTAATCTAATGGAATTATGTACCCTATCACACATTTATTTTGGAAGTGTGATGTTGAAATTTTATAATATTTAAACTTTAGAATTCCATAACTAGTTATCTAGTGATAAAAAATCTGAAAAAAGTTTACCATGATCCATCAAAATACCAATACTATCTAGTTACTTATTGCCTAAAATGTTTGGGTTTGTAAATCAATTTATGGACATTAACTATAAATTATTCAAATCCACTATTAGGTGACTTGCGTATTTATCAGTTGACCTAGACGTTTTTAGGAAGACAAATGCAAGTAGTTTAGTTATGTTAGTTTTATTTACTAAATTGGAAAATTTAAATGGAAGAAGGAGATTTGAGGATCTCATGTACTTTTACGACTGTCACGATGTTGAGTGTCTGCATCCAAGGAACTCAAAGAGGATGGTCCTTGAGTGTTTTAAGTGCTTTCTCTCTAGATTCAATCCTAAATCAAGTGCTCATGCATTTACTTCATTACCCATAGGGAAGAACAATGATGGGTCCCAAATTTTCTTGACTCGCCCTCATTTTGATTTTAGATTATCACACTACTAAAGGGGTAAATGTGTCTTCTTTAGATGTAATCTCTCTTTCTGCATTGTGCTTTTAAGTTGCATAATGGATGGATGTAGAATGTTTCACATTAATGTCTAGATGCATGATGAAGTTGAATTGTTGGGCCCTTAGAGTTTGTGTATAGACTCATATAATAGTTTAAACTTAAAAATTACATAACTAGTAATGTATTCATAAGAAATATAAGACAAATATTATTATTATGTTGCAAAAGTCCCATCATTATATAACTATGTCAATTTGCCAAATTTGGCATTTAAAATGGATATATAGGGTTTCTATATTTAAGGGAGATACCCAAAATTATATAAATATTTTATTTGGTGAGTTGATGACCATCAATAGACCTAGGATTCATTAATAATACTTAGGCATGTTTCTTTTACTCCATAAGTTAGGAAATTAAAATGATCCTTTGATTTATTTCCCTTATGATGAGTTATAAGCCACTTACTTCCATGCCTTTTAAAACTATCTTCTTGGATCCCTAATTGTATCCTACTAATTGTTGATATACTTGTTACCCAATTTCCTTAATTATTGGACATCCCTTGTTAATTTAGTTATTTAACTATTATTGTTGCATTTATTTCATGTTAGATTGTAGTGTATATCTAAGTGTCCGATCCTAGTACAACACCATTTTTGGGTTTAGAGGTCGGTTCCTAACCCCATGTATTTGACTTTTGGTGCTTTTGACTTGCTTTTATATATTTATCTATATAGGGTTTTGAGATGTTAGCTCCTCTCTATGGCTTGAAATGCAATGGCTCTTCAATCCTATTGAATAGATTTATATTATTTGCTATTTTAGTTTGCATGCACTTTGTTATTTATTTTTGTTGAGAACCATTTTATAGGAATGAATCTCCTTTTATGCTTTCAGTGTGATGCTTCATCAACTCATTTGATGATTTATTCACTTATACAAACCAATTATAGTCTTTGTGCATTATATCATAACTAAATAACTTCTCTTGAACTTGATCTCATGCTACCTAATAATTTGATAATAAAGCAGATACCAATATTTTTTTTTGTACTGACACAATTTTCTACTTGCAGACAAATGTGTCGGTGTTGTTCCCAAACCAACTTGGTATAGATAACCAATAGGAGGAAATTCATGGACAACCTTCTATAGGATGGTAGATTTGAGGATACCTTGATATGACTAGGTTTCCTATGTAACTCATCTCTTTTACCTATTTATGCTATGTTTTTACTTTCTATTTTTTCATGTATGAGGAACAATGATGACTATTGAAACTATGTAATAGTTAATTTACTTTTTGCAGTATATCTTTTCATTACTTGATATTTCAAAGTTGAGAAATGCAAAGTCCCTTTATGCATGTGTGTTGTCTTTGGATTTGTACATATGTTTTAGTTCACTATGTAACGGGCGTTACACAACACAAGTCCCAAAAATATAAAGAACTAGTCATTAAGAATAAAAGGAAATAAGGGGGATACTTAACTGATTCATGTACATAAATAAGATTCTCTTATCGTAAGGTACATAAAGAACGTTGTCAAAGGGAACAATGTGTTAAATTGTCAACATAGACAATATATATTTGGAAACTATGTATGGTATGCTTAAAAATAAACCATGTTTATTAGAATATAAGGAGTTTCCAATTATACATATGTCCACAATTAGGCATTTTTGGTTCATGTATGCACATTCCACTAATTCAACATTGTCATTGTTATAACAAAAAAGTCTTCTATAAAGGGGAGGACCCCTTACAACAAGCCCCACTAAGAAATATAAATAAACACAAAATATAGAGCTAGATATTTTTTGTAGAATCCTCCCTACTCCTTCAAAGCATCAAGAAGTGACTCAAAAGAGAAAGTCCCTTTGGTGAAGCAATTCACATCTTCCTAAGATGATCTTGCATCAAATAAAAGAAAACACAATATGTTGATTTAAATCTAAGATATAAGAGCAACTATTTATAAAGAAAATAGAAGAATTATTGGAAAACCTTCTATTTCTCTCAATCCAAATATATTAAAATACAACAAACAAGGACATATTGGATGTTGCAAAGTGATGCTATTTTGAAGAGGAACACTCAAAGAATTTGTGAATTCAAAGTGAAATATCAATATTATGTTCTTTTATAAGGAATATATGTAGACAAATTTTTTTTGTAGGAGTGGTTGAAGAACATAACAGTACAACCTTTTGAGTTATTGTGACACATCAAACAATAGTGTGGCCTATATAATGCCCTAGAATGCCAATGTGTGCCAAGGAGTAGTTTATTATGTCCAATCAACCACATGAAAATGAGGATTTTGGATTGGTAGTGGGAGCTCTAGGTTTCTTTCACAAATAAATTATAAATAAATGGATATACTAAGTATTATTTAGCATGTACAACTAAATAAAAGTCACCCAAGTCTAACTAATTTTGAAGAATAGTGAGAAGATATCAGTTATAGTTTGATGTAAATGAGATCATTGGTGTTAAACAGATTGAATAGGAGACATTGTTGTAGTGGATTATTTCTATCAAACAACAAAGAGTTGTGTCTTGCCATCAGTAATGTATTTGATGGAATTTGGAATGGAAATTGCAAGTTTCATATTGGAAATAGAAGAACCATCAAGCAAAGGATCCTAAAAAAATTAGGTGAATTGGGAGTGCATCCAGAATTTTGTTACTATTTTATATGATATAAACATATTGTTTATATGTAATTTCACAAATGAGAGATTTTGGTCTTGTATATGGTTATGCCAAAGGAATATTTTGCTGATAAAACTTATTCATATGGTGATTTAATCATATAGTGTGTTTATTCTCATGTACATGTAAAATAATCTTATTGATGAGGAAATGGGATTGTATCTTAATTCACTCCTACTTTAGGGCTTCATCTTGTGTCATAGTGCATTTCAATCACATCTATACCTATTAGATTACATGTTATTTCCCTCAATATGCATATTTGTGTAAAATGCACTTATGGACATTATTTGCATCCTTTTCAGGCATTTGGACCATGCTTGATGGAAGAGAGAGAGACAAGGAGAGATCCTAGGGTTTCTCTACCCTTGGAGAGACCCAAAGTGAAGTCTGATGCTCCCTCAACCTACCCCTAGTGGCCAAAGATCCATTTAAGAAAAGATGTCCAAGAAAATCCAAAGAATCAATTCAAAGTGTTGATTTAAAGACTAGCACGGATGTGGTAGCACAAAACGACTGAGCTAGGACACTTGTAAAATCAACAGGACCAGAGTTCAATTTGTGCAGAAATCCTCACGGCTGTTGTGCACTGACTCAAGAACGGTCGTGTTGCACAACACGACCGTGGTACCTGTAGAGGGAATAGTCATGGATCCAAGAATGGGCAGATGAATTCGAGCAGAAGAACCTTGGTACCCGCCACAGCCATGCTACCCTAGCCCCACCACGATCGTGGCCAACTGAAGACATCATGGTTGTAGCCTCCTGCCATGACCGTGGGAATTAATTGCTCAAGTTGGTCAAGATCACAGTAACTTCGGCCACTTTACACCTGAATCACCACACCCGTGCCCATACACCACGGTCATGTTCCCCTACAACCACCACATCCGTGGCGACTCACCACCCCCGTGGTGGGCATCAACCCTAGCATGTTTTTGCAATGCTTTACCTGTATTGCCCCTACTTAACCCTAGACCCCTATATAAACCATGGGGGTGGTTGGAGCTCGGCGTTGGCCACCCCTAGATACCTTTCGCCACCTCTTAGATCCCAGTTTTCACCCCATAGCCATTCCACTCCATTTCCACCTCCATTTCACTCCATTTCCACCTACATTTCACTCCATTTCCACCTACATTTCACTCCATTTCACCATTTCCTCATTTCCATCCATTTCCACCATCATCGCATGCCATTGCACCTTGGAGGAGAGAGGAGTATGCCTTGTAGAAGATGAAGTGGAGGATTTCTTCATCTACATCAAGCTCCATGGCTTCTTCTACCTCTTTCTCCCTTCTTTTTGTACTTTGCATTGTTATGAGTAGCTAGGCCCCTTAGGTGGGCTGTTTGGGATGTAAAATGTTACTTTGATACTATGTTGGGGGAAATGATATGTAAAATTTGTAATTCCATTTGCTAATGATTATGTTCTATTTCTATCTCACTCTCCCTAAATTGCTTGTAGGTTTGTGCTTGAAATCACCTAGGAATTTAGGGAAATTGATTATATGTGTGAATTTTAGGATTTGCTCCTAGGTCCAATTCTTGGATCCCTAGCTAGATACCCATCCTCCTACTTACTAATCAACATTCCTAACCCTAGTTGAGAGATCTAAGTAGCCAGTTTAGATGGATTGTCATGTTTAGTATGAAGCTTTCTCAAGGTTAGAACATGGGTGATGGGTGGCCTAAAACCTCACTTCCACCCCCTTTACTTATCTCGTTCCCTAATCATCCTAAGATCATCTAACCTAGAAGACTAGGCTTGTTTAGACTCTAATTGAATTACACCTAAGCCCTAACCCAATTGAGCCTCGTAAGGGTAGTAGGGAGTGTTAGGGACTAGTTCCCCTACACACAACCTAGCATATCCATAGATAGTTAGTAGCTTAAGATAATTGATTAGACTCTAACTTGTTGTTTGGTTTTATAATCTAAATGGAATTATAATGTTCATATGTCACTCCCAACTTAAGTGATAAGTGCATCCCCTAAACAACCCACATCTCCCTTAATTGCTTTAAAACCCTAGTTTCCATATTGCTTAGCTAGTGTTAGCTAAATTAGCTCTTTTCTTGCTTAGATAGCTTCTTTTCATGTTCTTGCTTTGTTCTTGCTAGTTTAGCTCTTTAATTTCTCTCTTGCTCTTCTTGCATGCCTTAGTGTAAATTTCTTTTTCATACCTAGCTTAGTCGTTTCCTACTATAATCTAGTTTAGGGTTAACTTAGATTTCATTCTCGCCTTAATTGCTTTCTTGCTCACCTTAGTTTAATAAACAAATCACCTTTAAACCCTTCACCCTAGCCTCCACAGTAGGAACCTAGCAATTCTAACCCAACTCTAATGCCCCCTTTTCTCCCTATGCATTAACCCTATACTTACCTCCCTCCTATACTTAGACACGACCCTGTGCACTTGTAGGTGTAGTGTTTTAGTTTGTGTGAGTGTATTGAGTGTAGGACATTATAAATTCAAAAGTGAATCCACCTGTGTTCTCCCATCGACAGAGTTGCATCCATTCAAACTTCAATTGAGTGGTGTGTAACCTCATTGGTGAGGGTGCACCAAGATTTCTAGCATCGTTAATGAGGAGGAAGGCACTTAGACTAGCTAGTTAGTTTTGCTTTGACTTTTCCTACTGCCCTCATCATTACTGTTATTTATTCTTTATTCTTTGCATTCTTTGTGTATATTGGTTTACTAATGTGTTCTCTTTTGTTTGGTTGTTCTTTGTGCATGTGACAAGCCATTCAAAGAAGACAAGATGGAAGGCCAAAGTGCACCCCACAAGCCACTTCAAGATTACTTCATGCTTAGAAACTACAAATCACCAATTGATAGCAGGGTTGATCAAATGCTAGGAGAACAATTATATATTCCTCCATGTCTTCTTGGGCTCCTTCCCACCTTCTATGTCTCAGAGAGTGAGAACTGATACAAGCACTTGGACTCCTTTCTTGAAGTATTCTCCACTTTTAGGATGTTGACGACTAGTGATGATACAATCTGGTTGGCCTTGTTCTCATTCTCCCTCAAAGATAGAGCCAAAGACTAGTATGATTCTATAAGGGACATCATGAGTTGGGAAGCAATGAATAATGCCTTCCTAAGGCAATTCTACTCTATAGCAAGGTTAACACAAATGCGGTGTGCCGTGACAAGTTTTAGTCAAACGGGCAATGAGCAGTTCCACCATGCATGGGAGAGATTTAAGAAGATTTTGACAGAGTGCCCGCACCATGAGATCCTATTATGGCATCTAGTTCAATCATTCTACTCCAATTTATCTCTAAAGGACCAAGATACAATAGACTCTTTGTGTGGAGGAGTTTTTATGGCTAGGCCACCTGAGGAGATATTTCCTTTGTTTGAGCAGCTAGCTGAAGGATCAAGAATTCAAGCTTCTAGCATGATGAATGACAGAGGTTATGCCTTTGGTGTGACACCTCCTACTCATAATGACTCAAGCCCGCAAGTGATGAAGATTCTTGGTGACATGGTGAGCTTCATGAAGAACCAGGTGACAAATGTTCCTTGCCACCCAGTCAATTCTATTGAGTTTTATGGTGAAGAAAAGAAGACACCTCAATCCTATAGATATCAAGAGCCACAAGTCTAAAATATAGCTCAAGGTTTTAGGAAGATGTTCTCTCTAGATTTAAAATATTTGATGATGTTCAAAAAGATGTTGCAAGGCTAGAAGAGAGAATAGAGCAGCTATCTTGCATAGTTTCTTTCCAAGAAGAAAAGTTGTCTTCAAAACCCATCATGAGATACCATGAAGCAAGTGGACCAATGCCCTATTTTCAAATTTTCTATAGTCCGTCTCCCATGCAATTGCATCCCATCTACCATTTCCAAGGATATCCCAAGCCTTATACTCCACCTCCCCCTCCATCACCACCATTTTCCTAACAATTCACCTTCCAACCTCAATTCTCCCCTCCACCTCAATTTCAACACTAAGTGCCACCTCCACCTCCTCCACAGCCACAACTAGCTCCCACTCCCCATCATGAGCAAGGAAGTGATGTGACAGTTCTAAGGAGTGGGAAATCTCTTAAGCAGCCCACAAGTCAAAGAAAGCTTGAAAAACAAAGCAAAGGTAGCCAAGTGGTGATACTATCATTGAAATTGCCGAAGATGATTTAGTGATATATCCTGTTGATTTTGGGATACCGTGTGCTCCACCTCATACTCCATTTGTAATTCCCACCATCCCTAGTGTTCCACCTCACATTGATACAGGAAATGCAAAAGCCAATGATCCTCCATTCATTGAAGCACTAGATGAGCCACCAGAAATGAAGAGGAGGCAAAAGCACAATGTGGATATTCTTGAGGTGTTTCACCAAGTGAAGGTTAAAATTACACTCTTGGATGCTATCAAGCAAATCCCATAATATGCCAAGTTCCTCAAGTACCTATGCACTGTAAAGAGAAGATCAACGGGGAGAATTCCAAAGAAAGTGAAGTTGACTGAACAAGTGAGCTCCATTCTCCAACACTCACTCCCTATGAAGAGGAAAGACCCAGGAGCCCCAATCATACCTAGATACATTGGGGGACATCACATAGGCTAATCCCTACTTGATTTGGGATCTAATATGAATTTGATGCCATATAGTGTCTATGTTGAGCTGGGTCTATGCAAGTTGATACCGGCACATTGCACTCTCCAATTGGCACACCGCTCATCAAACTTCCTAGAGGGTGAGTGGATGATGTCTTGGTGATGATTGACAAGGAAATAGGAGTTGTGTTCCCAATGGATTTCATTTTTATTGACATGGAGTCAGATGGTAGGAAGATCCCCATCATCTTGGTGTGACCATTCTTGTCCACAGCTGATGCCGAGATACATGTTTACAGTGGCATAATGACATATTCTTTCATGTACATGAAGATAAAGATCAACATATACAAGTCCTCAAACCAGTGAGTTTGAAATGAGGATATTGGATATGGTCACTTCAAGAGTCCTATTGATCATTCGAGAGAATGAGATAAAAATGAAGGATGTGATGACAGCTTCGGTGATCAAAGGGATGAGGAACAGAGATTCAGTGCAAATGAGGGATGCAAGTTTTGCATGAATGGACACATGAGAATGCCAAATGGATGATTTATTGAAGATATCCAAGAAACCTAGTTGAAGGCAAGAAACTCAGCGCTTGTGGGAGGCAACCCACCTAGGTTTGGGAAGTGTTCACCCCACCTTCCATTTTTTATACTTCTGCTTTGTTTTTACACTTTCCAAGAAAACACACACACACACACACACTTGTTTTTAATAGTTTTTGTTTAGTTTTAAGGTAATCAGGTGAAAGTAGGGTGAAATGAGGAAAATTGGATGAAATTTTGACAAGTGATCCATGAAAAATCAATTGAGATCAAGATATTGAGTGTTTGATGAAATCTAAGTTGAGGATAGAAGCTACAGGATTCACCACAGTTGTGGCACTTGAAAACATCTATGGTGATTTTTATGTAAATTGCACAAAGTCCCTAGATCCAAGAAGAATTGAAGGAAACTCACTGAGGAGCCACCACAGTCGTGCAACCAAGGAACCACCATGGATGTGCGAGGCACCACAATCATGTTCCCAGGAGCCACCACGGTCGTGTTGTGCAACACGGTCATGTCACAACCCATACCCACCACCGTAGGGAGGACCACCACCAGAGCCCCCAGGAGAGCCATGATCATCCACCCTATCATTCCTAGATTTTAGTGTCATGCTGAGGACATGATGATTCAAAAGCTTTGGGTGGTAGGGTAGTATGCCCCATCTCATTTGCACTATTCTTTTGCATTTCACCTGCCATTTACTTTTCTTTGTTTGTTTTTTCTTGATTTAGTTTAGAATTTACCCTCTTTGCATACATGCATGCCATGTAGTTACTTTCTTGCAATTTTTGCATAATTTTCAAAAAATTGCTCTTTTTTCATGCATTGCATATCATGTATATTTTTGGTAATTTTTGCATGTTTTATCTAGGATTTTCTTTTTACTATTTTAAGTTCGATAATATAGACTTAGATGTGATTGGAGGCAACTTGGCACCGTTTTGGCCAATTATTCCCAAATTTGAGATTTCTTGTCTAAAAGCATGTTTCAACCCAATCTCTACTTTTCGGATTAAAAATGATGACCTTTGACAAATGCAAGTGATTTATCATTGTTTATTACATATTGGTATCAATTCTTGACTTTTTACATGTGCATCACCTCTCTTATGTTTGCGAATGTTTTAGTTGAATTGTGACTTGAGCAAGCTATGAGTGCTTAGTGCCTACGAACTCACTTGATAGAAGTATCAATTTTAGGTTGTTCATTCATGTGGTGTGATATTGTTGGATGAATTGTTGTATTAATTTTCATGTAGGATACCTTATGTTGAGAATCACGCCAGTGACTCCTCTTTGACCCAACTATTCACTCAACACCTTCTTAACCCTTTTCCTCATGAAAGGATGCCAAAGTGCACATATCAGCCGTGGCCACCTCCAAAAGTTTAGAGTGGCCACATCTACATCTCATAGCTTCACTCTCGTCACCATGGGCCCTGTCTACTCCAAGGGCAAAGAAAAAAAGAAAAAGAAAAGAAAAAGCAAAAAGAAAAAAAGAAAATAAAAAGATGCTCTTGTTTAATAGCATCTAAATAAAGAAAAGATGAGTTTGTAAAAGCACTCCAAAAGCTTACTGCAATCCTTTCTTCCAATTTCTATACCCATTGAGCTAGGAAACATCAAACCTAGCTCATTTTGCCCTTTTTGCAGCCATGTGGGTCATTTGGTGTGATTTGAAACATAAGGTTGAAAGCATGAAGGTGAAACAATACTCCTAGTCATCCTTGATTAACGCCATCATGAAACGGTCTACCTAGAACAACATGGAAGACATATGGATAACTTGTGTGTTTCATACACTATATTTGAAGTTCTTATGCTTTGTGCTCTTTTAGTAATGATATCCAGAGAGGAGAGAGGTGGAATGCATGTACTTAGTCATTATTGATCCCATTCAGCAATAATCATCCTTTGCATTGCATTTTTCATTTCTTGATTGTGGAAAAATTACAGAGAGATTGAGTTGGAGCATACTTGAGGACAAGTATGTTTTAAGTTTGGGGTGGTGATTCAGCCCTATTTTAGGGCTTCATTTTGTAGAATAGTGCATTACAATCACATCTATACCTATTAGATTACATGTTATTTCCCTCAATATGCATATTTGTGTAAAATTCACTTATGGACATTATTTGCATGTATTTCAAGCATTTAGACCATGCTTGATGGAAGAGAGAGAGAGAGAGAAGGAGTGATCCTAGGGTTTCTCTACCCTTTAAGAGACCCAAAGTGAAGTCTGATGCTCCCTCAACCTACCCTTAGTGTCCAAAGATCCATTGAAGCAAAGATGTCTAAGAAAATCCAAAGAATCAAGTCATAGTGTTGATTCAGAGATCATGACGACTGTGGTATCACATAATGGTCGTGCTAGGACACTTGCAAAATCAATAGGTTCAGAGTTCAATTTGTGCAAAAATCCTCATGGTCATGGACCAAAGAACGACCATGGTGCACTAACTCCAGAACGGTCATGTTGCACAACACGGCCATGGTACCTGTAGAGAGAACGACCATGGAGCCGAGAATAGGCAGCTGAATTTGAGCCAGAACGGACGAGGTACCCGTCATGACCATGCTACCCTAGCCCCACCATGGTCGTGGCCATCAGCATGGCTGTGGCCTACTGAAGACATCATGGATGTGGCCTCCCTCCACTGTCGTGGGAATTAATTACTCAAGTTGGCCAAGATCACAATAACTTTGGTCACTTTACGCCTGAATCACCACACCCATGCCCATAGACCATGGTCATGTTCCCCTACAACCACAACAGTCGTGGTGACTTACCACCTTCATGGTGGGCATCAACCCTAGCCTATTTTTGCACTACTTTACCTATATTGCCCCTACTTAACCCTAGACCCCTATATAAACCATGGGGGCGGCTAGAGCTCAAGGTTGGCCACCCCTAGCCACCTTCCACCACCTCTTAGCTCCCCATTTTCTCCCCTTAGCCATTCCACTCCATTTCCACCTCCATTTCACTCCATTTCACCATTTCCACTACCATTTCCTCATTTCCACCCATTTCCACCATTATCCCTTGCAATTGCACCTCATTTCACGCCCTATAACAGCTGAAGTGGAGGATTTCTTCATCTACACTGAGCTCCATGGCTTCTTTTACATCTTTCTCCCTTCTTTTTGTACTTTGCATTGTTATGAGTAGCTAGGCCCTTTAGGTGTGTTGTTTGGGGTGTAAAATGTTACTTTGATACCATGTTGGGGAAAATGATATGTAAACTTTGTAATTCCATTTGCTAATGATTATGTTCTATTTCTATCTCACTCTCCATAAATTGCTTGTTGGCTTGTTCTTGAAATCACCTTGGAATTTAGGGAAATTGATTATATGTGTGAATTTTAGAATTTTCTTCTAGGTCCAATTCTTAGATCCCTAGCTAGCTACCCATCCTCCTACATCCTAATCAATCTTCCTAACCCTAGTTGAGAGATCTAAGTAGCTATTTTAGATGAAATTGGTGTGTTTAGCATGGAGCTTTCTCAAGGTTAGAATGTGGGTGATGTGAGGCCTAAAACCTCACTTCCACCCCCTTTACTAATCTCAACCCCTAATCATCCTAATATCATCTAACCTAGAAACCTAGGCTTGTTTAGACTCTGATTGAATTACACCTAAGCCCTAACCCGATTGAGCCTCGCAAGGGTAGTAGGTAGTGTTAGGGACTAGTTCCCCTACATACAACCTAGCATATCCATGGCCAGTTAGTAGCTTGGGATAATTCATTAGAATCTAACTTGTTGTTTGGTTTGATAATCTAAATGGAATTATAATGTTCATATGTCACCCCCCAACTTAAATGATAAGTGCATCCCCTAAAAATCCCACATCTCCCTTAATTTCTTTAAAACACTAGTTTCCATCTTGCTTATATAGTGTTAGCTTAATTAGCTCTTTTCTTGCTTAGATAGCGTCTTTCCCTATTCTTACTTTGTTCTTGCTAGTTTAGCTCCTTAATTACTCTCTTTTTCTTCTTGGATGCCTTAGTGTAAATTGCCTTTTCATACCTAACTTAGTGTTTTTCTGCTCAATTAGTCTTAATCTAGTTTAGGGTTAACTTATATTTCATTCTTTCTTTAATTGCTTTATTGCTCACCTTAGTTTAACAAACAAATCACCTTTAAACCCTTGACCCTAGTTTCCACAGTAGCAACCTAGAAAAACTAACCCATCTCTAGTGCCCCCTTTTCTCCCTATAGATCGACCATATACTTACCTCCCTCCTATTGTCACACCCCGATCTCACACTAACCTCAATCCATGAGATTAGGGCGCGACGGAGGGATTACTCACAAGCCAAACCTCTCATAACTTTTGAAACCATTTTAAAGACATTAAAAAGATAAGCTGATTTATGTTGTAAAATGAAGCTACACAATTTGCGGAAGCATTTTTATTAAACTGACTAGTAATATAAACAAAGTCTACAACATATTACATTGTCCGACATAAAATAAGGCATAACGACTGATTTACATCCTTATACACATTCTCTCTCACCCACACCATGTCCCAAAGATCGAGGGGATAGGACTAAGAGACCTCTAACTACTAACTACATATACCTTCTACAGACTAAGCGTTAGGATGAAAGGATCCTTCAGATTCCTGCTGCTGATGATGACCTGAAAATGTTTTGAGTAGAGGTATGAGCCTACTCGCTCAGTGAATAGCCTTTCATTTAGATATCACTAAACAACTCATCAGGTTTATAAAATTGAACTAAACATAAGTACAGTACAAGCAGGGCAGTTCTAATGACATAGCAGATTTGCAGATAATAATCACATTTCTATGCAACAACAAATATTTAAACAAATAAATAGATATATATAGAATTGGCACAAAAGTTCGAATATATTAATTTACTGTGATCCTATATGATTACATATTTATATTATTGTTATGCCCTAATCATATGCAGTGTATCCTTCATATAAAGATCCGTAGCGAACTACGATCCCACCGTATAAGACTTAGCGACACACCCGGGAAATGCTAAGTCTAACGCCAGCCCTGCTCTGCCACAGGACCCCAGGCTCATCGGCCTCACTGCACTACATCGAGTGCTCTAGACTCCTCCTCTAACCTGAGTACACAGGCGGAGAGTCTCATAGGGTTACCTCTATGACTCCGCACGGATCTTGTTGCAATAACCCCCAATTTTCTCCAGTGCCACTGTGACATCGCACGCGTTGTTGTTGGACACTGCCTCTTTGTCCTCGTGTCTCCATGACTCCGCACGGATAATGTTGCAACACGAGTTTCACCCCTAAGAAGCAGATCTGTAAAAGGGGTTCTACGGTGTTAGGGCACCTAAGTCTATTAACTGATTAACATATAACCATTTAAAACAAAAATATCACATTCCATACTTACTGCACATTCTGAACATTACTTGAAACATATATATAACATTTGTCATCCTTAAACATGATTCAATATCATTTATCCAGTTTCCATGCTAAATATCCATTTTTAAATCAACAAATACATTGCAACCATAATACAGGAAATTTCATCATTTTCATTAAGCATATTATGTATTTCAAGTTCCAATGAATCTAACATACTCTATTGTATGTACTACAATGTTTAGAAGTTATACCAACTGATACAGAAGCAATTAAGCATTTAAATTGAGTTAAATAATGATTTCTGAATGAACTACTACTCACACTTCTGGAGCTCGGCCGACCAATCTGGGAACTCGGTCGATTGGCTGGAAACTCGGTCGATCCATGGGAAACTCGGCCGATCGAAACCCTGCTCGATAACCTATAAAGGGAAACTCGGCCGAATCACACCTAATTCGGCCGATTAAAATGTTATTCGATATACTAAATAAAGGAACTCGGCCGATTACTGTATAACTCGGCCGATTGATAACTGACCTTGCTGTAAATCTAACTGAACTTCAATTGAATGCTAAATCGAACTAATGGTTGCGGATTTGGATCCTAGCCTCGTAGTCGAGCTCAAAGGCACCATCATCATGGTGTTGGTCGTGCCCCCTCACCCTCTGGCCATAGCTTTCTCGCAGCAGTTGTTGCTGCTTGGTCGAAGCCATAGAGGCGCCACCCTAGGCATTGATTGGTGTGATGAAGCTAGTTGGAAGCTTCAGTTGCAAGCTTGGACCTCGAAAAGGGAATCATGGGCTTCGATTGGTGGTGTTTCCCGAACAAATCGACCCTTGGCAGGTCACCACAAGCTGCTGTGCGGCGCTGCTACTGCTGGCCGGCTCAAGCTGGTCGAGCTACTGCTGGAGAGGAAGGTATAGGGAAGGAGGAAGAGGGAAGGAAGGAGAAGAGAAGAAGGGTAGAAGGGCGCCTGGATCCGAGCTTGGAGTTCAAACAAATCGCCCCCAAAATCGCCCCTCCTCTTCTCTTGCAGGTCGATCGACCTGCTTGGGCGCCGCTCCACAGTCGGTTCCTGTTCTATTGATCGGGAAGACGTTTGGGAAAAGAAGAAGATAAGGAAATAAAGTAGCCGACCCACTTAAAGGGGTAAAAAAAATGGGAAAATTGCATCTCAAGTCCAAGAAAACCAAAAAGGGCATAAGTATTGCCTCAGAGGTCCAATTTAAACGATTTTTCTTGCAAAATGCCAAGCACGGAATCCACTACAATCTCGAAGCGAGAAATTATGGTTATTAGCTAGTCACTACCGGTCAATAAATTAAATGCATCTGGAGTACTTTATTCAACTTGATTAAATTAATTATTAACACTGCAATTATCATTAATTGCCTCAGGTGATTCAATCTCAGCTATTAATTCACATATTAACTTATTTGATTAACCATGATGTTTAATTTGATACTCAACACTAATTGAGGTGTTTCACGTAATTCGAGGTATTTATTGATTAACCCTGATATGGGTCGTAACAATCTCCCTCCCTTATAAGAATTTCGTCCCGAAATTCCTAAAAGAGAAAAGGAAACTTGTTACGCACATCAAACCCAAAACTTCTCATGTGGCTCCCTCTAGGTTATAGTTTTTCCACAAAACCTTCTCTAATGGTTTCTCATGATTTTTGAGTTTCTTGATCCTCTGATCAACTATCTGCATTGGTCCCTCAACCTAGAACACATCTGATCTGATTCCAGATCAAACCACAAAACATTGTCTTTGTAGAACTGTTATAACAGTATCTCAATTTATGGTAATTACTGAGAAATTATCATACTATACATGCAGACAAACTAAAATTCTTAAATAAACAGAATGCATGTCAATTTGGTACTAAAATAAAATCATGTAGTTTAACTGTTAAACATCACTACATCTCATACTGAAAATTGATATCAAAATACTTGATTCATTGAACACCCTATCCTTAGGGTTTCTTTTGCCTTATTCATTCATCACATGCAAACACCCTACTCTTAGGGTTATCTCATTCACTAGTCACATGGCAACACCCTACTCTTAGGGTTTCCGTTATCTCATTTGTTTGATTGCAGTTCAAATCACAATACGGTATCATTCTAGAACTGGCAGAGCAGTATATTTCAAATCATTGTAATTACTGAGTAATCTTTATATCATGCATGCAGGCAGATTAAAAATTCATAAATATCCCAAACTCAAATCAATTTCGGCACATACATACTGAATTCATGTAATTGAACATCTTATTACACCAATAAGAATAATTTACTTCACCTATAAGAAACCATCTGTACTATTTTTCAATTATCTGAAAATTCTCGAAGAACGTGCATATTAACCAAATTCCTGGATTATGCATCACATAACTCAATTAAGAGTTATTTACGTATCATAACACAAATATTTAATAGTACTTGAAAATTTCTAATAATATCTCAGAGAAATGTGTCAATTCATGTAAATTTTAAGTCATACACATTAACATAACAGGAAGCATGCAATTAGGTTTATTTACATATTTTAATGCTATCTTACTATCTTGAAATCATGCATCTAATGGTTTACTAAATCTGTATTGTCTGGGTTTATACCCAAACCGTACCATTATCAGTTGTGTATTTCTAAACTCAACATTCACACTAAGCAACTCTATAAGACTTAAATGTTCATCCCTACTTCCACTGAAAAGCAAAACACATGCTCTCAGCATGTCCTCAAGAGTCTGAATGGTTCTCTCAGACTGGCCATCCGTCTGCGGTTGAAAAGGTTATATTGAATCTTAACTTTGTGCCCGAAGCACGATGCAACTGTTTCTACAATCCTAAATGTGAACTTAGAATCTCAATATGATATGATTGAAACTGGATTACCAGGCAATCTAACTATTTCATCCATGTATATCTTAGTCAAGTTTTGAGACATCAAAGGTGGACTTAATATGAAGAAAGCGAGCAGACTAAATTAGTCTATCCACAATCATTCATATCAAATCACAACCTCTAGGTGTCCTGGGTAATCTTACCACAAAATCCATTGTGATAAATTCCCATTCCCATTCAGGCATAGAAAAAAGATTACAAGGTAGCTGTAGATTTCTAGGGTTCAGCCTTAACCTAATAGCACACACTACTTCTAACCACGTACTCAGCTACATCCTTCTGCATATCTGACCATCCATTTCAACTCCTTGAGATTCATATACATCTTAGTGTTTCCTGAAAGCATAGCATACATCAATACATACACTTCCATAAAAATCTTTTCTTTCGATACACTATCTCGAGGTACACACAACATATCATGCATGGTCTGGTTTAACTCACTATCACCCTATAGTAGTTCCTTGATCTGATCATAAGAAGTAGGCTTGACTTGCATCTGTGCAATCAAACCACTCTGTGCTGTCACCCCTAAGTCTAAGTTCAACTCCCACATTTCTACTAACAGGTCTCTATTGAAACCTGTCATAGAGAATGCATTAGCTGTTGAACTTGACTTTCTGCTGAAAGCATCATTCACCACATTCTCTTTAACAGGGTGGTAATCTATTGTCACATCATAAAGATAGTGACGCCATGTCTTAAAAACATGAACTACATCAACTATCTTCAGATCATATATCGGATAATACTCCGCTTTCTATGCTACTCTCTTATTGTTACATTTCAAGTTTATGTCTTACTCTTTTCTCTAAGTCATTTCATGTTGTTCATGTACCGATCAGTTTAGCTACCTTAAAACCCTAGATCACTATCAAAGCCAGTTTACTTTACATAGATCAAATCTCAAGGTCTTATTTTACAGAGATACTAGTATTCAAGGTTAAATCACTAGTGATATCCCTTGAACTACTACAACTCTAATCATTCTAGGGTTTGTTCCTTATCAATAACATAGCGTTATTGTGTACGGGTGTGGTCGATCATAAAGATCAATTTGAGCTGCTTGGGTCAATTGCATATTAACCCAACACTCAACTTTAATTATATTGGCTGATAATTCAGTTTTCACAATAGTTTCTGTAATTCGTTTATTAAATAGCTAACAGAAGCTCCACAAATTATGGAAATTTTATATGTTATACCTAATGAAGTTTAAGACCTCCAGTAGAAATTTGAGATCATTTCTAATTACCAATAAATAATTAAAAATCAAACAGTGCGCTACTATATAGCAGTCTGCAGCAGATTCGGTCGAGTTGCAAACTCGACCGACACCCTTACTGTAGAGATCAAAAGTCATCCAAAAATTACGTCAATTTAACAGGGTATCTAAAATTGTGTTTTTCAAGCACAATTAAAATTTGAGATCAATTGGATATACAAATAAAAAGATAAAATTCAATTACCACACTGCTATATCAATCTGACAATGTGATCGGTCGAGTTTGAATTTCGGCCGATGAACAGGTCAGAACATTCTTTAAAAATTCTGATATTTTTCAATGTTGTTCACATTTTATATATCCAAGTCGTATCCCAATTTTAGCCAAATCAGAGTTACACATAAAATACTAAAAATCATTTAGTGAGACATTCTATTTATCAAATTCTGTATTCATATGTCATTAAAACCCTAATTTGGGCCAATTAGGGTCTAGGCTTCTCAAACCCTAATTCTCAAGACAAAAGAACATTTAGACTTCTTATCATAGTTAAAACATCCTAGTGTATATACATTCTCACTATGTTACGGGTCTAATTCATCCAGAGTCTATTCTTATTTTACTGTTAATAGGAGTCATTAGATCCCAGTAACGCATCCTGCCAGCCGGACCAGGCCGAACCTGTAGTCCTGAAGCCAAGAGCTACTCCATATTAATCAACCCCTATTAATCTTAAACATGTGGAAAGAATATCCACTTAGGGCAAACTCATTTATACATAATTTCGGGTCTACTTTAATACAAAGAAAACAAACATTAAACAATTCACTTCATGACACAACAATATAAAAGAATCATATTTACTTTACAAATTGAAAATTCTAATTTCATGCATATAAAAGCATTTCTAGTGATCTTTAAATCAAATAAGCAATAATAGACAAGAGTTGAATCGCATCTTATATGTAATCTCCTATTCATACATTAGTCTCTTATCTCATAATCCTAAGATTTCTAGGGTTTCTCTCTAGCCTATCCTTCCTCTACATACCTGGCCAGGGCATCCAGAGAAGAACAGACAGAGTAGCTTGATACTGGTCAATCTAAGTATTCAGACACCTGGCCAGGGTATCTAAACACTCAGACCTTCCATAGCTAAAACACATCATTTATTATTCGCCTTACTTATAACTTTATCTTTTGACCTTAATGATTCTTAACGACTCAACATAAGCTCATTACTTGATTCTCGTGACCACATCCTCTTCCTGCTATCTGTAATAGTATAACAGAACACTTCCTGTTAGAAAATTACAGACAGAAGAAAAACCTCTTAAACCTTAATCCTATTGGTCTCTTATCGTCCCCTGACCTTGACTTAGAGTATTCATATACTCAACCTATGCTCTGATACCAAGATGTCACACCCCGATCTCACACTAACCTCAATCCACGAGATTAGGGCACGACGGAGGGATTACTCACAAGCCAAACCTCTCATAAATTTTTAAACCATTTTAAAGACATTAAAAAGATAAACTGATTTATGCTGTAAAATGAAGCTACACAATTTGCGGAAACATTTTTATTAAACTGACTAGTAATATAAACAAAGTCTACAACATATTACATTGTCCGACATAAAATAAGGCATAACGACTGATTTACATCCTTATACACATTCTCTCTCACCCACACCATGTCCCAAAGATCGAGGGGAAAGGACTAAGAGACCTCTAACTACTAACTACATATACCTTCTACAGACTAAGCGTTAGGATGAAAGGATCCTTCAGATTCCTGTTGCTGATGATGTCCTGAAAATGTTTTGAGTAGAGGTATGAGCCTACTCGCTCAGTGAATAGCCTTTCATTTAGCTATCACTAAACAACTCATCAGGTTTATAAAATTGAACTAAACATAAGTACAGTACAAGCAGGGCAGTTCTAATGACATAGCAGATTTGCAGATAATAATCACATTTCTATGCAACAACAGATATTTAAACAAATAAACAGAGATATATAGAATTGGCACAAAAGTTTGAATATATTAATTTACTGTGATCCTATATGATTACATATTTATATTATTGTTCTGCCCTAATCATATGCAGTGTACCCTGCATATAAAGATCCGTAACGAACTACGATCCCACCGTACAAGACTTAGCGACACACCCGGGAAATGTTAAGTCTGACGCCAGCCCTGCTCTGCCACAGGACCCCAGGCTCATCGGCCTTCAGGATCATCGGCCTCACTGCACTACATCGAGTGCTCTAGACTCCTCCTCTAACCTGAGTACACAGGCGGAGAGTCTCACGGGGTTACCTCCATGACTCCGCACAGATCTTGTTACAATAACCCCCAATTTTCTCCAGTGCCACCGTGACATCGCACGCGTTGTTGTTGGACACTGCCTCTCTGTCCTCGTGTCTCCATGACTCCGCACGGATAATGTTGCAACACGAGTTTCACCCCTAAGAAGCAGATCTGTCAAAGGGGTTCTACGGTGTTAGGGCACCTAAGTCTATTAACTGATTAACATATAACCATTTAAAACAAGAATATCACATTCCATACTTACTGCACATTCTGAACATTACTTGAAACACATATATAACATTTGTCATCCTTAAACCTGATTCAGTATCATTTATCCAGTTTCCATGCTAAATATCCATTTTTAAATCAACAAATACATTGCAACCATAATATAGGAAATTTCATCATTTTCATTAAGCATATTATGTATTTCAAGTTCCAATGAATCTAACATACTCTATTGTATGTACTACACTGTTTAGAAGTTATACCAACTGATACAGAAGCAATTAAGCATTTAAATTGAATTAAATAATGATTTCTGAATGAACTACTACTCACACTTCTGGAACTCGGCCGACCAATCTGGGAACTCGGCCGATTGGCTGGAAACTCGGCCGATCCACGGGAAACTCGGTCGATCGAAACCCTGCTCGATAACCTATAAAGGGAAACTCGGCCGAATCACACCCAATTCGGCCGATCAAAATGTTGTTCGATATACTAAATAAAGGAACTCGGCCGATTACTGTATAACTCGGCCGATTGATAACTGACCTTGCTGTAAATCTAACTGAACTTCAATCGAATGCTAAATTGAACTAATGGTTGCAGATTTGGATCCTAGCCTCGTAGTCGAGCTCAAAGGCACCATCATCATGGTGTTGGTCGTGCCCCCTCACCCTCTGGCCATAGCTTTCTCGCAGCAGCTGTTGCTGCTTGGTCGAAGCCATAGAGGCACCACCCTAGGCGTTGATTGGTGTGATGAAGCTAGATGGAAGCTTTAGTTGCAAGCTTGGACCTCGAAAAGGGAATCATGGGCTTCGATTGGTGGTGTTTCCCGAACAAATCGACCCTTGGCCGGCCGCCACAAGCTGCTGTGCGGCGCTGCTACTGCTGGCCGGCTCAAGCTAGTCGAGCTACTGCTGGAGAGGAAGGTATAGGGAAGGAGGAAGAGGGAAGGAAGGAGAAGAGAAGAAGGGTAGAAGGGCGCCTGGATCTGAGCTTGGAGTTCCAGCAAATCGCCCCCAAATTCGCCCCTCCTCTTCTCTTGCAGGTCGATCGACCTGCTTGGGCGCCGCTCCACAGTCGGTTCCTATTCTATTGATCGGGAAGACGTTTGGGAAAAGAAGAAGATAAGGAAATAAAGTAGCCGACCCACTTAAAGGGGTAAAAAAAAAGGGAAAATTGCATCTCAAGTCCAAGAAAACCAAAAATGGCATAAGTATTGCCTCGGAGGTCCAATTTAAACGATTTTTCTTGCAAAATACCAAGCACGGAATCCACTACAATCTCGAAGCAAGAAAGTATGGTTATTAGCTAGTCACTACCGGTCAATAAATTAAATGCATCTGGAGTACTTTATTCAACTTGATTAAATTAATTATTAACACTGCAATTATCATTAATTGCCTCAGGTGATTCAATCTCAACTATTAATTCACATATTAATTTATTTGATTAACCATGATGTTTAATCTGATACTCAACACTAATTGAGGTGTTTCACGTAATTCTAGGTATTTATTGATTAACCCTGATATGGGTCGTAACACCTATACTACGACACGACCTCATGTGCTTGCAGGTGTAGTGTTTTAGTTTGTGTGAGTGTATTGAGTGTAGGTCATTATAAATTTGAAAGTGAATCCACCTGTGTGCTCCCATCCACAGAGTTGCATCCATTCAAACTTCAATTGAGTGGTGTGTAACCCCATTGGCGGGGGCGCACCATATCTTCATGTTGATGATACCCAATTCACTAATAGATTTAGGCTAACAATGATTAGGTTCCACATAGAGTTGCTAAGTGTAGCAGGTGAGAGGGGATGACCTAGGTATTTTATAGGAAAATGTTCCTCCTAATAGTCATGCATGCCTTGAATCTATCCACATTAGAGGAGAAATATGAGTGCCCACATATTGTAGGTTTTTGGAATTTATTTTGAATCCTGAAGTAAGTGAGAAGATGTCAAATATTCACAGAGAATTGATAATATTTCAGTCAATGCGATTTTAGGAAGATAATTGTATCATCCACATATTTGATAATGTTATATGGGCATCGAGTTGACGCTATCAATGAGGCAATTTTTGTACCTGGTTTGAACATTTATGCAAGAATGGAAGATTAAAAGATATGGGGATAATGAATTGTCTTGAGGAAGTGTATTTGTGCTACTAAAATAGTTAAAATTAGATCCATTGATCAAGGTAGAGAAATGATAAAAATGAATGCTACTATAAAAATTGTCTCTCCAACAAGGGGGATAATCGAAGTTATTGAGCATTCAATAATGAATGTTTATTTTAAATTGTCAAAGACTTTCTCAAAATTAAGTTTGAGTGTCAAAAGAGGAGTATTAGGTGTGGATTGTCTCACTCACCTTTAGATAGGCTTCCTAGATACATATACCTTTTTATAAAAGATGTTTGTCAATGTCAGTGATGTCTTCTATGCGGTCTTCAAGTCTTCTACTAAGAACTTTTGAGATAATTTTATATGAATAATTAGTGAGACTAATGGGAGGAAAGTGTTGAATAGATGTAGGATCTTCTTATTTCTTTATCAGCATGATGTGAGTTTAATTATAATTTCTATAAGTGGATTGACATCATAAAGGTTGGATATGTAGTTGAAATGTCTATGGACAGAAGTTTTGATTTTCTCACATTAATTATGATAGAAATCCATATTGAATCCCTCATGACCTTGTGATTTCTTAGTACTAAGGCTCTTCATCACAATGAGTATTTCTAAATATGAGAAATTTTAGTTTAGAACATCCAGGAAGAAGATTTTGGAGGGACATAATATATCCCAATTGATCAAGAAAAGATTGGAGTATAAACTCCCATGATTATGTAAGGCTCTAAAGTTTTCACTGAAGTAACTAAAAATGTAGGACTGATGGTGTTCATCATATTTTTAATAGAAATACAATGAATATGAGTTTTCCTTTTCCTAGAATTGTAAATATTATCAATGAATTTTGCATTTTGTCACCTTCTCTTAGCCATGCTCTGAGATCATTGTTTCTATGAAACTTTTTATTTGGCAATCAGCCAAAGAAGCTCTATTTCAATAGAAAGAATTTGATTTGGGTCAGTGAAAGGAGAGTGATAAAAAGTGACGAGTAATGTTCCAACATTTTGATTTTGATGTTAACAAAATGTTCTTTGATCCAAGAAGTCAATTGGGACCTTAAGTATGCCATATTTTGATGGATAGCGTATCCATGTTTGGTGTCAAAATTATACAGTTTTTGAGAAGTTGTAGCCATATTAGCAAATATTGGGTGTTCAGCCAAAACCTTTCAAAATAAAAAGAAGTAGGGCCCCATGGAGAAAGGTTGTTATTAAGAATGATAGGGAAGTGATCTAAGTTATGGAAATGTGAAGTATTAGAAGAAGTTAGGAGGCAATCAAAGTCCCAAGTTTGGGTACAAAGGAGTCATCCAATCTTGACTAGGATAACCTCTATTCCATGCATAATTTAGATTGGATAATGAAATGTCAATAAGGTTGTTATCAAGAATGAAATTGCTGGATATTTTATTGTTTCTATCATGAGGATAACTTGGTCATGGGTTCTGATTTCTCTCCATTGTAGACATTGTGAGGTTGAAATCATCTCCTAATACCCTTGAGAGATCTCTATAATGAGAACCTAGAAAATTAAGTTTAGGGAAATAATTATTTTTATCATACATGGAATCTCCATAAACACCTAAAAAGGATCAAATAATTTTTTCATTTTTATTGCAAAAAGTAATGGAAATAGAGTATGTATCCTAGAGAATATTGGTGTGATCCATAATATTTGGGTTCCATCTAAAAAGAAGTCCTCCACTTAAACCCACTAAAGGTATTTGGATCCCAGATGCGATGAAGTTACTACCAATGGTATGCAGCTGGAAATCATAAACTTAAGTCTTAGTCTCTTGAATTGCAATGAGGTTAATTGTATGTTACTGAATGAAATATCTCATTGTTTTACTATTAAAGTAGCATCACTACAAGCATTTCATGTAGATATGATCATTAAAAAGGATGTATGACACTGGTGATCTTCTTAAGAATCAATTGTTGAGATCAATCATCTATTAAGTTCTAGGTTGATAGGTCTTAAGTTGGACCAAACTAAGTAGTTTTTAGTTTTAGATAAAGACATATTAGCGTGTAAAATGAATTTTAGATTTAAACAAAAATTTATTTGCAAACGATATGGATTTTGAAGTGTTACCCAATGAGGCGGTATTTGAAATTGAATCGTAAGGAAAATAATGAAATATATATTTATTTCATTAGAATAATGAATATTGCCTAGATCCATATTAGTAAACACATTCTTATATTTGTTTTCTCTAGGTGAGAGTGAAAGTATCATCACCCAATCCTGACCCATCAATTACCATGTTGTCCCTACAAAACAATTGATATATCTTGTTCTAGGTTGGTGTTGTTTCCCATTGTATCTAGAAATACAAATTTAATTTGTTCAACCATTATATTCATATTGATATCCTTGTGAACCAAAGTATCAAGGTCTAAAGCCTTGTCATGAAAAGATCCCATATAATTTTGCTATTGAGAGATAGACTTTGTGGGGGAAGGTTAAGGTTTTGAGAGGTCTATATATTTTCCATTTCTTCTTTTTGATATTGAAAAGGTTCTTTGGTTGGTTATTGTTTTTATTGGGGACATGATATGATGATTTGGTTTGTTGTGCATCTCTCCTAGTCCAGACTTGCCTTTTGTTGTTTTGCAAGACTACCATTGTAGCATCCACAATGGTAGTCATGTTTTTTCCTTTGGGGTGAAATATGAACTAGGGTGATCGCAAAGATAAGAAAAGATAGAGGTCATATCTTGAGGATCTTGAACGTAGAATTGATGGCCAAAATGGATATTTAATTTACTGGAAAACAAGTTTCATTGATGATAGAGAAAACACATAATGCTTTGTTGTATAGTTTGAAGGTAGTAAAATATGGATGGATGAATTTAAGCTTGGCTCCTACACCAGAGGCAATGTTTTTGAAGATCTCAATGTGCCATATGTGGAATCACATCCCTCTATCCCACAGACAATGAGGTGCCACGCGAAAACGTGCAGAAAACACCATAAACCACTTATTACCAAAAACACGGGTTAATTAAAACCGATTTCAGAAAGTAGATAAACCAAGAAACTATTACATCCAGATCCTCATCTTGCAAGAAAATAGTTTATATAAACATTTACATGTTTTGATACGTGTCCACAGCTTAACGGACCAGTTGTCTTGTCATCACATGAGTTCATCACTTATTTATATACATGTCGCCGCATCCGGCCAGCAGCAGGATATACAAATCTTAAACAGCAAAACATCGTAAAACAACGTCAAAACGCCTCCAAGGACCTGAGAGTATAGGGATGACTTTAAGACTCTACTAAAAAACAACCAACACAATAGCATATCCATCTCTTGCCTTCTACTGCTCTTCTTGCTGCTCGTCCTCAACTCTGCGACCACCACCACGTCTAGCACGAACACCTAAAAAGATTGTAAACCAACGAGGTGAGACACACAGTCCCAGTGAGAAACATAACTCCCTGTTAGAACCATAAAACCTCAGAAAGGTTAAACCAACAACAATAGATAACTGATAAAACGTATAGCAAGAGCAGTCTATAGAGCAAGATTGTTATTACCGTTGAGCTTACCATGGTGTACGGAAGACATATAACCAAGTATTTCTTTATGGAACATGATTGACAAGATAAGATTTATAAGATCTTATCACATAACATAAGGAACGTATAAGTAACTGTAATGTATAATGAGATCAACTACACAAGCAAGGCCTCAACCAATGTTCTGTGTTTTGCCTTAAGCAATAAATACTATTAGGCTAGATTACGTGTTATTATGCCCTGAGGAAGTGAGTCGCACCACTCAAATCCAACCGACGGCTGCGAAACCCAGAGCCGGTGCCATACAAGGTCAATGGAAGAGCCGGACTCCACTACCTCCCACCTCGTGGTCAGTGCACGAGAACCAAAGTAGGACCGCAGTCTCATGCTTAAGTGGCCTCAGCCACAGGGTCAGCTCCCGCAGGCTACCCTTTCTCTAGCCCACCTTGGTACAGGTCTCGACGCTAGTATATCTAAGCCACGGTCCAGTTCACCGTGCTCCCTGAGCCATGAACGCATTCATTCTCTATCACACTGAGCCATGGGCCTGTTCACCATGCTCTATCTATCTCGAGTCTGCAACTGCAGCTGCACTTGAATCCTCTCTATTTTAGGCTAGGAGAAACCTCGCATATTCAACAATATGCGCTCCGGGTTAACCCGCAGGAGAACCCATTTACCATCACCAGCTACTGACGATGATGGATCTATGGCGAGGGCAAACTACATGATATGTTCCACTGTGATTAGTTAGTATATTTTAAGTGGATTGTTGAGGCAACCAGGTTATAACACATGCATAACCTAAAGCTACATTATTGTTACCACCATCATGTTATTACGGGATCTCAATCCCTCATCACAAGAAACCACTGCCTCATAAGGAATTCTCATCACTTGGGATAACAATCCCTAATCTCATCATCAGAGGATAACACCTCAACTAGGCTCTTTAGCCAAACTGAGGTCCTCAGACCAAAACACATCATACAGGTGATGCATGTTATCTCATCATCCAGAGTGATCATCAAAGCAGTGTTATTCAAACATATATGCCTCATAGCCTTTTTCTTGGCTATGCATCCGTATGAAACACCTGCATGGTTAGTATACACAATCATAGAGATAACTGAAACCATCATAGATTAACAGAATGCTTGTATTGTCAATATAGGGCAACATTGGTGATTATACACTTTATCACTCATGCCTCAACAATGTGATCATAGACATAGGTCATATCATCATGTGAAACAGCTCATATTCTTCCAAGCTTATCATTATATATATACATGATTCAAGATGATCCTAAACACATGTAATGTCACATCATGTTTACATAGGTGTGATCTACTATATCAATTAACTCACTACTATCAAACGTGTCAAGGGTTCACAACCATAAACCAACCGTGATTGCATGAAAAAGATCTAGCATATAGGTTTTCCGGGAGGAAGATGACCCGTACTAGAAGTGTTCACTACCCTCACAAGAAGTGTGACGGGAAGGGCACACTCACTATAAATGGTATCAGGCAGGGTAGACTCCCTCATATCGCCCAAGCATCTAGCCATGTATCGGTCAAGGATAACGGGCTACCACCTCAAGGAGTGTCGTGGAACCAACTGTATCGTGCAACCAGGGTATAATGGCCACAAAGCCTAACATGCAACTAAGTCTATGGGGCATGTCGTGCAATAGGTTTATTGTGCACTAGGGGTATCGTGTACTAGGGGTATTGTGCACTAGGTGTATCATGCACTAGGGGTGCCATGCACTAGGTGTAAGGGGTTGCAATGGGCGACAACTATTCTGAAGGCTAGATCCATGGTGCCCATGCCAACCATATAATGCCCACAAAACCACAAATCATCCATCGAGACAAGGGCACCAAGGGAAGGCCTATCATCCAACCAAACTAGCCTCATCTATCAATCAACACACAAGGCAAGAACCAAGGTGTGACGCCCAACACATCCTCCTCATAACGACCCAGAACTCAAGCTCAAGAGAGGTATCAGGAAGCACCATCCCAAGGCCATATCATGCAAGCTACAACCCAAAAAGATCGTCTTCAACCTCAAGCACAAGGGCAACAAACCCTAATTGATCAAGAAGATGGCTCACCTCTCGAAAATCAAGAGAGTGGGGTCTTGCACAACTTCTTATCACCAAACGGGCAACCACAAGGATAAACCCTAACAAAGGTCATAAACCACACAAAAGCTCACCTTTCAAGTCCATGGTGAGAGGAGGGTGTTGCTCAAGAAACTAGAACACAAGCTCACCTCTCAACTTAAATGAGAGAGGGGTATTGCCCATATTACTAGAACTCAAGCTCACTCCTCTAGACCAAGGAGAGAAAGGAGTGTTTCTCAACAAGGAAACCTAAAACATGGTTCGGCCAACTAGGTGTAACTTAAGCAAGAAGTTATCTTAGAACATACATGGCCGATATGAGCATATGAAACATACAAGAACATAGAAGAAGATAGTATGGTTAGGGTTAGGAGTTATGTAACCCGCCTTAAGCAAGCTCCAAGCTCCTAGCTCCAAGCTCCACCACAAGAAGGAGAACAAACCACTCTAGGGTTTGGCCACCACTAGAGGAAGAAGAAGACTCCAAGGAGAAGGATCGACCACTAAGCTTGTAAAGGAAGAGGTGTCGTGCAACCAAGGGAGAAGGGAACTAAGGAACTAAAGGGATCCTTAGAAAGAGAAAGAAGGTGCATATATAGGAGAGGATGGAAGAGAAACCAAGGTAAGACAAGGCAAGGTGTCACCCACTTAGGGACACTTGTCCATGGGCAATGCCACCTCTCAAACACATGTCTAAGGTCATTGCCACATGCAAGCATCAAGCACCAAGTGTCCACTAGTGGTGACACAAACAAGGTCAAAAGGGGTCAAAGGGGGTCCATGGCCGACACTCCCCATCACCAAGCCCGACATCACTCCCTGGGCGACACACCTAGGCCGATACAAGGCACTCCTGCCCGACACAAGGTCCAATAAGGCAAGGTCAAGGTTCAAGAAAGGCATCCCAAGGCCCAACAAGCTCATCCAAGCCTAAAACAATTCCAGCAACGAGCCCAACCCTTCTTCTCAACACTAGAGGAAGAAAGGAGTGAGAAACACTTCTCAATGTGATAGACTTGCTCTACAACCCTAGACTTGGGTTAATTGCAAGTAGCACCTCCATCTCTCAACAAAGCACAAAAAAACCCTAATCACCACTAAAGGTGATTAGCAAGCAACTAAGCACCAAGGTTAAGCAAAGCAAATAGGATAAGCCCTAAACGGAGGTCAGGGTCCTTACAAGCTATAACCCTCTACAAAGGGATTTCTTCCCCAAAATACAAAGAGAAAAGCGAGGGATACTTCCTCCTCATCTCTTCCTCAAGCTCCCACGTGGCTTCCTCAACACCTCGATGATGCCAAAAAACCTTTACCAGAACCAGGTCCTTCCTCTTCAGCTTCTTTACTCTTCTGTCAAGGATCATCACAGGACCTTCCTCGTAGGTCACATCTTCATCAAGCTCAACCTCTACCGGTTGTATCACTGTCCCTGTATCTGGGTGACTTTTCTTCAACATGCTGACGTGGAACACTAGATGTAACCTGTGCAACTCTGGTGGCAGCTCTAACTTGTAAGCTACCTTGCCAACACGTGCTATTACTGGGTATGGTCCCATATACCTGGGTGCTAGCTTACCTTTCCGTCCAAACCTTAGCACGCCTTTCCAAGGTGAGACCTTGAGGTACACTTTGTCTCCTACTTGGAACTTTAAAGGTCGTCGACGATTATCTGCATAAGACTTCTATCTATAATGTGCTGCCTTCAGTTGTTGATGTATCACTTTGATCTTTTCTGTTGTCTGCTGTACTAACTCATGACCCAAAAGTTGATATTCACCGGACTCATACCAACATAAAGGAGATCTGCACTTCCTACCATATAAAGCTTCATAAGGATCCATGTCAATGCTTCGCTGGTAACTATTGTTGTAGGCAAACTCTATCAAACTAAGATGCACATCCCAACTGCCTAGGAACTGCAAAACACAAGCCTGAAGAAGATCCTCCAAATTCTGAATAGTCCTCTTAGACTGTCCATCTATTTGTGGGTGAAAAGCAGTGTTGAACCTTAACTGTGTTCCCAACACTTTGTGCAACTGTTCCTAGAAATGACTCGTGAACTGAGGACCTATGTCAGAAATTATCATTGTCGGTACACTGTGCAAGCATACTATCTCATCTACATATACATGAGTGAGATTCTCGGCTAAATACGTTGTCTTTACAGGTATGAAATGGGAAGACTTTGCCAATCTGTCCACTATCACCCAGATGGAATCATGATTCTTAGTTGTCCTGGGCAGACCAACCACAAAATCCATGGTTATATGATCCCATTTCCACTGTGGTATTGGCAGGGGTTTCAACATACCTGCCAGGTTCTGATGCTCAACCTTGACTTGTTGGCATACCGCACACCTAGCCACAAACTCGGCTACATCTTTCTTCAATCCAGGCCACAATAAAGGTCCTTTAGATTATGATACATCTTGGTGACTCCGAGATGCATAGCATACATCGATGTGTGTGCTTCCTCGAGCACTAGCTTCCTCAGATTATCAGCATTGGGGACCACCATCCTATCATGATAGCAAACTAGTCCATCCTCAGACTCATAGAACCCATTACACCCTTCACTGCTGAGCTCTGACCTGCTCAACCGCACTGTATCATCTGTTTGATGTGCATCCTTGATTTGCTGTCTCAACGTAGGCTTGACTTGCATCTGTGCCAAAAGTCCTGCTAGCAGGGAAACTTCCATCTGCACATTCATCTACCGCAAGGAGACAAACATATCCCATCTATGGCATACTAAGGAACTCAACTGTGCTCCTTTTGTAGGAAGAGAAGAAGACTTTCGGCTAAGCACATTAGCTACCACGTTCTCCTTACCAGGGTGATACTCGATGGTGCAGTCATAATCATTGATTAGCTCCATCCAACGACGTTGTCGCATGTTTATCTCATTCTATGAGAAGATATACTTCAGATTCTTATGATCTGTAAAGATCTGACACACTTCCCCATAGAGATAGTGTCTCCAAATCTTTAGCGCATGAACCACCGCTGCCAACTCCAAATCATGAGTCGGATAGTTCTCCTCATGTTTCTTAAGCTGTCGCGAAGCAAAAGAAACTACATGATCTTTCTGCATCAGCACGCATCCTAAGCCCTTCTTGGAAGCATCGCAGAAAACAATATAGCCTTTCCCAGGCTCTGGCAGCACTAGCACTGGAGCACTAGTCAACTTCTCCTTCAAACTTTGGAAAGCTTGCTGGCAACGATTATTCCAGACAAAAGGTACATCCTTTCTAGTCAACTTTGTCATCGACAACGCGATCACACTGAAGTCCTTTATAAACCTCTGGTAGTATCCTGCTAAACCCAGGAAACTATGAACTTCAGTTGGCATCTTCGGCTGTTCCCATTCTGCAACCGACTCCACCTTCTTCGGGTCCACTTTAACTCCTACAGATATCACATGACCCAAGAAAGTTACTTCTTTCAACCAGAACTCACACTTACTAAATTTGGCATACAACTGATGCTGGCGAAGGAGAGTCAACACTTGTCTAAGATGTTGTTCATGCTTCTGACTGTCCTGACTGTAGATCAAGATGTCATCTATAAATACTACAACAAATTGATCTAGAAATGAATGGAACACCCTGTTCATCAAATCCATGAAAGTAGCAAGCGCATTGGTTAGCCCGAATGGCATAACCACAAACTCGAAGTGACCATACCTCGTCCTAAAAGCTGACTTTGGTATGTCATCCGTCTTAATCCTCAACTAATGATATCTGGACCGTAGGTCGATCTTTGAAAACACTGTAGCGCCACACAATAGATCGAACATATCATCTATCCTTGGCAACGGGTACTTGTTCTTGATCGTGACCTTGTTCAACTGCTGGTAGTCTATGCATAACCGCATCGATCCATCCTTCTTCTTACTAGAGCACCCCAAGGCGATGTACTTGGTCGGATGAAACCTTTCTCCAACAACTCTTGTAACTACGTCTTGAGCTCCGCCATCACTACGGGAGCCATCCTGTATGGTGTATGTGCAACTGGCTATGTTCCTGGACCCAGATTGATCTCAAAATCAATCTCTTGAGGTGGAGGAACATCGGGGAACTCATCAGGAAACACATCTGCAAACTCTCGGACAATCGTCACCTCCTCAAGGCTAGGACCTTTTGCCTTGGTATCGACAACGTGAGCTAAGAACGCCTTACAACCTTGTCATAGCAGCTTTTCTGCCACCATCGCGGATACTAAACATGTCGGAAGAATCTTCCTATCTCCTTGGAAGATCCACTTCTCTCCACAAACCTCAAACACTGCCTGCTTGGAACCACAGTCCAACACAACCTTATACTTTTCTAAGGTATCCATCCCAAGGATCACATCGAATCCATGCATATCAAGTGGTATAAGATTCACTTGTATACTGTGTCCCGAAAAAGATAAGACACACAATGGGCACTCCTCTCGAAGCATCGAGGAACCATCAAGAGGGGTTTCTAACAACAAGCTATCTTTCTTACAACTAATAGGTAAAAGACAGTTATCAAGCATAGGACGTGCAATAAAAGAGTGTGTAGCACCCGGGTCAACCAAAACAGATATAAAACAAGAAGAAGACAAATCAGAATGAGATAACTCCATCTGACCTGCCACCACTCGTGGGTTGACTATCGCCTCTGGCTGACTCATAGCATAGAATCGAGCCGTTGCTTTCTGTCCACATCCTCTGCTCCCTTGAGCAGACGATCCTGCTTGTGATGCTTGGCGGCATCCTCACCCTCTGCTACTACTGGGTTGTTGTCGGTCTGACCCTTGTTGATTCTACCTCAGCTGTTGGGTCACTTCAACATCTTTACTTGGGCAATTCGACTTGAAATGCCATGTTTGTGCGCAGATATAGCATGCCCTTTCCTCAAACTGTGGCCTAGATGGCCCTATCACTGCTATTGAAGTTGTACTATGTGCTTTTGATGGTGAAGAAATGTACCCTCTTCCCTTACTCGGAGACCATTGTGATGGTGCACTGGAACTTCTTAACCCAGAAGGTGTTGGAAACCTCAGCTTCTTGAAGACACCAAACCTCTGTCCCTGGGACTGGGCATGCCTCTTCTTAGACATGGATTCTCTTTTCTCCCTAACTGACTGTTCAATCCTCCGGATAGATTCCACAAACGTGGCAAACCGCTCTCGGTTCTCCAACGCAGAAGTAGGTTTTGTCAACTTAGTACTCAGGCTTTTCTCAAAACGTCTGATTTGCTCATCATCCGTCGCTGCCATGTGAGGATAAAACCTCAACAGGTCCATAAACTTGGCTTCATACTCGGTGATGTTCATCGGTCCTTGGCGCAAGTGCTCAAATTGGCTGATCTTCTCATCCAGATATGTCTTCGGAAAGTATCTGCTGATGAACTCGCGTCGGAAAACTTCCCAACCGATCACCTCACCAGGTCACTTCTCCTCCTCGGTGGTCCACCAGTGACCAGCACTACCCTTCAGAAGGTAGACAGCGTGCTTGACTTTGTCTACTTCGGGGATGTCGAGGATTCGGAAGGCCTTCTCAAGACATGTCAACCACAGATCTACATCTGCTGGATCGGTCGTCTCAGCATAGTCCGAAGCTCCGACTTGGTGAAGCCACTCAAAGGTCTTCCCAATACATGATGTTTCACCATGGGGAGCATGTGCTCTTGGCAGAGGCACTGGCAATCTCTCTACCATGAGATTCATCGTAGCCATCATCTACCCCATAAGTTGTTGGTAGGCAGGGTTTTCAAGAATGGCTGGGTCAAGTTGGGGAACCTCAGGCACCCGATCTCCATGTGCTTTCCCTTCAGCTCCATCAACTAATGCAACATTGCTGCTCTCGGTAGCATGTTCTTCACGATTCCCAGACATCTTGGCTTTTTCTTCCGCTGAGGGCAGAAGATAATCATAAGAAAATCTAGAGGACTCACAAGAACAGACACAACCTAGTCGTAGATCCATGTAGACTCAGCGAACCTAGGGCTCTGATACCAAGCTTGTGGCGACACATCCCGCTATCCCACAGACAACGAGGTGCCACACGAAAATGTGCGGAAAACATGATAAACCACTTATTACCAAAAACACGGGTTAATTAAAACCGATCAGAAAGTAGATAAACCAAGAAACTATTACATCCAGATCCTTAGCCTGCAATAAAATAGGTTATATAAACATTTACATGTTTTGATATGTATCCACAGCTTAACGGACCAGCTGTCTTGTCATCACATGAGTTCATCACCTATTTATATACATGACGGGCCGCATCCAGCCAGCAGCAGGATATACAAAGCTTAAACAGCAAAACATCGTAAAACAACGTCAAAATGCCTCCAAGGACCTGAGAGTATAGGGATGACTTTAAGACTCTACTACAAAACAACCAACACAACAACATATCCATCTCTTTCCCTCTACTACTCTTCTTGTTGCTCGGCCGCAACTCCACGACCACCACCACATCTAGCGCGAACACCTAAAAAGATTGTAAACCAACGGGTTGAGACACACAGTCCCAGCAAGAAACATAACTCCCCGCTAGAACCATAAAACCTCAGAAAGGTTAAAGCAGCAACAATAGATAACTGATAAAATGTACAGCAAGAGTAGTCTATAGAGTAAGATTATTATTACCGTTGAGCTTACCATGGTGTACGGAAGACATATAACCAAGTATTTCTTTATGGAACATGATTGACAAGATAAGATTTATAAGATCTTATCACATAACATAAGGAACATATAAGTAACTATAATGTATAACGAGATCAACTACACAAGCAAGGCCTCAACCAATGTTCCGTGTTTTGCCTTAAGCAATAAATACTATTCGGCTAGATTACGTGTTCTTATGCCCTGAGGAAGTGAGTCACACCACTCAAATCCAACTGACGACTGCGAAACCCGGAGCCGATGCCATACAAGGTCAATGGAAGAGTCGGACTCCACGACCTCCCACCTTGTGGTCAGTGCATGAGAACCAAAGCAGGACCGCAGTCTCATGCTTAAGTGGCCTCAGCCAAAGGGTCAGCTCTCGCAGGCTACCCTTTCTCTAGCCCGCCTTGGTACAGGTCTCGGCGCTAGTATATCTGAGCCACGGGCTAGTTCACCGTGCTCCCTGAGCCATGAACGCATTCATGCTCTATCACACTAAGCCATGGGCATGTTCACCATGCTCTATCTATCCCGAGTCTGCAACTGCAGCTGCACTCAAATCCTCTCTATTTTAGGCTAGGAGAAACCACGCATATTCAACAATATGTGCTCCGGGTTAACCCGCAGGAGAACCCATTTCACCATCACCAGCTACTGACGATGATGGATCTATGGCCAGGGCAAACTACATGATATGTTCCACTATGATTAGTTAGAATATTTTAAGTGGATTGTTGAGGCAACCAGGTTATAACACACACATAACCTAAAGCTAGATTATTGTTACCACCATCATGTTATTCCGGGATCTCAATCCCTCATCACAAGAAACCACTTCCTCATAAGGCATTCTCATCACTTGGGATAAAAATCCCTGATCTCATCATCAGAGGATAACACATCAACTAGGATCTTTAGCCAAACTCAGGTCCTCAGACCAAAACACATCATACAGGTGATGCATGTTATCTCATCATCAAGAGTGATCATCAAAGCAGTGTTATTCAAACATATATGCCTCATAGCCTTTTTCCTGGCTATGCATCCGCATGAAACACCTGCATGGTTAGTATACACAATCATAGAGATAACTAAAACCATCATAGATTAAGAGAATGCTCGTATTGTCAATATAGGGCAACATTGGTGATTATACACTTTATCACTCATACCTCAACCCTGTGACCATAGACATAGGTCATATCATCATGTGAAACAACTCATATTTTTCCAAGCTTATCATTATATATATACATGATTCAAGATGATCATAAACACATGTAATGTCACGTCATGTTTACATAGGTGTGATCTACTTTATCAATTACCTCACTACTATCAAATGTGTCAAGGGTTCACAACCATAAACCGACCGTGATTGCATGAAAAAGATCTAGCATATAGGTTTTCCGAGAGGAACATGACCCTCACTAGAAGTGCCCACTACCCTCACAAAAAGTGTGACGGGCAGGGCACTCTCACTAGAAGTGGTATTGGGCAGGGTAGACTCCCTCATATCACCCAAGCATCTAGCCATGTATCGGTCAACGATAATGGGCTACCACCTCAAGGAGTGTCGTGCAACCAACTGTATCGTGCAACCAGGGTATAACGACCACAAAGCCTAACGTGCAGCTAAGTCTATGGGGCATGTCGTACAACAGGTGTGTTGTACACTAGGGGTATCGTGTACTAGGGGTATCGTGCACTAGGTGTATCGTGCACTAGGGGTGTTGTGCACTAGGTGTAAGGGGTTGCAACGGGCGACAACTATTCTGACGGCTAGAGCCATGGTGCCCAGGCCAACCATATAATGCCCACAAAACCACACATCATACATCGAGATAAGGGCACCAAGGGAAGGCCTATCGTCCAACCAAATTAGCCTCATCTATCAATCAACACACAAGGCAAGAACCAAGGTGTGATGCCCAACACATCCTCCTCATAATGACCCAGAACTCAAGCTCAAGAGAGGTATCGGGAAGCACCATCCCAAGGCCATATCATGCAAGCTACAACCCAATAAGATCATCTTCAACCTCAAGCACAAGGGCACCAAACCCTAATTGATCAAGAAGATGGCTCACCTCTTAACAATCGAGAGAGGGGTCTTGCACAACTTCTTATCACCAAACGGGCAACCACAAGGATCAACCCTAACAAAGGTCATAAACTACACAAAAGCTCACCTTTCAAGTCCATGGTGAGAGGAGGGTGTTGCTCAAGCAACTAGAACACAAGCTCACCTCTCAACTTAAATGAGAGAGGGGTATTGCCCATATTACTATAACTCAAGCTCACTCCTCCAGACCAAGGAGAGAAAGGAGTGCTGTTGTAACATACTGGATTCTGGACTTTTTACCTTTTTGGTCCTCTTTTCCATCTTTTCCTTTCATTTATATCCTCTTTGTCCTTTCTGATTAATTTGTGAAGAATATGATGGTTTAATGAACATTTGTTCACCTTTTCTCTCAATATTTGGGTTTATGCACAAATACCTTAGTGGAAGCTTAGTAATGGGTCAAATATGCAAAATATCCACTTAAGTGATAAAAAGAATAAATAAATTCATCCTAGAACTTTCTAGTACTTTTTAGAATATGAAAAAGAAAGACAATCCCGAAATATAAATAAAGGAGATGATAAATGCAATAATTGGGGATAATATGGAATATTTTGGATAAAAGAAGATAATGAGGAATATATTGTTCCAAAAATCCTAAATAGAAACCCAAGAAGATAATTTGGATAATAAATATATCAATTTCTTTTTCTTGACTTTAAAGTTGCTTAATGGCCAAGTATCATCTAATTTGGATAATAAATAAATATATTAAAGCCTTTATTACAAGATAATGGGAAATAAGCTAATAAGGTGAAATAAAATATCTAACCTCTTCAAATTGGGAAAATAACTCCAAATTCGTAATCTATGTATCAAAATTAGTCTATGTGTAAATTTGTAATTAATTTGGCAAATGTTTAATATTTTATTTTATTTAGGAGAGAGAAAATTACTCAAAGACCAAAAATATTTAATATATATTGAAAAAATTAATTAATGGAAAAATCGTGTTCCAAACGTTTAGTATTGCTTATAGGCCAAGTTTTATATTTTTAAAAGGTTTCTAGATGCCTCTAATAAATTAAAAGGTTAAATAAGTGATACATTTAAATGAATTAAATAAAATTATAAAAGTCTTCAACAAAATAAAATAATGCTAAATTAGTGTTCTACACGTCAAAATATATCTTTGTATGAATTTTGATTCAATTTGGAAAATATTTTATAAGAAGGTGAATTTAGGAGAGAGAAAGTGTGTAAAATATTAAAATCATTAATTAAAATAATAAACGATATCAACAAATGGAAATAATACTAAATTAGTATCCAAAATATTAAATGTGACTTGTGGGTCAAGTTTTATAATTTTTGGATAATCCTAACATCATTAGTAAAGGAGGAAAGAGAAAATAGTAATTGGCTTAATTAAATAATCTAATTTTCTCAAAAGGCAAATATAATTTTATATTCGGATTCCTCACCCCAAAATAAATAAACCTACCAAATTTGAGTTTATTTGGACTTTATTTGCACATTTAAATAATTATAGAAAGGTTTATGCATTAAATGCACCAAATGACCAAAGTTTAGCAAGTTGTATTAAACAATCTCATTTCATCTTCTTCCTTGGTCGCGCATGAACGGTAATTCCGAGTTTTTGTGATTTTTTTCGGATACCATATCTCCGTGGTTTCTCAACAAAACTTCACGAAACAAGTTGCATTGGATTGCAAATTCAATTCCGCATCCAACTAGTACAAGATCTCATGTTTTAATCGAGTATTTGGGGAATGCCCAAAGCTTGCGCCGCCACCCTTTATCTTCACCTACCTAAACCCTAGTCTAGGGTACCTTGCCTATATATAACCATGCCCCTAGGTCCTCCGACACATTTTCAACTCAACCACTCTGCTAATTTCAGTTTTCATGGAAGTTTGGGCCTACACATAGCCGCCGAGGACCTCCAGTTTGCGGCACTCCTCACACTCTATTCCCTTCGTCTTTGGCCTAATTGACGACACCACCAAGTCCAAATCCTCTCCCTTTTTCTTTCTGTCTTGTTGTTTTTGAGTTTGGTCGAGTAACGGATTTTTCCCCAATCTTTGGTCGGCCGCAGCCTGCTGCTTCGAGCAGCAATGGCGCGGGGCTGGGGGAAGGGGATGATCCCCGCCCGAATTATGATTTTACCCCCATACGTTCCTTTGTATTCTTTGCATCGCGCTTGGGGCAACCTTATCTTTTCGTCTTGCTTTGACCCGTGTTGACTCGGCTTTGCGAGAGTCTGCTGGGCGCCCGCACACGCGAGACGGCCTAATGGGCCAGGTCAGCAGCGCGGGGCCCACTCCCCTCTTCTCTTGTTTTGTGCGCACATGCCTTGCCTACGTGGCAGGCTATGGTTGGCTGAGGTAAATTAAATCGTATAAATTATTCCAATAGTCAAAAATTAAAAACAAATAGTGTTTTGAAATCAGGAAAACGAGATCTATTCATTAAAAATGTTTTTGAGTTTTGGTTTTGATGTTTGCAAAAACGTAATTTTTAGAATGATTTAATTAACTTAAAATCACTAAAATTGACCATAAATGTCCATATCTTTAAAATATACAATATTATATGTTATCTTGATCAGAAAACCCTAACTAAGATGATAGTGAGGTTTTTGAAGTCTAAATCGATGGTTTGTGCAAAAAGTTAGTGATATTAGGGTTTTCAATCTTTAATGAATACATACAATTCTAATCTATAAATCTAATGATGAAATAGGGAAAGTGGGTTCTATATTCGTGTGAAGGTTTGGAAAGAGGGATTCTAGAACACCTGAGGCTAAGGTATGTGCTTTGTATGTGCATCTACTCTTCAGTTGGGAAAACTTTATACCATTACCTATAATTCCTAATGAGGCTTAATCTGACCTAAATCCTTAATTCTTGAAACCTAAATTGTTTATTGCCTCAAAATTAGTTGTAGAATTATCTTGTTTCGGTTTTATACCCCACTGCCATGTTACATAATCTTTTTACCTAATCTTGTCATAACTCTTTTTCTAGCATGTAATTAAATGTTCTATTTAATTATAAAGTAGTGGTACTTATGTACAACCACCCATAGAGGGCATGTATATAATCACCCTAGGGGAATGTTTATAATTCTCCCCAATATAAATTATAGGTGACTGGAAATGTCTTATTCTTCCCTCACCTAAGGTTAGAGGTCTGGTAGGTGCCTCAACCCTACTTAGTTAGGTAGACATATTAATTTACATGCAAAACCCTTATTTATTTTGTTATTGGCAAGTTTCATTATAAAAAGTCTCATACTCTTTGATGTCTCTCTTTACACCAAATATCTAGCCTAATTTACTTGTTACAACTTTCATTGCCACTTTTAGAATATTCTTGTAACACATACTTTTCTCTCTTTTCCCTCTTGCTGGGTGACTTCCCAACCACCCAGGTGTTGGTGCTGTGCAAGGTGAAGGACGAACTTGAAGAAAGATTCCTCCGCAGTTGATCTTTAGCTTTTGGAAAGGATGGCTACGTTGTTATAGCTAGATCCTGCTTATCTTATCTTTTCTTTTAGAAATCATTCTTGTAATAAACAATAAAGCCATGCAAAGGCTTATTATTTCTTTCTTTCCGCTGCTATTGACATTTTATTATGTATCTGGAATCATACTTATTTACTTGGAATATTATGCAATCATCCTCAAAGTCTCTAAATTTTGTTAAAATTTGTGGATGTTTGTATTTCCTTTAAATTTTAGTAAAGAGGTGATCTCGCCTCTTTACAGTTGCTCAACAAGGAAACCTAAAACATGGTTCGGCCAACTAGGTGTAACTTAAGCAAGAAGTTATCTTAGAACATACATGGCCGATATGAGCATATGAAACATACAAGAACATAAAAGAAGGTAGTATGGTTAGGGTTAGGAGTTATGTAACCCGCCTTAAGCAAGCTCCTAGCTCCAATCTCTACCACAAGAAGGAGAACAAAGCACTCTAGGGTTCGGCCACCACTAGAGGAAGAAGAAGACTCCAAGGAGAAGGATCGGCCACCAAGCTTGCAAAGGAAGAGGTGTCGTGCAGCCAAGGGAGAAGGGAACTAAGGAACTAAAGGGATCCTTAGCAAGAGAAAGAAGGTGCATATATAGGAGAGGATGGAGGAGAAACCAAGGTAAGACAAGGCAAGGTGTCGCCCACTTAGGGACTCTTGTCCATGGGCAATGCCACCTCTCAAACTTGTCTCAAATACATGTCCAAGGTCATTGCCACATGCAAGCATCAAGCACCAAGTGTCCACCAGTGGTGACACAAACGAGGTCAAAAGGGGTCAAAGGGGGTCCATGGCTGACACACCCCATCACCAAGCCCGACATCACTCCCTGGGCGACACACCTAGGCCGATACAAGGCACTCTTGCCCGACACAAGGTCCAACAAGGCAAGGTCAAGGTTCAAGCAAGGCATCCTAAGGCCCAACAAGCTCATCCAAGCCCAAAACAACTCCAACAACGAGCCCAACCCTTCCTCTCAACACTAGAGGAAGCAAGGAGAGAGAAACACTTCTCAAGGTGACAGACTTTCTCTACAACCCTAGACTTGGGTTAATTGCAAGTAGCACCTCCAGCTCTCAACAAGGCACAAACAAACCCTAATCACCACTAAAGATGATTAGCAAGCACCTAAGCACCAGGATTAAGCAAAGCAAACAGGATAAGCCCTAAATGGAGGTCAGGGTCCTTACACCATAGATATGGAGGGAGGCAGTGGTGGGAATCTAGCTAACCCCTACGTTAGAGGTTGCTCTGACACCTAACCAATAGACCAACACGGGATGGAGGCTTGAACACATTTTTTCATTTACATGGAATGGAGATAACCACTCCCATCAGATGTTTAATTTGTGTGCCCTAGGAAAGGGTCCCTCGAAAAGGGTGTATGAGTCGGTTAGCAAACAATATGGACTTAGAAGGAGTGAAACCACGGATGAGGAAGCCCGGGGTACGAGTAACACCGAAGACATAGACACCGAAGACATAGACAACTTTGTCATTGTTGTCGTTGTAGATGGAAATAAGAAGGCTGTGACCAGGAAGGACTCTAATTAATCTCTTGGAATAACGTGCTACAACAATTGCACAAAATACATCCAAAATACATACATCAATGTATATACACTAAAAACAAGAGTCGTAGCTAATCATCAACTCATCAATGACTAACGACAACTCATTTGTGATATGATGAATCTTAAGATCGTGATATATTATGCGATTTATACTTAACTAAGGCTCGTTTAAGTCTTCGAGGAAACCTTGTGATAAATGTAAGGACCAGTACATGTTGATTAATCATGCTTAAAATTCGAAGAGCTACACGTGCCTAACGCACTATTGTGACTCCTACTTTGGCTCTAAACTAGGGCCTGGTTTGGGTGGACACTTTTAGAATCCCTCTAAATCTAAACATAAAATGGTATTTTAGATTTTCAATTTTAACCATTGTTGATACCTGTTGTGTTAAATGGACATGCATTTCATGTGAGCCGGAAGAGTTTGCGTCCTTTTTCAATCCCGTTAAAACATGTTGGATTCTGACTGTCGGTTCTGCTGGACACAGATGACCCAAAAGTCATGTTATTTTGTCATGTGAGCAGGCAGCTGGTTGTTTGAACCACCATAATCTATACTACTATAAAAAGAACGAGTTTGATGTTGCGCTCTTCTTGATTCAATCTCTTCTCTCCTATTTTCAAAGAATTTTGCTGCTATAAATATTTATTCTCACACTCTCCTATTAACTTTTATTATCTTTAATTCTATATTTCTCTCTCCATCTCACGGAAACGGTTCCTTGATTCTCTTTTTTCAAACAACCAACACAAATATCTTTTACCGTAGGGACCCTTTCACGGACGAGTCTTCTTTCCGCATATTTTCAATAAATTTTATATGTCACGTACATGTGCACGTTTGCGTTTACTAGTACTGTTAAAAAAAAGAAGGATTCAAGATGTTGTCATCCGAACGACCCCTAGATGAGTGCCAAGGTAGCTGGCTCATCAAACAATTTTCTGTACGGGGGAGCTTGCACAAAGAAGCCAGTCAAAGCAAAGATGCCATCTTGTCTTTTTCAAGGGTGTTAAAGATATGCTTACTTTAGCCATTATTTACTACATACGGTAGTTAGGGGAATAAAGTAGGCGGGTTGTATAATAATACGATGTGCATGGCGTATGTTGCAACACCCATATAAAAATGACCAACTTAATACTTCTTTTCTTGGCGAGCTACCTAACGCGTTGCTCTACCTTGCTTCCATTCCCGCTACAGGCTAGTATATAACCGTGAAGGGAAACATTCGAAAGAAGTAAGCAGACAGTAGACCACTAAGTGATCAAGCAGACACAGCCAAACAAACATAATTAAGCGAAGCCATCTCCCAAGCAGCTCCAAACTCCAGTCCTTGTTTTCCAATGGCTTTGTCTCAAAAGTGGTTCACCTCGAACAAGGTTATCCCTCTTCCACTTCGAGCTAAGTCCTCACTATTGGTTTCTTCTTCCTTGAGGAGCTTCATCGTCCCCAGAACAAATCCAGGACGCATCACCACCGAGATCTATACTGAGTACCCGTGCATCCAACGCAGCAAGTTCCTCGATGATGGTATCACGACCCTGATCAAGCTTCAGGCCCCGTCTCCCATAGGCTACCACCCGCCTCTGGACCTCGTCGCCATACTGGACATCGCCGTCGGCAGTGGCAACTCCTTGGCGGAGGCCAAGTTGAAACACTTCAAGCGGGCGATGAGGTTCATCATCCGTCGTTTGCGCGCTCGTGACAGGTTGTCCATTGTCGCCTTCCCGCAGAGTGCAGCTGCCGAGTGTGTGCTGCCACTCTGTAGCATGGGAGATGAGTCCAATAGAGTGGAGGCGATGAAGGCAGTGGACAGGCTTCGGGTGACCAGCACTAGCGCAAATATTGTCGATGGGCTCTCTGAAGCTGCCGAAATTCTTCGGCGGCGCGACGAGAAGAATGCCGTTGAAGCCATCTTGCTTGTCTCCGGCGGCGAGCTGGGGAAAGGGGAAACCATCAGCAAGCACAATCTCAAGGTGGCAGCCGCGTACAACGGTGTAAAGGTCCCGCCGGTCCATGTCTTCGGGGTTGGGAGGGACCACGACCCGATTTCTCTGAACGCCATCTCTGAAACTTCTCGTGGTACCTATTCCTTCGTCGAGTCCGAGCAGGGCATTCAGGACGCGCTCGCGCAGTGCCTCGGGGGACTCACCACCGTCGTCGCTCTGGACCTTCAAATAGACATTCAATGCGTCCACCAGGCGCAGTTCGTCGACATCTACTACTCTCACATCCTTTCCGGCGGCTACCCATGGAGCATCTCCGACGGATACCGCAAAGGGTCAATCCACGTCGGGGAGATGTACGGGGGAGAGAGGAGGGATTTCCTGGTAGGCATTAACTTCCCGAAGGAACTGGCACACAACTCGACCACCCATCTCATCGACGTGAAGACCACGTACAGACAGCCTAGTTCCGGTAAGACAGTGACGGCTGCCCTGCAATTGAAGCTGCCAAGTCCGGAGGTCCTAAAAACCCACTTCCAGCAGCGGGACACCCACGTCTTACTGCAGAAGAAGCGTCTGGGGGCCGTCGAAGAGATGGCCGCCGCCATGGAAGCGGCCGAGGAGGGCGACTTCCCCAGGGCTCTGAACATACTCCGAAAGTGCCGGCTGTGGTTGCTGGACGACAAGCGTACCTGGGATATTCAGCTTCTGGAAAGGATGGCTTTGGAGATTGAGGAGATGAAGCACCGGATGTGGGACGAAGATATTTACGTCAAGAACGGGAAGGCGTTTGGGTTTGCTCTTCTTAGCTCCCACAGGTTGCAGCGGGCGACGGCGTGGTCGAGCTGGAATGAGGCCGAGCACGGGGACCGAGCGATTGCCCCTAATTCTTACAGAACTGCCGCCATGGATAAAATGCTCAGGAAATCAAGAAAAGAGATGCGGAAGTGAAAAGACGGGAAAAATATCTGTCACAAACATGGTATCCCTTCAAAGCATCATTTTGCATATCACACTTTTCATATGTAAAGTTGTCGCACCCTGAGAAGAGGAACAAATCATGTGTGACATCCTTAAAATTTAGGCAAAAAAATCAAAATGGCACTTGGTCATTTTAATTCCCAAAATAGTACGTTCTTGAACTTAATTTCCAAAATAGCACATTTGGGAGCAACGCGTCCCGTCCGGAGACACATTACTCTCTCGCAGAGCAATGCGTCCCGACTTGAGACGCATTGGTCCCACAGCAGGGCAATGCGTCCCAAGTCTGGACGCATTGCTCTGCGACAGAGCAATACGTCTCGGGACGGGGCGCATTGGTCTCACCGCAGAGCAATGCGTCCTGAAGCGCGGCACATTGCCCCAATGTGTCTCTCCCTGAGACGGCCCAACGACTCGTTGGTGCCACGCGGACAATGCGTCTCTTCTGGGATGCATTGCTCCCACGTTGTGACGACCACAATTTCTATATACTTTCCATAGTGACATTTATAGATATGCATGCACTCATATCTATAGATGTCAAAAGGGAAAATATAAGAGATTAAGGTAATCAACTAAAATGAGAGATTGAGCCAAGATCAAAGTCCACATCATCTCATAAAGTCACACAAACATTCATTCATAAGGATAAAATAAAGTCATTACATAGGATCTCGACCATCCTCAACATCAACTAGGAAAATAAACTAACATCTAACAAGAGTAAGATAAGAGAAATAGATCTATCTAATAAATCCTCCATGCTTATTAATTGATGCCTTCAGGTACTTTCAGCATGCATTTCACTTTGTTTGTCAATTGTTCCTTGCACCTAGAAAATACGAGAAACAAAAACATCAACAAAGTTGGTACGTGATAAAAAGTTACACTAATAAGGTTGCATAAAGGAAAATATTTGAAAAGGAAGAAAGAGAGATAAAACCATTTCTTAAGGCAAAAATCAGGTTAACATTCCTTTTATTACATTTATTTTGATGCGGTTGTACTACACATATTGCACTTGACTTACATCTAGTGTGGGCAATATAACATCATCATACATCTAACATGGGCCAAGGAACCATATATCCATGTTAGGCATCATACATCCACACCAGGCTATGTGCTCTAGTAGCTACAACCCATCATAATCATTTATGTTCTATTAGATTTGGCGAAATATAACTCATACTAATTCAACCAAGCAATTATATCCAAATATGAGCATTCAAGATATTACATATCATAGGCAACCAGAAAACTAGTCTTATACTTATAATACCACGTACCTGCTTGTTTAGATCAGATATCCAAGAATTTAGAATCAACAAGGATTAAGTCACCCTGCAAGGAAAGCAAGGGTACAACATTACTATTGGTCCATGTGACCAAGACTAAGATATGTTCTTAGTTAATATTCCTTTCATGTTATCTTATTCAGATCAGGGATTTTCCATATTTTAATTGGGTTTTGAGATATTATCAGATCTGATCCATCATAAAATAGTTTGATTAAAAGATAGTATTTAATTTAATCAATAGAAGATTTTCATAATCCATGGTTTCTAGGATGGTCGGATAAAAAGGAAAAACAACCCTTAGGATATTAATGATTTCATAAAATCAGGGTTGGATTCAGGGTTCAGGACAATTCATGATCATTAATCATCATCTAATAATATTAGATTTGTTATAAAGGTGTACCTTTAATTACATGTAGAGAGAAAGACTAGATTTAGGGTTTCTTCTAATCATTTCATCATTTATCAACTTAGACTAGTATTTCGAATTATTTAGAGAACATGGTTTCATCTAGGGTTAAATACATTTTAGAAAGTCATACATCATCAAGGAAAACCATTATTAATAATTAATTATAATTAAGGAGGTCATTTAGGCTTTAGGCAACTATCTTTGAAATAGAAAACAAATCTAGATTCTGATAACATTTTATTTGGATAGAGAATATTTTTCGGATCAAAATGGTATACAGGTTCGATATTTTCTGATAATCTTTGCATTTACTATGATTTTTATAAGAAAATAAATGTTCTATTAATTAAGATAAAAAAGAAAGGAAATTATCTTGATCAACGGCCGAATCCGACTGGATCTACGGCTCAGGTTGATCCAAGGATTTGTAGATGGCTTGCAGATTGCTGAAAAGGTTTTCGATGATTGGTCCGAGCAACTGGAGGCTACTCTTGGCTTTAGTTGTTTTCTCCGAATAGGGGATCTGGTCCTTGTTTGTGCCAATGCTCCCGTGAGCAAGGGAGGTTGGACGGGAAGAAGGAGAGGGGTATGTGCAAGTTGCGTGTAACACCCCTGACCTAGGTTATGACCTAACCCTGGAAGTTTTGCCTAAATATGTAATTAATATACTTGTGAACACTCCCTGGCATGTAATTAAGTTCCTCAGGAACATTTACTTTCAATTTTGCTCCTTTTTGTATAAAGTTGTAGCATTGTGTTGTATGCAGGGACCTATGTGCAAATTACCCAGTTTAAGGGTTGAACTTGCAAAATTCACAAGATAAGATGTTCCTTTGATGTTGAAACATCATGAGAATGGTTATGGTAAAGTTTGAGGGATTTCCCAAGCTTGAGCACCAAGGTGCAGCTGTGGAAGCAATTCCCATGCTTAGAAACCCTAATTTGGGGTAAAGTGCAATTTACCCAAATTGAGGGGTCCAACTTGTAATTTTCACCATCTAGAACATCTTTTATGACTCTTGTCATCATTTAGAGTAGAAATGATGAAAGGGATACATCATTTAATAATCAGATGGGAAAAATGATCTTTGTGATAGAAATCACCTAAAATGGGCCTAAAACCCTTTCATGAGTGTACCCTAGTTGAAGGTTGGATTCCTTTACCCTTAGATCTTGAGATTTCATGAGATTTGCATAAGGATAGGTAGGTTTGGTCGTGCCCTTGAGCAAGGAGGGACCTAGATGTGATTTCCAATCTTGAGAGGTCCTTAGGGTGTAAAAGAGGCTAAAGTATATAAGCCCTTTTCCCTTGTAATTAAGTGAACGAATTTTCTTTCCTTCACTTCTTTTCCTTTCTTTCTCAAACGACCAAGGACAGCTCTGGAGCTCAGGGGGGGCGACCAACCTGTTCTAGGTAAGAGAACCCCACCTTCTAAGCTCGAATTCATGGAGGAATTCACTTTCTAAGGTTGGTTTTATGGTTAGCTTACTTAGTCTTCTTGTTCTAGCCGACCAAAGCAACGTTTCCTTGGAGAATTCACCTCTGACCAAGTTTTGGAAGCTCAAGGACGCCATTAAAGCTTGGAGCTTGAAGGCTTGGAGCTCTAAGATCAACCTTTAGGCGGGTTTTATAACTCTAAACTTCATGCTTGATTATACATCCTTTTCTATGCATATAGTTGCTAGTTCTTCTTCTTCCCTATCTTTCCTTGCATCCTTGCAAGCAAAATCGTGAAGAACTGCTACTGTTCTCAAGGTAGAAGATAAGGGCGTTAATTTATATGCTTATCCACGGTTTTTCACTTTATCAAACGACCTCCACCTATTGCTCAAAACGGTTTCAAACCGTTTGGTGGGCAAACGGTTTCAGGGTCGTTTGAGGGCAAACGGTCTTCAAGACCGTTTGGTCCCGTTGACCAAGCAAAGACCGTTTGGGAATCTTGTTCATAATTATGTAGGTTAATCACCCACAAAATTTGAGAGGTTAACTCCAAAAGAATCGTGAGTTATGAGCAAATCAATTAGCAAAACCAATTGAATTATGTGCTGATTTTCAATCTAATTTAATTGAACTTTTTGGGCAAACGGTCTCAAGACCGTTTGAGTGCGTTGACCAAGTGTTGACCGTTTGGGATTACTGTTCCTAATGATGTGATATAATGACTCACCGAATTTGAGGGATTAACTCCCAAGGAATCATGAGTTGAAGGCTATTCAATTAGGCAAACCCTAATTGAAAACAGTGTTGAAATTCCAATGAGTTAAGTTGAGATTTTGGGTTGATTAGCCCAAACGGTTTCAAGACCGTTTGGGAATCACCCAAACGGTCTCAAGACCGTTTGGGGGTCACCCCAAGACCGTTTGGAGGTCTGGGGTCAAGTATAGTTGATCAATTGAAGGTCCAAAGGCACCAAACCATATTGCAATTAAGTATTGATGTGATGATCAACTCTATAGATCAAACCTTGATGAATTTTCACTAGAGTCCAAAGGATGGATGGGCAAACGGTCTCAAGACCATTTGGAACTCATCCAAACGGTCTCAAGACCGTTTGGGCACAACCCAAGACCGTTTGGAGGTCTAGGGTTGAGATAATCTAATGGTTTGAAGGTCCAATCGCAATAAGTTGATGAATTGATACAAATACTGATTTTAGACCTAATTGGAGTTCAACCCTAGTCCAAACGACTTGGTTTTTGGTCAAACTTTGGGCAAACGGTCTCAAGACCGTTTGGAGGATATCCAAACGACCTCAAGACCGTTAGGTCCAAGTTTGAGCCCAATTGGAGGTCAATTGATAGGTTCAACCTTGAATTGATTCACATTGTTGAATATTGATGACCATCCGATTTGAAACCCTAATTGAGAAGGATTCAACCCTAATTGGATTTTAATTGAGGGTCAACTTGGTGTCCAAGTGATTAAGGTTCATCCTAATTAACTCAATTTATAAGTGGTTTTCATGGATTTGGTTAATTGAGGGGTTCAACATACATATCCATGACCAATTGTAACTTTTGAACCACTTTGGAGGCCCAAACGGTTTGAGCCCATTTGGACCAAACGGTCTCAAGACCGTTTGGATCCAAATGGTCTCAAGACCGTTTGAGGCCAAACGGTCTCAAGACCGTTTGAGGCCAAACGGTCTCAAGACCGTTTGGGCTCAAACGATCTCAGGGTCGTTTGGTCCAATCGATCTCAAGTTGATTTGATCAAACGGTTTCAAACCGATTGAGCTCCAAACGGTTTGGAAGGTCAACTCTTCCAAACGGTCAACACATCCAAACGGTCTCAAGACCGTTTGGAGCAAACGGTCTCAAGACCGTTTGAGACCAAACGGTTTCAAGACCGTTTGGTGGTTGAAACCGTTTGAAGGTTGAAACCGTTTGAAGGTGTACATGGTGGTTTGTACTTAATCAATTGATGGTGTAATTAGTTCAATGGTGATCTAATCTAAACCCTAATGGTAACCTAGGTCATTAAGGGACTAAGTGATTAGTGAGTTGACCCATGATGGTGATCATGAGGCAAATTACCAAAATACCCTTGAGGGGTCTAAAGAGGTAAAACCTTGTTCTAATCAAACCCTAATCACATGATGATGATGTTTTGGCTTATGTAAGTCAATAAGGACTTAACCCAACCTAATCTAGAGTGGTGTCATCACCATCTACTAGTGAGAGGAGAGAGAAAGTATTCCAAGAGAGAGAAAGTATCCTAGAGAGAGAAAGTACCCTTTTTAAGGTGGAAACTCAAGTGAGATACTTCAAATACACATGAGTGTGCATGATTAGGGAATGACCCACCTATGTGAGGTCATGGAAACCCTAAATATGATATCTAATGGATCTTAATCTTAATTAAGAGTCTTAATGATGATGTTTCTCTTACATGATGATGTAATGAGTACCATTCACCATGGTGTGAATAGTAAACCCTAATTTTAGGGTGATGACTTGAAAGATGAATAGTAAACCCTAAATTGTTGAATTGTTTACTATTATCTGTTGAACTAACTATGCAGGTTATTATGAGATAATGGTCATACCCAGGTATGAAATACCATGTTATATTCATTGAAAGCATGTCTTAAGCTTTATGAATAGTGAATCATCTTGATGCACTGCTAAGTGACATCTTTTGTGATTTATGGGCTGTAAGAGCCATAAACACCATCAAGGTCATGCTTGACAGATGACTTGTGATGAGATAATTGAGAACTGGTAATTGAAATGAGTTAGGCCTGCTACATTTTAGTATTCTCATATATAGCTGTGATGCTAATGTTTTTGTATGATGATATGAATACTGAATGTACCTAACTAATCAAGTGAAATGTAGAGCCCTGATCATAGATCCATCATTGTCAGAGTCTAAATGATGGTGAAACAGGTTTTCCTCAGGGAACTCCTGGATCACATACTTTTGAGTATGTGGGGTACATGGATGTGTAGAACCTTACATCCTAGTGTAGGTATTTGATGTAGATTCTTGTAGTCCGTCATACCTTCACTATAAAAGAAAAGGTGAGAGGATGATGTAGATTCTAGTAGTCCATCAGACCCCACCATAAAGTCCTAAAGGTGAGATGTATATCTACACTCCCTTAAAGACACAAATACCGTATCGGTGAAAGATAAACAAGAAATCTTCCGATAGTGAAGAGAGTACAGAATGCCACTGTAACTCTAAAAATAGCGAAGGACCAGAGTACCCTGGTGAGCTATTATAAAGACATCCCGCCAGATGTCAAACAATCAATCCTCTAACTGACTGAGGAAGATGAGGTCATAAGAATCCAGCTCTCTTAATGACCTATGTATGATACTGATGTGACTTCTTAGCGATCAGTTGGAGTATGAGTGGTATGCCTCATCTCCACAGGGCATAATAATGTTTGAAAAACATAAACAACAGCGTAGTATATCTGTTAGAGTTAATTACGAGTTATTTGATTGATGTTACCTTGAATAGCATAGATGTTCTCATATTTTAATATTGATTGAACTCTTGCTTATCATCAGAACTGCCAGTGAATATCTTGAAGGCTCTTATTGCTTTAGTTATTCCTTGCTTTGCTTATAAAGCCTAGTGGAGAGTTATAACTCTCGCTGGGGCAATTATGTATAATTGTCTCACCCCGTAGACTTCTACTTTTTAGGTGGTCGTCGAAGACGAAGGAACAAGAACTCAGGTGAACAATCCCAGCAACAGCAGCATCAGGAGCAGTAAATATCTCAGGTGGAGATCTAGTCTGCTTCATGGTGTAGTTAGAGTCAAGTCCTATGTGTCCTCTGTACTCTCAGGTCCTGGAGTGTTTTGGAGTATGAATTCTTGAGAGTTTTGGTATCATGTTGTATATAATTACTCAAGAAGTAATTGTCAGTGATGTAAACAGTTAAATCCTTTTTCTATGGAAAAGGTTTGTGGTTTCAGGCTCTTGTCTCGAAAAGTTTTAATTTCCCGTGATTTTTGTCTTCCGCTGTTTACCGATTGCTTCCGCACATGATTAAATCGGGATTAATTCGTGGTTTGGAGATCGGAGCCCACAATTAAGTGGTATCAGAGCTCCAGGTTCATTCGAGTCTACAGAGGCATAGGACTTAGGAAGTCGAGTCTATCTTTAGTATTCCTTCCTTATCTAATAGAATCTTCTACTCCTCAGGAGAAGAAGATACTTAAGATGTCAGAGCCACATGATGAGAATGTGGAAGAAAGTAGTGCTAGTGCACCTCAAGGTGGTGCAGGAGTACCAGGATTGGAACAGCCTGTACCAGAACAACCTAGAGAGCCACCCCAGTTTGATCCAGATGACATGGGTAACCCAGCAGTCCAGACAATGTTTGGGCAGTTTATGACTGCCATGACACACATAACCGACAGGTTGCCTATGCCTGCACCTAGGGTACCTACCCAGCCTGAGGGGCAAGGTATCGGGAAGACGTTCGAGCGACTACGTCGTGTCGGAGCTACCGAGTACCATGGGACTGCTGACCCCGCAGATGCTGATCTGTGGTTGACAGAGCTGGAGAAGGCCTTCAGGATCCTCAACATCCCTGAAGCTGAGAAGGTTAGACATGCTGTCTATCTTCTCAAAGGAAGTGCTGGTCACTGGTGGAACATGGAAGAGCAGAAGAGACCTGGGGTAGAGTTCTCATGGGAAGAGTTTCGTCGGGAATTTATCAATAGATATTTTCCCAAGACCTTCCTAGACGAGAAGATCTCTCAGTTTGAGAGACTGAGACAGGGTATATTGAACATTAGCGAGTACGAAGCTAAGTTCATGGAGTTGTTGCGATTTTGTCCGCACATGGCTGCCACAGAAGAAGAAAGAATCAGAAGGTTTGAGAAGGGGTTGAATGCTGACATGTCTACCCCAGTGTCTGCCTTAGAGAACCGAGAGAGATTCTCTACCTTCGTTGAGTCAGTCCGAAGGATAGAGAGATCTGTAGTTGAGAAAAGACAAACCCATAAAAGATATCCACAGTTCCAGGGTTCTTCATCTAGGGATTCCAAGAAACCTAGATTCTCTGCACCTAACCCTCCGCCACCCAGATTGAGTTTTCAAACTCAATGGACACCAAGCAGAGGTAGAGGACGAAGTCAACCGCTTCAAGGGACGCACAGTTCTGCATCTGTGTCAGTTACTGGACCACCCATACCACAGCAACAGGAAAAGAGTTGCTACAACTGTGGTAAGGTGGGACACTTGATGAAGGATTGTCGTTCTAGGGCTGTCGGTGTGACACAACAAACCCCGAGACAGAATCGACAGGGATCTCAGAATAGACAACATCAAGGAGCAGCTCGAGGACATGGACAAGCGTCTCAAGCTGGATCATCAGCACCACCTCAACAGCAGGCTACAGCAAGGTTCTATGCTATGAACCCACCAGAAGCAGTGGTCAATCCACAAGTGGTGACAGGTCAGATGGAACTTTTATATTCTGATATGTCTAAATCTTGTGTAGTATCTGTTCTGATTGACCCGGGTGCTACACACTCTTTCATCACTCGAAGAGTGATTCGTAACTGCAATATGACAACTAGTCATAGGGCAGATAAGTTGTTGTTGGAGACTCCGTTGAGTGGGTCTGCTGTTCTGCAAGAAGTATGCTCTCCTTGCGTACTTTTCTTTTCTAAGCATCACATTCAAGTGGATCTCATACCGCTTGATATGCAAGGATTTGATATAATCCTAGGGATGGATAACTTGGAAAAGTATTGAGTTGTCTTGGATTGTGAATCCAAGCTGGCAGTGTTTGCTGATGAAAGCAACACATGGATCTTTCAAGGTGAAAGAAAGATTCTGCCCACCTGTCTTGTATCAGCTATGGTTGCTGATAAGTTGATGAGGCAAGGATGCTACGCATTCTTAGCCCATGTGGTAGATGTTACCAAGGAGAGTTCCAACCCTGCTGAAGTTCCGATAGTCAGGGAATTCGAGGATGTGTTTCCCGAAGAACTTCCTGGTATACCACCACCCCGGGAAATTGATTTTGAGATCAATTTGGTCCCATATACGAAACCCATAGCCCAGACTCCGTATAGGATGGCGCTTGCTGAGATGGCAGAACTCAAGAAACAGCTTCAAGAGTTACTTGAGAAGGGTTTCATCCGACCGAGTACCTCACCTTGGGGTGCTCCGGTTTTGTTTGTTAAAAAGAAAGATGGATCGATGCGGTTGTGCATTGATTATAGACAACTCAATAAAGTAACGATAAAGAATAAATATCCTTTGCCGAGGATTGATGATCTTTTCGACCAGTTGCGTGGTGCAACAGTCTTTTCTAAGATAGACTTAAGGTCTGGATATCATCAACTCCGCATTAAGGACAGTGACATATCTAAGTCTGCCTTTAGGACAAGATATGGTCACTATGAGTTCACGGTCATGTCGTTTGGACTAACCAATGCACCAGCTGCATTCATGGAACTCATGAATAGAGTCTTTCGACCTTTCCTTGATCAGTGTGTTGTCGTCTTCATAGATGACATACTGATTTATAGTAAGGATGCTCAGCAGCATGAGCAACACCTTCGCCAGACTTTGACCTTGCTAAGAGAGCATAAGCTATACGCTAAGTTTAGCAAGTGTGAGTTTTGGTTATCTAAAGTATCCTTCCTTGGACATGTGGTATCTGCCTCGGGAATTCGTGTTGACCCTACAAAGATAGAGTCTGTTCTGCAGTGGGAACAACCGAAGACACCGACGGAGATTAGAAGTTTCTTGGGGTTAGCTGGTTATTATCGAAGGTTTATTAAAAATTTCAGTTCTATAGCCTTACCTTTGACCAAGTTAACCCGGAAGGATGTTCCTTTTGCTTGGAGTGATAAGTGTCAACAGTCTTTTCAGCTGTTGAAGGAGAGGTTGACAAGTGCACCTGTGCTTGTGTTACCTGAGCAAGGAAAGGAATATATAATCTTTTGTGATGCCTCCAAGAATGGACTTGGATGTGTGTTGATGCAGGATAACCAAGTGATTTCTTTTGCTTCCCGACAGCTTAAGAAACACGAAGAGAATTATCCGACACACGATCTGGAGTTAGCTGCTGTGGTCCATGCTTTGAAAATCTGGAGACATTATCTCTACGGAGAAACTTTCCAGATTTTCACAGACCACAAGAACCTTAAGTACATCTTCACTCAGCATGAGCTTAACATGAGGCAACGTCGCTGGATGGAGTTAATCAAGGACTACGATTGTACGATTGATTACCATCCGGGCAAGGCCAATGTGGTTGCAGATGCCTTGAGTAGGAAATCAGCAACATCAACCATGGATAGGGCACAACTAAGTTCCTTAGTATGCTCTAGAAGAGATATGCTTATCTCTTTAAGGCATGACAATGTGCAGTTGAAGGCATCATTGTTAGCTGGTCTGTTAGCTGAGATGCAGATTAAACCTACCTTAAGAGAGCAGATAAAGGAGGCACAACAAGTAGATGTTTCTGTACAGCAGATTAGATTTGAGTTTGGAAATGAGAAGCGAGAAGGTTTTCATGAGTCAGATGACCAGGTGGCATGCTATCATGGAAGGATGATAGTGCCAGATGTGGACGACCTGAGGAAGTTAGTCCTGGAAGAAGCTCATTCTTCGATGTATGCTATGCATCCAGGGAGCACCAAGATGTATCGAAACTTGAAAGACATGTATTGGTGGCCTGGGATGAAGAAGGATGTAGCTGAGTTTGTTCTGAGGTGTCCTGTGTGTCAGCAGGTCAAGGCTGAACACCAGAAACCTGTAGGGACAATGCAACCCTTACCCATACCACAGTGGAAGTGGGACCATGTAACCATGGACTTTGTTGTTGGCCTACCCAGGACAAACAAAGGACATGATTCCATTTGGGTAGTTGTTGATAGGTTGACAAAGACAGCGCATTTCTTACCTGTCAAAACAACCTATACTGCTGAAAGGTTATCCCAGATATATGTCCAAGAGATAGTGCGTTTGCACGGAGTTCCTGTCACTATAGTTTCTGACAGAGGTCCCCAGTTTACAAGTCACTTTTGGGAATAGTTACACAGAGCCCTAGGCACCAAGTTAAGGTTTAGTACAGCCTTTCATCATCAAACTGATGGACAGTCAGAAAGGACTATACAGACCTTAGAAGATCTGTTGAGAGCATGTGTTCTCCAGTTTACCGGGAGTTGGGATCTACATCTAAGCTTGATAGAGTTTGCCTATAACAATAGCTATCAACATAGCATTGATATGGCACCATATGAAGCCTTATATGGCAGACGTTGTAGATCACCCTTGTGTTGGTATGAAACTGGTGAGCACCAGTTATTAGGCCCTGATCTTGTGCAGCAAACTACAGAAAAGATTAAAATTATACAACAACAGCTTAAGACTGCACAAGATAGACAGAAATCATATGCCGATAAACGTCGTAGACCCCTAGAATTCCAGGATGGAGACAGAGTGTATCTCAAGGTCTCACCTTGGAAAGGAGTCCTTCGTTTTGGGAAGAAAGGAAAGTTAGCTCCTAGATTTTTGGGACCTTATCCAATTGTTGAAATAGTTGGAAAGGTGGCCTATAGACTAGAGTTACCTCTAGAGTTGCAGAAGCTGCACCCTGTGTTTCACATTTCCATGCTAAGGAAATGTCATCCAGATACCGAGTCAGTTCTACAACCTATGGAGGTAGAATTGAATGAAGATATAACGTATGAGGAGGGACCAGTGTCAATCCTCGATAACAGAACTAAAAAGTTAAAGAAGAAGGATATAAGCCTTGTAAAAGTCCTCTGGAACCATCGTGGTGTTGAAGAAGCCACTTGGGAACTAGAAGGTGAAATGAGAAGAAAATATCCTGCTCTTTTCTTATAATATGCTTTATCGATTTCGGGGACGAAATTCTTTTGAAGGGGTAAAGAATTTGTAACACCCCTGACCTAGGTTATGACCTAACCCTGGAAGTTTTGCCTAAATATGTAATTAATATACTTGTGAACACTCCCTGGCATGTAATTAAGTTCCTCAGGAACATTTACTTTCAATTTTGCTCCTTTTTGTATAAAGTTGTAGCATTGTGTTGTATGCAGGGACCTATGTGCAAATTACCCAGTTTAAGGGTTGAACTTGCAAAATTCACAAGATAAGATGTTCCTTTGATGTTGAAACATCATGAGAATGGTTATGGTAAAGTTTGAGGGATTTCCCAAGCTTGAGCACCAAGGTGCAGCTGTGGAAGCAATTCCCATGCTTAGAAACCCTAATTTGGGGTAAAGTGCAATTTACCCAAATTGAGGGGTCCAACTTGTAATTTTCACCATCTAGAACATCTTTTATGACTCTTGTCATCATTTAGAGTAGAAATGATGAAAGGGATACATCATTTAATAATCAGATGGGAAAAATGATCTTTGTGATAGAAATCACCTAAAATGGGCCTAAAACCCTTTCATGAGTGTACCCTAGTTGAAGGTTGGATTCCTTTACCCTTAGATCTTGAGATTTCATGAGATTTGCATAAGGATAGGTAGGTTTGGTCGTGCCCTTGAGCAAGGAGGGACCTAGATGTGATTTCCAATCTTGAGAGGTCCTTAGGGTGTAAAAGAGGCTAAAGTATATAAGCCCTTTTCCCTTGTAATTAAGTGAACGAATTTTCTTTCCTTCACTTCTTTTCCTTTCTTTCTCAAACGACCAAGGACAGCTCTGGAGCTCAGGGGGGGCGACCAACCTGTTCTAGGTAAGAGAACCCCACCTTCTAAGCTCGAATTCATGGAGGAATTCACTTTCTAAGGTTGGTTTTATGGTTAGCTTACTTAGTCTTCTTGTTCTAGCCGACCAAAGCAACGTTTCCTTGGAGAATTCACCTCTGACCAAGTTGTGGAAGCTCAAGGACGCCATTAAAGCTTGGAGCTTGAAGGCTTGGAGCTCTAAGATCAACCTTTAGGCGGGTTTTATAACTCTAAACTTCATGCTTGATTATACATCCTTTTCTATGCATATAGTTGCTAGTTCTTCTTCTTCCCTATCTTTCCTTGCATCCTTGCAAGCAAAATCGTGAAGAACTGCTACTGTTCTCAAGGTAGAAGATAAGGGCGTTAATTTCTATGCTTATCCACGGTTTTTCACTTTATCAAACGACCTCCACCTATTGCTCAAAACGGTTTCAAACCGTTTGGTGGGCAAACGGTTTCAGTGTCGTTTGAGGGCAAACGGTCTTCAAGACCGTTTGGTCCCGTTGACCAAGCAAAGACCGTTTGGGAATCTTGTTCATAATTATGTAGGTTAATCACCCACAAAATTTGAGAGGTTAACTCCAAAAGAATCGTGAGTTATGAGCAAATCAATTAGCAAAACCAATTGAATTATGTGCTGATTTTCAATCTAATTTAATTGAACTTTTTGGGCAAACGGTCTCAAGACCGTTTGAGTGCATTGACCAAGCGTTGACCGTTTGGGATTACTGTTCCTAATGATGTGATATAATGACTCACCGAATTTGAGGGATTAACTCCCAAGGAATCATGAGTTGAAGGCTATTCAATTAGGCAAACCCTAATTGAAAACAGTGCTGAAATTCCAATGAGTTAAGTTGAGATTTTGGGTTGATTAGCCCAAACGGTTTCAAGACCGTTTGGGAATCACCCAAACGGTCTCAAGACCGTTTGGGGGTCACCCCAAGACCGTTTGGAGGTCTGGGGTCAAGTATAGTTGATCAATTGAAGGTCCAAAGGCACCAAACCATATTGCAATTAAGTATTGATGTGATGATCAACTCTATAGATCAAACCTTGATGAATTTTCACTAGAGTCCAAAGGATGGATGGGCAAACGGTCTCAAGACCATTTGGAACTCATCCAAACGGTCTCAAGACCGTTTGGGCACAACCCAAGACCGTTTGGAGGTCTAGGGTTGAGATAATCTAATGGTTTGAAGGTCCAATCGCAATAAGTTGATGAATTGATACAAATACTGATTTTAGACCTAATTGGAGTTCAACCCTAGTCCAAACGACTTGGTTTTTGGTCAAACTTTGGGCAAACGGTCTCAAGACCGTTTGGAGGATATCTAAACGACCTCAAGACCGTTTGGTCCAAGTTTGAGCCCAATTGGAGGTCAATTGATAGGTTCAACCTTGAATTGATTCACATTGTTGAATATTGATGACCATCCGATTTGAAACCCTAATTGAGAAGGATTCAACCCTAATTGGCTTTTAATTGAGGGTCAACTTGGTGTCCAAGTGATTAAGGTTCATCCTAATTAACTCAATTTATAAGTGGTTTTCATGGATTTGGTTAATTGAGGGGTTCAACATACATATCCATGACCAATTGTAACTTTTGAACCACTTTGGAGGCCCAAACGGTTTGAGCCCATTTGGACCAAACGGTCTCAAGACCGTTTGGATCCAAACGGTCTCAAGACTGTTTGAGGCCAAACGGTCTCAAGACCGTTTGAGGCCAAACGGTCTCAAGACCATTTGGTCTCAAACGATCTCAGGGTCGTTTGGTCCAATCGATCTCAAGTTGATTTGATCAAACGGTTTCAAACCGATTGAGCTCCAAACGGTTTGGAAGGTCAACTCTTCCAAATGGTCAACACATCCAAACGGTCTCAAGACCGTTTGGAGCAAACGGTCTCAAGACCGTTTGAGACCAAAAGGTTTCAAGACCGTTTGGTGGTTGAAACCGTTTGAAGGTTGAAACCGTTTGAAGGTGTACATGGTGGTTTGTACTTAATCAATTGATGGTGTAATTAGTTCAATGGTGATCTAATCTAAACCCTAATGGTAACCTAGGTCATTAAGGGACTAAGTGATTAGTGAGTTGACCCATGATGGTGATCATGAGGCAAATTACCAAAATACCCTTGAGGGGTCTAAAGAGGTAAAACCTTGTTCTAATCAAACCCTAATCACATGATGATGATGTTTTGGCTTATGTAAGTCAATAAGGACTTAACCCAACCTAATCTAGAGTGGTGTCATCACCATCTACTAGTGAGAGGAGAGAGAAAGTATTCCAAGAGAGAGAAAGTATCCTAGAGAGAGAAAGTACCCTTTTTAAGGTGGAAACTCAAGTGAGATACTTCAAATACACATGAGTGTGCATGATTAGGGAATGACCCACCTATGTGAGGTCATGGAAACCCTAAATATGATATCTAATGGATCTTAATCTTAATTAAGAGTCTTAATGATGATGTTTCTCTTACATGATGATGTAATGAGTACCATTCACCATGGTGTGAATAGTAAACCCTAATTTTAGGGTGATGACTTGAAAGATGAATAGTAAACCCTAAATTGTTGAATTGTTTACTATTATCTGTTGAACTAACTATGCAGGTTATTATGAGATAATGGTCATACCCAGGTATGAAATACCATGTTATATTCATTGAAAGCATGTCTTAAGCTTTATGAATAGTGAATCATCTTGATGCACTGCTAAGTGACATCTTTTGTGATTTATGGGCTGTAAGAGCCATAAACACCATCAAGGTCATGCTTGACAGATGACTTGTGATGAGATAATTGAGAACTGGTAATTGAAATGAGTTAGGCCTGCTACATTTTAGTATTCTCATATATAGCTGTGATGCTAATGTTTTTGTATGATGATATGAATACTGAATGTACCTAACTAATCAAGTGAAATGTAGAGCCCTGATCATAGATCCATCATTGTCAGAGTCTAAATGATGGTGAAACAGGTTTTCCTCAGGGAACTCCTGGATCACATACTTTTGAGTATGTGGGGTACATGGATGTGTAGAACCTTACATCCTAGTGTAGGTATTTGATGTAGATTCTTGTAGTCCGTCATACCTTCACTATAAAAGAAAAGGTGAGAGGATGATGTAGATTCTAGTAGTCCATCAGACCCCACCATAAAGTCCTAAAGGTGAGATGTATATCTACACTCCCTTAAAGACACAAATACCGTATCGGTGAAAGATAAACAAGAAATCTTCCGATAGTGAAGAGAGTACAGAATGCCACTGTAACTCTAAAAATAGCGAAGGACCAGAGTACCCTGGTGAGCTATTATAAAGACATCCCGCCAGATGTCAAACAATCAATCCTCTAACTGACTGAGGAAGATGAGGTCATAAGAATCCGGCTCTCTTAATGACCTATGTATGATACTGATGTGACTTCTTAGCGATCAGTTGGAGTATGAGTGGTATGCCTCATCTCCACAGGGCATAATAATGTTTGAAAAACATAAACAACAGCGTAGTATATCTGTTAGAGTTAATTACGAGTTATTTGATTGATGTTACCTTGAATAGCATAGATGTTCTCATATTTTAATATTGATTGAACTCTTGCTTATCATCAGAACTGCCAGTGAATATCTTGAAGGCTCTTATTGCTTTAGTTATTCCTTGCTTTGCTTATAAAGCCTAGTGGAGAGTTATAACTCTCGCTGGGGCAATTATGTATAATTGTCTCACCCCGTAGACTTCTACTTTTTAGGTGGTCGTCGAAGACGAAGGAACAAGAACTCAGGTGAACAATCCCAGCAACAGCAGCATCAGGAGCAGTAAATATCTCAGGTGGAGATCTAGTCTGCTTCATGGTGTAGTTAGAGTCAAGTCCTATGTGTCCTCTGTACTCTCAGGTCCTGGAGTGTTTTGGAGTATGAATTCTTGAGAGTTTTGGTATCATGTTGTATATAATTACTCAAGAAGTAATTGTCAGTGATGTAAACAGTTAAATCCTTTTTCTATGGAAAAGGTTTGTGGTTTCAGGCTCTTGTCTCGAAAAGTTTTAATTTCCCGTGATTTTTGTCTTCCGCTGTTTACCGATTGCTTCCGCACATGATTAAATCGGGATTAATTCGTGGTTTGGAGATCGGAGCCCACATTGCGAGTGAGGATATACTACCTCGGTAGAAGCTTCGTGACTCTGTGAAGTACATGTTCAAACTGATGGAGGTACAGAACATGAGCTACAACAGAGCAAAGAAAGAATCAATTCAGGCTATACTTCGAGTGTTGATTAGATGAGGGTCGAGAGAAGATCTGCGGTCCTTCCTGGAGTCCCATGCGGTGCCTGAGTTTAGTGCAGCAGCAAAAAGTGATCTGTGGAGGTGGTCGGAGTCTGGTCGGGTGATGCCGCAAGATGCTCTAGTTGATATCGGTCTCTGGACCAACACACCCCTCCGTGAGTGCTAGGACGCCTCCGCCTCAGTGTAAGGATGGTACAGACGGAACCGATTGGAGGGAGGATCTTTGAGGTGCGAGAAAGTCGCTGAGGTTCAGGCCGAAGAAGATGGAGTTGGGTGGAGAAGAGGGGGAGTGGTGACGAGAAATTGAGGGGTATTTGCAGCTAAAGGAAGGGTTGTGGAGCTACTGAGTTCCTTAAATAGGCACCATGAGGCCTAGTGTTGCCTCCCCTAAAGCAGCCAATGGCTCCATGTCTCCGCCATTTGGGTGATTTTGCATCCTTGATGGTTAGGGATATTTCTTAGGCTCGTTGAAAAGATGAGGAGAAGCTGGATCTGAAGAGCTAACTTTGATGAGATATGATCAAGAGGTGAGAGAGAGATGAGGGTTTGAAAAATGGTGCTACTGAGTAGTTCGAGCTCTGTGAGAAACGGGTGAGGAGGATGACTCAGTCGTCTCTTCCACCGGATCTGGATTCGGACCAGGGTCCATCAGGGTCTAAAAGCTATTATATACATTGATTTCAATTGCTTATATCTCCTAAACGGTTAATCCAATTAAATTGAAATTTTGAGGAGAGTTTCGTGATCTTATTGAGTAACTATGGTATAAATTTGGGGTCTAATTTCGAAAGTTTGATATGTTTATTTACTAAATACATTATTACATGTATTTTAACACCATAACATACTAGGGTTTGCATTTTTGCAATTTGTGACACATCTTTGTTCAATTGAGTGAGGAAAGTATGAGGGTATTTTGTTCAACAAAAATGATAATAAGACTTTTAAGAGAGAGAAAATTTTATAAAAACTCACCTTGTCACATTCTCCCCTCCTTTTAAGAAATTTTCCCTCAAAATTCAAGCAGCCTGAAAGAGATGTGGAAATTTCTGCTCGACTTTGGAATTGAGCTCCCATGTAGCATCAGTTTGATCATGGTGTCTCCAGATAACTTTCACCATATCTATACGCCGATTTTTGCGAAGTTCCTTTGTCTTTAAATCGAGGACTTTGATTGGTGACTCAACATAAGACAGATCATCTTTCATCTCAAGAGGCTCATGATTCAGAATGTGACTGGGGTCATTGACATAAGGCTTCAGATTAGATACATGAAAGACATTATGCATGGCACTATACTGAGGTGGAAAAGCAAGATGGTAGGCACATTCTCCAACCCTTTCAAGGATCTCGAAGGGTCCCACATAACGAGGACTGAGTTTTCCCTTATTCTTGGCCAAAGCTTGAATAGGTCGGATCTTCAGAAAGACATGATCACCTTCCTTGAATTGATGTTCCTGTCGGTGAGCATCTCTATACAATTTCTGCCTATCCTGTGCTCGCTTCATTCTCTGCCTAATTAGTGCAACTTTATCTGCATACAGCTGCATCTCCTCAGATTTCATCAAGGTGTGTTCTCCAACATCATCCCAATGTAATGGAGATCTACACAGTCGGCCATAGAGAGCCTCATATGGTGGCATCTTAATACTCGTCTGATAGATATTATTATAGGAAAACTCATCTAAAGGAAGGTAATGGTCCCACGAGCCTTCCCAGTCAAGCACACAAGCTCATAGAAGATCCTCCAGAATCTGTACTGTTCGTTCTAACTGTCCATCTGTCTGCGGATGATAAGTTGTACTGAAGTTCAACTTGGTGCCCAATTCTTCTTGAACATGTTTCCATAGCTTTGAAGTGAACTTTGGGTCCTAGTCTGAGACAATGGACGCTGGAACTCCATGCAGACGTACAATCTCCCGTATGTAGAGGTTGGCCAGCTCAGACACTTTCGTAGTGGTTTTCACAGGGAGGAAATGAGCTGACTTGGTGAGACAATCCACTATGATACATGCAATCCTGGGTAATCCAACCACAAAGTCCATGGTGATGTGTTCCCATTTCCATTCCAGGATCTCGAGGGGTTGTAGTAGACCGCATGGTCTTTGATGCTCATCCTTGATTCTCTAGCATGTCAGACATCTGGACACAAAATCGACGATATCGCGCTTCATGCCTCTCCACCAGAACTGACGTTGTAGGTCCGTGTACATCTTCGTTGTGCTGGGATGAATGGTGTACTTGGACCCGTGTGCCTCAGAAAGAATCTTCATCTTTTCAGTTGATTGTTCAGGAACCCATATACGGTTCTCATATCAAAAACCACCATCAAGACCCACAGACAGATGTGTATGAGGTTTAGCCAGGAGAGGGGAGAGCTCTGCAAGCTCGGGACTAGCTTTTTGTGCCTCTAGAAGTTCAGAATGCAGGTTGGATATGATAGAGATGTTATTGACATGCATACGATCAGCCATGAATTAAGGTCTCCAGCTTGCTAGGTCCTCCATGTTCCTCCATTCGGGTACAAATAGAGATGCACCCATAACTCTTTTCCTGCTAAGAGCATCTGCAACTGCATTGGTATTACCTGGATGGTATCCAATAGTAAAGTCATAGTCCTTCACGTACTCGATCCACCGTCGTTACCATAGATTCAGATCTTTTTGCGTTAGAATGTACTTGAGGATTTTGTGGTCGGTGAACATATCAAATGTTGCCCCGTACAAGTAGTGCCTCCAGATTTTGAGAGCATGGATGATAGCAGTTAATTCCAAATCATGTGTGGGTTAATTCATCTCATTAGGTTTCAACTGTCTGGAAGTGAAGGCCACTACTTTCCCATTCTATTTTAGAACACACCCTAGTCCATGTCGAGAAGCATAAGTGAATATCATAAATCCTTCATTGTCGGATGGTAGAACAAGGACAGGTGCTGACATCAACTTCTGCTTGAGCTCTTGAAAGCTAGACTTGCAAGCAACTGACCAAATGAAATGCTCATCCTTCCGAGTCAGCTTGGTCAGAGGTAGTGCGACTTTGGAAAAGTTTGGGATGAAATGGCGATAATATCCGGCCAGACCCAAGAAACTCCGGATTTCAGAAGGATTCCGGGGGGGTTTCCAATCAAGTACAACAAAGACTTTGGCGGGATCGATAGATATATTACCCCCAGAGATGACAGGACCAAGAAACATAACTTTGTCAATCTAGAATTCACATTTAGAAAGATTGCCATAGAATTTCTAGGCTCGAAGAATCTCAAGATCTTGAAGGCAAGGCAAGAAAAGAGCAATTTACACGTAGGCAAGCAAGATGATATCTACACTACACTAAGCTAGCAAACAAGGCAAAAGAGCAATTAAAGAACTAAACCAGTGAGTACAAAGCAAGAACAAGGCAAGAAGCTAAGTAAGCAAGTAAAGAGCTAACTAAGCTAACACTTGCTAAGCAATAAGGCAATTAGGGTTTTAAAGAAATAAAGGGGTGTGTGGGCTGTTCAGGGGATGCACTTATCAATTAAGTTGGGGGTGACATATGAACATAATGATTTCATTTAGATTATCAAACCAAACAACAAGCTAGAGTCTAATGAATTAGCCTAAGCTACTAACTGGCCATGGATATGATGGGTTGTGTATAGGGGAACTGTAACACCCCTAACCTAGGTTATGGATTAACCCCAGAAGTTTTTCTTAAACAAGATAATTATAAACTTGTTCTAATCCTTTGAAAAGTAATTCAAACTCTTTGAGAAGTTTATTTGCAAGTTTAAGATTATTTGAAAACTATGTGTTCATCATATGAAAATCTAAGTGAAAAGTGCAATTTTCCCAAGATGAGGGGCTACATTGCAAAATGTTACATGTTTAATGTGTCCTAAGTGTTTTAATATCATAATAGAGAGAATGATTCTAAGTGGTGACTTGTGGAAAGCCTAAATTTCAAGTATTAAGCTTGTTTGAACAATGCTAGTGCCTTTTGCACCAATTTTGATACAAATTGTAATTTATCCAAAATATAGGGTTGATATGCAAATTACCACCTATAGTGTGTCCCTACTCCCTCTAGGTATCATTTAGAGGAGATAGAAAGAAGGGGGTGCCATAATTGAACCACATTTTAGGGATGGTACTCTTAATAATGAAAAGACTAAGAAAATGTATAAGTTGACGGTTATACATATGAGCATATCGAGTTGGAGACTTAGAGTGGAAGTCTCCTATCGGTTTATGGAGCTTTAGTTTGGCCCAAGTCGGGTAAGGAACTTCAAAGAAGAGAAATGACTCGGTTTGCAACTTATCTTGGAAAAGATTGAGTTGAATATTATAATATAGTGAGTGGAAGAATACTTGCCTTAGAAGCTAACTCAAGAGTCGACCCTTATCCTCTACATTATCCTTGAGTTTTATTTTTTGCATGGCAAGATAAATAATGGGATGCATGCAAATATATGTGTCAACAATGCATGTCTAGGTGGCACTTAGTAGCCTAAGCTAATGACAGCTCTTACACTCTTTTCCATAAACCTCTAGTATAAATACCTTGCCCTTCACTTGTTAGTAAGATTTTTGAAACTTGTTAGTAACCTTCCCTCTTGTATTATGCACATCCTTTTGTGTCGTGCATAGTGAGGAGAGTTGAGTGATAAGATATTGATATCGGCCAAGGATAAGAGATATCGACCAAATAGGTCATAGAAGGTGATATCGCCTATAGGGATTGGAGATATCATGCAAAAGCTAAGGAGCTCAAGTCTTGGTTTGTTGAGAGATTCATCTTCAACCTTGGAACATGAGGAGTTGAATCTTGAAGCTTGGAAGTTGTTCATAAGGTGGGTTATATAACTTGAACCCAACTATGTTATTATTTACCTTCGATATTGTTGAACTTGATGATCTAATTTCAATTTTGAATTTCTTGGTTTAATTGATGTTCCTTTAAGTTTCAAAAGTATTTTAGACTGTTGTCCATGACTTAGAATAGTAAGAATAAGAATTTATAAGTTGATGATGATGACATCATCATGGTACAACCCGATATGGGTTGAAGTACCTCAAAACCCGATATGATGGATTGAACACACCATTAATTCGATATGATAATGAGTGAATACCTCTTGCTCGATATGATGATGAAGTGCATACCCCATGCACGATATGTTGTTAAGAAAACACTATATGCACGATATGAGATCAAGTCATGCACCCTATGCACGATAGGGAACCAAGCATGTACTCTAACCCGATATAAGTAAACCTTAGAGGATAAGTAACCTGATATGTTGATGTAAATCCATTACAAGTATGACATAGTAAGAAGTGTATATTTCATGGGCGATATGAGTAAGTACTTATACACCTACCTAAGCATGATATAGGTCCATATATTCACCTTATGCACGATATCATGTTAGGTTTATATCCTAACCCGATATGAGTTAAAAACCCTAGATGGTGATGAGAAATACGATATGAAATCCAAGATGGAAAGTAACCCGATATAGTGGTGAGTAATATTTTATACTTGATGAGAAACATGTCTTATGAAAGATATAGGAGTTACTTACTAGCACCTTATACACGATACAAGGTTAAAGCAATACCTTTATACAATATGGGAAAAACCCTAGATGATGACATGAGAAATCTGATATGCTTTGAAAATCATTTTCCTTTGAAGTTCGATATACCCTACTACCTTGAGATGAGTTGAAGAGCATTTAGTATCCATCTTGTCAAAAAAGAGAACTAAACCTTTATAAGGACTTGAGTTCAAGGTTTCATCTATTATAGAAAATTGATATGATACCCAATATGGCAACCCAATGTGGGGACACGATATGGTAAACCCAAGATGGAAACTTATATGCTAAACCCAAGATGAAAACCAATATGGTAGTTTAAAGTAGAAAACTGATATGACAATTCAAGGTAAGAACTTAATACAATATTATCTATATGTTACTTAAATGATACATGGTAAAGCCATAATGCTATGCCTGATATGGTGTACTCCTGTACACTATATGAGAATCCAATATATCTCTATGCCGATATAAGGTCAAGAGTTCAACCTATACCTGATATAAGGATGACTTGAGATGATAAAAGCTAAAGTGATAACCAACCCGACATGGCTACCCGATATGGAGTTAGGGGATAAACCCTAAACCCGACATAATGTTGTGATTTTATTAAAGGATTTATATGGAACTGTAATATGGTATTATGTGCATCTTCAAGCACAAATAGAATAACATTATGAACCATGGTACCTGATATGGTAGGCATGCTCCAATCCATTACACTTGTCTAAGTGATGTATGTTGTGTGATTAATATTGAGACATAATGAGTTTAATTTAATTTAATAATGTTAAGCTAATAGACCTTAAGAGTTGAATTGAGTAAGATGCAATCAATATCCTAATAAGGATAAGGGAGAGAGACTTTAATCATGGGTGATAAACATGTTAATAAGTATGTATTGATACTCCTATGATGAGTGGAGTATGAATTAGGGTTTGATTCTAGACATTATGGTCTTAAATCCTTAATTGTTATTAAAGGGAAAATCTAACCCTAAGGTAGGGTGATGATATGCTTTTAGAATTGTAATCGGTTAGATTGAGATAATCCTAACACTAATAATGGGAAGGATGTACTTTCTTATATCACAAAGTGATGATGTAGATAATCCTAACCCTAATCATGGTAAGGATGCATTTCTCTTAAATTGAATAATGGTGTTATACGTTAATAAGAATCTTTCATCATAGAGTGCACACTATACCTGAATCATGAAATGATAAGCTTAGCAAGATATGAGCTATTATGTGCTATATCAATAGACTTAAATAAGTCTTGTAAGTTGTGTGGAATATTTGTATAATGATTATATAGTCTGATATCTTAAAGGATAAGTTGTTTCCTAGTAAGAGGTGACAAGATGTTTAATGAACTATGTGATCTATTTGAAATACTTGTACAACAAGTAAGATGAATACCTTGGTCAAAGAACATAGAGGTAATAGTTACCTATTACAGAGGTAACAATGCTATGTGAAGATCTAAGGGTTTGAATACCTAGATCCAGTGATCATGATGATGATGATATGAAGGGATGAAAATTCCAAATGATGTGATAAGGGACTGAGATCCCGAGTGATATACTTTCAAGAATGTACCAAAGATCTTGAAATTTCTATCCTTTTTAATAGCATATGTTGTAATTCATGTTTTAAACTTGGTTGATGCTAAAAGAATACTATTAGGTACCTAATTAAGCAAGTTAAATCTTATCATGTAGTACCCTGACCATAGATCCATTCACTGTCAGAAATTGCTAATGGTGAAACGCGTGTAACTCAGAAGTGCATATTTTTTAATATGCGGGGGTAAAGGACAAAGTATATCCAAACGTCCCAATAAATAAATCGGTGTCACACCTTCCTTATTTATCCTGGGATGATGTGAATCTCCCGACCAAATAAGAAATTGATGTGTAAATCTTTCTTCATTCCTAAGTGATGTCAGGATTGAAATATAAAATCTCCCGACAGGAAAGGAATTGATGTTGATCTTCCTTATCCTTATATTATAATCTGGGAAAGCTATGTAGACTTCTCCCGAAGAGAGTACATGCTACGGCAGTAACTCTATAGTGAAGATGTCTCTATACCACGGCATACTAATTGCAGATGAAACAAGATGTCCTACCATCAGCTGACACAAGATGTCATGCTGAACCTAAGTGGTCTCGTACTGACCGAGACAAGTGAGGTCTTGAAATTCGGCTTTGCCATTGACCTTGTAGGGTACCGATTTTGAATTACTAGTGGTCAGTTGGAGTATGAAAGGTATATTTCATCTCCTCAGGGCATAAGTGTGACTGTAACATGTAATCAGTTGTGTAGTGTATTTTCTTAAGGATCAAATACAGAAAGACATTGGTTGATGTACACTCCTTTTATACATCTTAGTTGAATAGATGTTATTCATATTTCTTCATATTCCCTTGAATAGTGAATAGATGATTTATTGCTCTACCATAGATAGATGCCTTATTTTAAGAAGAATGACTACTCTATTATGTGTATAATAGTAATTAATATTGCTCATTTATATAAAAGAACCTCTGCTCAACTTTTATACTGCTTAATCTTGATAATAATATGGTCGGAAAAGAGTTATATCTCTCACTGGGATAATTATCTCACCTTGTGGGATCCACAATTTTAGGTGGATGTGTACGAGGAGGTAGAGACCTTTCTACAGAAGGAGAACAACAGCCAGGATAGAGTGATAGCTCAGGTTGATGTACTGTCTGTCATGTCTTATAGATAGAAGTCATATGTGTTGTCTCTACACTCTCAGGTCCTTGGGAGATAGTTCTTAGTGGTTTTTACGAATGACTTGAGATTTTAGTGTTGGCTAAATGGACATCAGTAAATCCCTTCTGTTTTGATAATGACAAACATTTCATTCTTTTTGATCTAACGTGCTACTTGAGTGTTGCAGAAATAAGGTGGATGACAAAGCACTAGGGAATCTATATGCTTGAATGCTTATAATTTTCATGAAATGTAATCAATTGTAAACTTGTACAAATATATAATGTACAAGTACTTAGACTTCATGTAAATCAAGCGTTAGATCTTCCCTAGCTAATCACTATACTTAGATAGTTCATCCCCTTCAATAGTGTCACATATGCACACTCACATACACACTTAGTACTCTAATTGAAACATTGAAACAGGGTCAATCTCGGTCGATGAAATCCTCGACCGAGACACTCTCGGTCGACAAACTTCTCGACCGAGAAAGACCCAGGTAGCCGTTAGACACAGCTGACAAGGTGGTTGGCAGTTGGAGATGAACGTTGCAAATACTTGATCCAGAGAGCATGTCGGTCGACAAAACTTCGACCGAGTAGGTATCTCAGTCGACAATTTCTCGACCGAGATGGACTCTAACAGCAACTGCAGATGTAATTAACTAGCCATTGTTAATCCAACTAACTTATACCTAACGGCTAGTTAAGCACTTGGAACCCCCTAGAAAGTGTCTAGAACGTCCTTAAGCACTGGTAGGTCATTCCTATAAATAGGACATGCCTTAGGACACCTAAACTCACTTGATTCCATACTTGAGCAATCTTTGAGCTTATACTTGCATTAGCAACCTATTTTGAGCAATTGAGCAATACTTGCAATTGGCTACTCTTCACCTTGCTCTAAATTCGTGTCCTATAGGCTAATATCTCCTATCCACAGCAATCACATTTCCATATACTTTGGTTAGGAGATCTATACGCTTGATATAGGCAAATCAAGCCTTGTGCTTCAAAAGATAAGTTGTAATTTCTGTTTTCCTTTCTTGTTCACGTTCATTGTTTGTACTCTCCTTGCTACTCCTAGGTTGGAGGTTGCAGATTGGAGAGGGTTGTGATCTTCTTGGTGAAGAAGGATACTTTGGACTACTTCAAGAAGGCTGGTGCAACGGGAGGTTACTTCTAAGAGGAAGGCTACTTCAAGGGGGAGCTTGGAGTTACTTCAAGAAGGCTACCTCGAGTTGGTGCATCTACTTCAAAGTGAAGGTTGTTCAAAGGGGTGTAAGAAAGTATTGTATTTTGTGTAATTCCTTGTGAAGGTAATAAAATTAATACTTTCAAATCCCGGTTGGGTAAGCAACCGGGTAGTGGACTGACTGCCTTAGTATTTTCTAAGGTAGGAACCACTCTAAATCCCTTGTCTCCTTCTTACTTTTTCATTTGTGGTTGTTTGAGTTAAATAATTGTTAAAATAACCTCAAAATCCTATTCACCCCCCTCTAGTGGTTTTTCAATTGGTATCAGAGCAGGCTTCAAGGAGCTCTAATCGAGTCTTGAAGAATGAAGGGTGATAGTGTCTACAACCGCAAGCAAAGGCAAAGCATGAACAAATCTTCAACAAGTTGTAATTGGTGCTTAGGAACAAGCCATACAACACCTAGCTGTCCATGGAAGTCAAAGAAGGAAGAAGTGCATAAAGAATGTCTAATTTCTACTATAAGTGAAGAAGAAGAAGAAGAGGTAAGTCTTTTTGATCTATCTAAAGAAGATCTAATTGCTAGCCTTGAAGAGACACATAATAAGTATATTGAGTGTAAGAAGAAATTAAAGAAATCTAATAAGGCAAATGATGAGTTACATGCTAAACTTCTTGCTCTTACATCTGAGAATGAGGATCTTAAAAAGATTATTGAAGATCATGATATTAAACTAAAATCCGTCGAAGCAAATTGCAATCTTCTTTCCCTAGAAAAGTTAAACTTGCAAACTCAAGTAAATGATCTTCAAAAATAACCTGTTTTATGTACACATCTAGATTATGATACTATTGTGAAAGAAAGAGACTCCTTGTTATCCAATCTAGATCAAGCAAAGCTAGACATCAATAAGAGAATGGATGATATTGTCAAGTTACAACAAAAGATTAGTAGTTTGAATAACAATGATACCCTTGACAAAATCTTAAATAATTCTTATCATCAAATTGGAAGGAGAGGACTAGGTTATAATCCTAAAGGAAAATCTTATCAAAAACCTAGTTGGAGAAAGACACAAGCACTAGAAAATCAATCTATGTATGTACCTAAAGGAAAACATATATATGTACCCAAAAACAACCTAGAACAAAATCATAGAAAGAGATATGAGGTTGATTCGATATGTTGTCATTATTGTTTACATCTTGGACATTACTCTTTCTCATGTGCCTACAAGAAAAAGGATGTTGAGTTAGTATGGGTTCCAAAAACTCCAAACTAAATGGATAAAATTAAGTTGAGATATGACCAAAGACTCTAAAGTTGTATATCTATATGTCTATCTCAACTTAACATAATAGGACACCAAGTTAATCCAAGAAATTAAAAATATACATCTTAAACTACTTGCTTTAGTTTGGATTCTCAAAATGTATATGATTAGTTGAGATTTAACCTAAATGATGATTTGATATCTCAACTAAATCGATCTTTAAACTTTCATATTCTTGTTTTTACTTGTAAACAAATTTTTGAAAACAGGCCTGAAACAAAACAGAACCTTTCTCAGTCGAGAAACTGTCGACCGAGATAACTATCGGTCGAGAAATGGTCGACCGATTAGGTTTATGTTGTCAAGTCTGAACTAAATATGTTGAACTTGTTTTCAAATAATCTATTTGCTATCAATTTTCTATTAATGACTAATTTGCAAATCAAGAATAAATGGTGAAAACCTTCCTTGAAACAAAATATATAAATCTTTTGCATCATGAGATAAACATTATGATTATGAAAATCCTTAACACATATTGCAAAAGTGCTATATGAAGACTAATTTTGAACAAACCTCATTCATTGCTTGAAAAAGTTTATCAAACATGATCCTTTACATGGTTTGTCTTAAATTTGAAAAACCATGAATCATGAATGAAATTATTTTGGTATGGCTTGGCTTAAAACTGTAAATTACAAACCATATTGGCTTAATCAAGGAAATTACTATTTTATCATAGTTATCCTAAGTATTTCTTGGTCTATCTAAGTAGGAACCATGTGTATTACAATTTAAATGGTCATAATCATTGTATTTCATGAAATTACATGATTCAACCTTGATCATTGCATTGTGGATACACTGCTCCTGTTCTTGTGCCATATGTTTCATTGGTTTGTCTACAATAATATTTGATTCATATATACAAACCATGAATATTATTATTGATCATTGTAATTCAGGTCATATGAAGATGCCATTTTGCATAAACATTAAAACTTCATGGCATAAATACATTCTCTGCAGAAATTATACTTCACATATAAGTGTTCAAATTGAAAAACTGCAGAAATTGCCTCTTAGTTAAAGTTAAAGTTTGACCAAGGGGCGCTATGGTCGTAGTCAAGGTCGACCTAAAATAAGCTTGACACAATGCTTATTTGGACATCCTTTTACTGCACTTAATCTTAGTATCTTGATTAAAAATGTGTTTATCATATTGAAAACATGAAGCTCTATTAAAAGGTCAAAATCAAATTTTAAAAATCAATTTGTGACCTTAGAATCCTCAAATTATAAGATTAAGGGGGAGCTCACACAAACAAATTTGATTATTTGATTGAGAAGCATACACAACATTGTAAACATTATTTGAAGCTTATTATGAACTTAGTATTTTTACTTTTGGTTATGAAGAAATCTACAAATTTCATTTGGTATAAATTGACACAATACTTACTTGGATAATCATTCTCTATAAAAATTGTAATCAAAAGACAAATTAAAATCATAAAAATTATCTAAATATTGGTAATAATAATCACAATATTACTCCCTTAGAAAATATAGATATGCTCTACAAATTCAGTCTATTGTTTGCATCAAAAAGCAGCTTAAAATTTCATTAACAGAAAGTTTCTCGGTCGACGAATTGCTCGACTGAAAACATATCGGTCAGCTATCCCTTCTCGACCGACAGACTTCAAGAAAGAACTACACGGGCAAAACTCAGACACACTTCCGGTCGACAATTGTTCGACCGAACCAACTTCGGTCGACAAATTGCTCGACTAAGATTTGACCGTTAGAATACGACCGTTGGAATCTGACCGTTTGAATATGACCGTTGGGGGTCAACCGTTGAGGCGCGCCTAGGATATGACCATTGCCGGTCATCGGTCGACAATTTGTCGAACGACCAGGTTACTGGATTGCTATAAAAAGGACCCAAAATGGGTCATTGTATCACACCTTCACATTCTTACTTCCTTAGCTTCTTTCTAGTGCATTTTTGTGCAACTCTTTAGCTTCTCCATCTCCAAGACTTTCTTGCTTCTTCTCCACCTTAAAGCAAAGAAATGGCTTCATCATCTACACGTGGAAAGAAGAAAGTTTCTAGTAGGAAAGGAAGGGCGGCTTCCCCACCATTGACGATCATCAACGACATCCCCTTCATCGACGCAGCTGCCGGTGATCGCTACCTCAGGCTCTCCTCCAAAACTCCTCTTCCACGACGGACGGTTGACGTCATGGACTTCCACAACATCGTCGATCTGGAGGATCTCTTCGAGGTGCAAAATTTGAAAGACTTTCTGAACCCTTCCTTCCCCTCCTACTCTTCCAAAGTGGTAAATGAGTTCTATGCAAACTTAATCTCCCATTCCGAAAATGATAATGACTCCTTCTACTCTATGGTCAATGGGCATAGCTTTTGATTTACTGAGGAGGATATTCTTGACATGCTCAACATAGACTTAGAAGAATACCAAGACGCTCTTGACCTTACCACTGGAAATCCACTCAATACACTTTCCCAAGATGACAATACTGTCAGTCTTAGTGACATTAAACGAACCATTTTTCAATCTAATACAAATTGTCACGAATATAGGGGTACCTACTATGCCATTAACCTCAAACCTGCAGCTAGGATTATCAACCTTATTGTTTCCACAAATATACATCCTAGAGCAAACAAGTCTGAAGTCCCTACCTTTCGCATGTATCTAATCTATGCCATTATCAAACGCATTCCCATAAATTTTATCCGCATCATCATTAAGAATATGCTTGAGTTTTCTGGCAATCCCCCTTATGCTGATTTTGTATGCCAAATCACTCAACATTTTCTTAAGAAACAAATTGAGTATCTAGGATACACATGGGAGAGAAAACCACAAAAAATAAGCAAAAACACAGTAGAAAAGATGGGAATTGATTTTGGTCACAAGAGGGCTAGGACAGTAGGTGAGACATCTACTCAATACATACCACCACCACCTCCTCCTACCAACCTACCCCATGATCCCATACAAAACATCCTAACCTACATTGTTGGATCACAATATCATCTAAGTAAGCAATTAGATTATAGTCACCATGCCATGACCTACTTAAACCAAAGGATGCAAGTCCTCTCTCCAAATCAACCAGATGAATATCCTTATTCTTTAAATCCTGGCATGATCAACCCATATAACCCTTCCTACAACTACTACCAAACTCCACCTCCACCATCTCCTGATCTCACACACACTCAGTTTTCTCACCTGCAACTACAAGACATTGCTGCTCATTTCCGCTTTGATCGTGTTCCCACCTTCTTGGAAGCATATGCTTTAACCAAGACAGGTTCTTTGGAGTGGCAAACTTTAGTCAAGTATTATGGAGCTGAGTCATTTCTTGGAAAAGACCCAGATATCGATGTAATACTTAGGTCTTTTCAGTGAAATCATGAGTGTCCTTTGTAACAGTTGTCATGAAATGGTTATCTTTCCATGATTGTAATAACTTTGTTCTTTTTGCAATGAAATTGATTATCTTTGCATGATTATAATGGATATCTTTCAAAGCATATGAGTCATTTTGTAAAATGTTAAGCTGTTGTTCCGTCTATGACATCACCTGAACATCGTATATAAGACTATTATTGTAGAGCACACAAAGTAAGGTGAGTAATATATATGCAATGAATCACAAAGGAATCTTTGCAAATACATGAAATTTATGGCTAAATTGACCATCTATTGGAGTGCATTAATTCCTTATTTATAATTGGGATATCTATTTAAGAGGGAGCAATGCATAAGGATTCTTAATGAAATTTTCATTTACTCTAAAGCTTAAAAGGATTCTCATATCACTTTCAAGGCTTCACATCCTTTGCAAGAGATTCAGTAATTACTTATGACTAAACGACACACCAATATTTATCTTGGATATCTTTTTGAAATGACAAAGGGGGAGAAAGAATATAATCACAAAAACATAAAATTTTAAAATGAGTTTCATAACACCTCGGCACACCTCGTCCAGCACTCACTTGCACAACAAAATTACTACAAAGGTAATCTTCAGGTATGAAACTCACATGTTTTATATTTCCTTAATTTATATTTTGGAAATGTTTGTCATCTTCAAAAAGGGGGAGATTATTGGCTAAATGGACATCAGTAAATCCCTTCTGTTTTGATAATGACAAACATTTCGTTCTTATTGATCTAACATGCTACTTGAGTGTTGCAGAAATAAGGTGGATGACAAAGCACTAGGGAATCTATATGCTTGAATGCTTATAAATTTCATGAAATGTAATCAATTGTAAACTTGTACAAATATATAATGTACAAGTACTTAGACTTCATGTAAATCAAGCGTTAGATCTTCCCTAGCTAATCACTATACTTAGATAGTTCATCCCCTTCAATAGTGTCACATATGCACACTCACATACACACTTAGTACTCTAATTGAAACATTGAAACAGGGTCAATCTCGTTCGACGAAATCCTCGACCGAGACACTCTCGGTCGACAAACTTCTCGACTGAGAAAGACCCAGGTAGCCGTTAGACACAGCTGACAAGGTGGTTGGCAGTTGGAGATGAACGTTGCAAATACTTGATCCAGAGAGCCTGTCGGTCGACAAAACTTCGACCGAGTAGGTATCTCGGTCGACAATTTCTCGACCGAGATGGACTCTGACAGCAACTGCAGAATTAATTAACTAGTTGTTGTTAATCCAACTAACTTATACCTAACGGCTAGTTAAGCACTTGGAACCCCCTAGAAAGTGTCTAGAACGTCCTTAAGCACTTGTAGGTCATTCCTATAAACTCACTTGATTCCATACTTGAGCAATCTTTGAGCTTATACTTGCATTAGCAACCTGTTTTGAGCAATTGAGCAATACTTGCAATTGGCTACTCTTCACCTTGCTCTAAATTCGTGTCCTATAGGCTAATATCTCCTATCCACAGAAATCACATTTCCATATACTTTGGTTAGGAGATCTATATGCTTGATATAGGCAAATCAAGCCTTGTGCTTCAAAGGATAAGTTGTAATTTCTGTTTTCCTTTCTTGTTCACATTCATTGTTTGTACTCTCCTTGCTACTCCTAGGTTGGAGGCTGCAGATTGGAGAGGGTTGTGATCTTCTTGGTGAAGAAGGAGACTTTGGACTACTTCAAGAAGGCTGGTGCAACGGGAGGTTACTTCTAAGAGGAAGGCTACTTCAAGGGGGAGCTTGGAGTTACTTCAAGAAGGCTACCTCGAGTTGGTGCATCTACTTCAAAGTGAAGGTTGTTCAAAGGGGTGTAAGAAAGTATTGTATTTTGTGTAATTCCTTGTGAAGGTAATAAAATTAATACTTTCAAATCCCGGTTGGGTAAGCAACCGGGTAGTGGACTGACTGCCTTAGTATTTGCTAAGGTAGGAACCACTCTAAATCCCTTGTATCCTTCTTACTTTTTCATTTGTGGTTGTTTGAGTTAAATAATTGTTAAAATAACCTTAAAATCCTATTCACCCCCCCTCTAGTGGTTTTTCATTTAGTTGTTTACCTCGAGATTTTTTACGTTGCTATTGTACATGTTAAAGTAAAGAAACTAGCACTTATTGTCCTCGAGATGAGACGGTACAATGTATGTACGATATGAACCCCATGTATATAAAGTTTTGGTTCTTTTTGTAAGAATTTCCTGAAATAGGATCTATGTGCAAAATGGTTTTAATTCTTAATGATTTTTGTTAAATTCTGTTGATTATGGTTATTCTGTGATTATTAATTGTGATGGCTTGATTTGTAATCAGGTCGTCACAGGAATTAGTCCATAACACTCCCTACTATCCTTGTGAGGGTCAATTGGCTTAGGGTTTAGGTGTAATTCAATTAGAGTTTAAACAAGCCTAGGTTTCTATGTTAGATGATTTTAGGATGACTAGGGGCTGAGGTTAGTAATGGGAGTGGAAGTTAGGTTTTAGACCTCCCATCACTCACAGTCTAGCCTTGAGAATGCCGCAATTGCCCTAAGTTCCTAGGTGATTTCAAGCACAGACCAACAAGCAATTTATGAAGAGTGAGATAGGAATAGAACATAATCATTAGCAAATGAAATTACAATGTTTACATATCATTTTCCCCCCAACATGGTATCAAAGTAACATTTTTCACCCCAAACAGCCCACCCAAGGGGCCTAGCTACTCATAGCAATGCAAAATACAAAAAGAAGGGAGAAAGAGATAGAAGAAGCCATAGAGCTCAGCATAGATGAAGAATTCCTCCTCTTAAGCTGATTTTGGGCATCCTTCTCTCTCCTCCAAGGTGCAATGGCATGGGATGGTGGTGGAATAGGGGCAAAACACTAGAAAACTAGGATTTTGGTGGTGGAAATGGTGAAATGGGGTGGAAATAGAGTGAAATGGCTAAGGGGTGAAAATGGGGAGCTAAGAGGTGGTAGAAGCTAGCTAAAGTCATGCTCCATCTGCCACCTAGGTATATATAGGTGTGGAGTAAGCAATAGGCCAAGTAGGGGTAGTATGGGAAATGCAATGTAAAAATAGCTAGGTCTTTGTGAGTAGCACGACCATGGTGGGGAGGGGTGAGAATAGTCGTGGTGGATGAGAACGACCGAGGTGAGAAATGGGAAAAAATCACAAGGACTTGGATTATTTTGAATTGAAAGTGGCGCGGCCGTGGTAGTCACCATGGTTATGGTAGGGTTAGGGTAGCGCGGTTGTGGTAGTCACCACAGTCGTGGTGGTTCAGATTGCACAACCCATTCTTGGCTTCACATCCATTCTGCCTCAATTCTCACACGGCTGTGCAAGGTGGCACTATCATTCTAGGTCAGTTCACGATGACCATTCTATTTGGCACAACTATGGTGATTCTAGCTTTGCTTGGAGATGGCTCTGTTGATTTGCAAGTGTGCTAGCATGGCTGTTCTATGGTACCATGACCGTGCTGGCATCTAGATCAGCACCTGGACTTGTTTCTTTCGATTTTCTTGGACATCTCTGCTTTAATGGATCTTTGGCCACTAGGAGTAGGTTGAGGGAACATCAAACTTCACTTTAGGTCTCTCCAAGGGTAGAGAAATCCTAGGATCACTCCTTATATCTCTCTTCCATCAAGACTGGTCCAAATTCCTAAAAAACATGCAAATAATGTCCAAAGTGCATTTTATACAAATATGCATATTGAGGGGAATAACATGTAATATAAAAGGTCTAGATGTGATTGAAGTGCAATACGACACAAGATGGAGTCATAAAATAGGGTTGAATCACCACTCCAAACTTAAAACATACTTGTCCCCAAGTATGCTCCAACTCAATCTCTCTGCAATTTTTCCACAATCAAGAAATGACAAATGTAATGCAAAAGATGATTATTTCTGAATGGGATCAATAATGACCAAGTTCATGCAATTTACCTCTCTCCTCTCCTACTTTCACAAACCAATCATGAAAAAAGCACAAAGCATATGAACTTCAAATATAGTGCATAGAACACACAAGCTATTGATATTTCTTTCATATAGTTCTGGGTAGACCGTTTCATGATGGTGTTAATTAAGGATGATTAGGAGTGTTGCTTCACCTTCATGCATTCAACCTTATGCTTTAAACCATACCAAGTGACCCACGTGGCTATGGAAAAAGGGTAAAGTGAGCCAGGTTTCATGTTCCTAGATCAATGGGTATGAAAATGGAATAAAAGATTGTGGTAAGCTTTTGGACTGCTTTTACACACTCATCTTTTATTTATTTAGATGCTCTTAAATAGGAGCATATTTTATTTATGTATTTATTTATTTATTTTGCATTTTATTTTTTATTTTTTCTTTGCCTTTGGAGTATATAGGGCTTATGGTGATGAGAGTGAAGCAGTGAGATGTAGATGTGGCCACCCCAAACTTTTAGAGGTGGCCACGATTGATATGTGCACTTTGGCATCCTTTTATGAGGCGGGGGTAAGAATATGGTGAGTGAAGAGTTGGGTCAAAGAGGGGTCACTGACATGATTCTCAACATAAGGTCTCCTGCATGAAAATTAGTCTAACACTTCATCCAACAATTTCACACCACATGAATGAACAACATGAAATTGATACTTTTATCAAGTGATTTCATGGCCACTAAGGGCTCATAGCTTGCTCAAGTTACAATTCAACCAAAGCATTCACAAACACAAGAGAGGTGGTGCGCATGTAAAAAGTCAAGAATTGATACCATTTAGTAATAAACAATGATAATTCACTTGCATTTGTCAAAGGTCATCATTTTTAATCCAAAGAGTAGAGATTGGGTCGAAACACACTTTTAGGAAAGAAATATCAAACTTGGGAAAAATTGGTCAAAATGGTGCCAATTTGACTTCAATCACATCTAAACCTATATTATTGAACATAAAGTAGGAAACAAGCAAATCCTAGATAGAACATGCAAGAATTACCAAAAATCTACATGATGTGCAATGCATGGCAAAAACAGAATTTGTTTTTAAATTATGCAAAAATTGCAAGAAAGTAACTACATGGCATACATGTATGAAAAGCAGGTAAATTCTAAACTAAAACAAACAAAAACAATCAAACAAAAGTAAATGGGAGGTGAAATGCAAAATGAGAGTGAAAATGAGATAAGGGCATACCGCCCTACCACCCTAAACTTTTGAATCATGCTGCCCTCAGCATGACACTAAAGTCTATGAATGATAGGGTAGATGATCACTGTGGTGGCGGTGCTCCTCCCTGTGGTGGAGGATGCTGGTAGTAAGAAACCCAATAGTTTAACTGTGGAGACGGGTAGTTGTCTTGAAATGCTGAAAGTGAACTCCACAAATCTTCCCCCCACTAGGGGTTCCTCTAGGACTGAGCATGTTGGAATTGATATAAGTGATTGACCTGATAATACAACTGTTGATGGTCTAACCACATATCATCCTGGGTGCACTAGAAACCCTCATGTGCTCTCAAAATAACCCTCATGGGTGCTCAATATGTGATCTTGAGTGCTCTGGATGCCGTCCAACTGTGCATGTATGGTGGACACATCATATGCGTTTGTTGTGGGTTGTTGTTGCTGTTGTGATGTCTCCGCCTCACGTTGCCTCACCCTATGATTCTCTCGCTCCTCAGCTATCCTCCTCCTCTCAGCAGTTGTATGTGACTCTCCAAGCCCTTCAAGCAGATCTCTGGGTTGTTGCTACCATGTATCTCTAGGGTGCTCCTCTACCCACTTCCTCAAGATGTCCATAAAATCTGGAGATGGACCACATCCCTCTAGGAGAGGTGTGACATGGTAGGGGATCTCTAGTGAAACCCCTACAAAAGGAGGGTTGACCTGGTAGAAAATCTTCTGATCAACCAACGATATCATCAATGAGTGAGTCAAATAGTGTTGTTCAGCAAGCTTTCCTCCTTCTGCCTTTGTGTAGCCAGATACATCATGCCCCAGGGCCAAAGCAATGGAAGTTACAATCCCTCCCATAATAAAAGGATTCTTGCTCTTGTACATGATTGTCTTCATGTGATCAATAATAAGTGACCCCTGATTTACAAGCTTTCCTAGAACCATCCATCCCAACACAAAGAGGTCTTTCTTGGTACAAATACCTTGATTTTCATATCGGGCAAAGATGGTGTTCGCTAAGACTTTTTGAATGTATCTTAAGATGGGATTGTGAATTAGACTATTCTTTGATTTACCCACCACAAAACTACTTTGCCCTATAAGTTTCTTCCACATTGCAGTGTAGTTCGTATTGGTTTCTCTATCTATGCTTCCTTGATCAAGTGATGTTACTGCCTCGGGAGTTGGAGTAAAAATGCCATTCAGAAAGGATGCAGTGATGAGGTAGATGTTATTCCCCAAAGTGACACTGATGGCATCTTGTGAGACCCTATCTAGTGTTGCAAAGAATTGTTGTGTAAGATCCACATAGGTCTCCTAAACTGTGGTCAACACCTCAACTAGCCCAACGAGCTCCAAGATATCCTGGAAAAAAAAATCAAAGATGCACAAAGTTCTCATTGTCTCCTGGAACGTGTAGTGAGTGGCAATCACTCGGCGTGTCAAGCACTTTGGGTGCTTTGGATTCTTCCCTTTATTTCTTTGACTATCAAGTGTTGGCTCATGATGCGCTTTAGGTGCATCCTCTTGTTTTACATCTAGTATTGCCTCATCTGCATCATCTACCAGTAGCCACTATCATGCTCTTGGTTGTGGTTGTGCCTACGGTACCGTAGACATCGAAGGTTGTGTAGCTGAAAATGAAGGTCGAGGTGCCAAAACTGATGGGTGGGCTTCTGAGACTGGTGGTCGGGCTGCTTCCCTACCTCCGCTAGGTAGTCTGGAGGACTCCTCCATCATGGGATCCAACATTACCGCCGCATGGGGTGATTCCCCTTGTGAATCAGAGGCTGTCGATGGTATCAGAAGGGCTAGAGGTGCCAACGGAGCCAAAGATGACACATTCTTGGGATGGCGTCCGTAAGAAATCACATACTTGGTCGTAGCTATGGCTTCTTAGTCATTTGCTTTATTTTGGATCGAAATTGGTGGGGAAATGGGATTTTAGGTTTTCTTCGAAGAACGGGGCTGTTGGGGCGCATCAGAGAGAAATGGGGGATTTTGTGGATGAAAATGGGTGGAATCTTGAGATTAGGGAAGTGGAAGTTATGGGGGATTTATTCGAGATGCATTGGGGGTGATTTGGTGGTGATTCGAGGGTAGTGGAGTGGTTGGGAGGTGTTGTACGGCCGCCGTTCATAGGGTACGGTCATGGTGTTCATGGAGTTGAGAATAGAATTGATTTGGGATTTTTGTAAAATGATAATTTAAGTGTTGGAGTCAGGCTGCAGCATGGCCGTGATGCATGACATGACCATGGTGGCTCACTTTCTGCACGGCCGTGGTACCCCACACGGCCATTCCGAGTGAATGACTACACGACCGTACTTCCTTGCACGGCCGCTACAAAAAATAAGGCTTTTAGTGAAGGATAATTGTGAGGGATGAGAGACCCTCAAAATAAATATCTATTATTGAGGGATCTGTCCTGACCAACAAGGCTTTATCCCTCAAGCATATCCTTAATTGGATTTCAAATTCCTTTTTTTTTAGGTAAACCTGCTTTATCTATTAACTCAAGCCCAAACGAGGCTCAGACCAGTCTGCTACAAAAGAAGGGAAATTTGCAGAAAGGAAACTAGGTGCAAGCCAGGCTATAGCTTCTCGAGCTAGACGATGAGCTAAACCATTTGCTTGCCTATTACTGAAAATAAACTGAATACTATTAAAAGAAGCTATATGTTTCTGGATATCTCCGAGGACGGTACCCAGCAGGTCCGGGCGTGTTGCGCCGGCTTGGATAAGATTGATAATGGTCTGTGAATCTGACTCGACTACTAGTCTCCCACATCCAAGCTTTTTTGAATGAAGTAATCCTTCTCGAATGGCCCAAGCCTCCGCTAGCAGTACATCATTTAAAGTTGGATGCTGCAGTCCCGCCACATGGAGAACTCTGCTGCTACTGTCCCTCCATACCAGTCCGGCGCTATCATACCTCTGGATACCGACGGCCGCGTCGCAGTTCAGTTTCACTTCGCCTTGTCCCGGTGGTTGCCAAGCTTGCTCTTCCCTTCGTGTTGGCTGTTGTGTGTCTTTGTACAAGGCTTCACGATAACCTCGGATCAAGGCCCAAAGAGCTCTTTGAATCGTTAATGGAGGTCTCACCGGATTCCCAAACACAATGTCGTTCCTGCGAGTCCATATTGACCACATAGAGGCAACCATGGTATCTTCTTCTTCTGTCGTGCCTGTGTTTGTCATGCCTTCTTGTATGCTTCTTTGGCCCGCAATTCTGATCCTTTGTTGTGTCATGGCCGAGCTATCTTTCCACAGCTCCCATGCTTGAGGACATCGGAAAAGCATGTGAGTGATATCTTCTTTTTCAGCATTGCAGATGCCGCAAACACCATCGGGATGGCAGTGTCTATCAAACAGTCTCCCCACGGTGCCTAAAGCGCCCGTCATGCATCGCCATAGAAAGTGGGCGGCTTTGGGTATAAGACCTCTTCTCCAGATTGTCCGCCACATGCCAGCGGTGGCCTGCGCTTCTTGGTGCTGTAGACTAGCGCTGCAATGCGAGGCCAGCCAATAGGCAGAATTTACCGTGAACTCCCCTTTCCTGCTCGGTCTCCAGAAGATGCCGTCCAGCTGCTGCGATGGGCTCAAAGGGATAGCGAGCACCTTGTGAGCAATCTCGTGCGTGAACATGTTGTTCACCAGCTCCTCGTTCCACGAACCTGTATCAACGTACAGTAGCTCGCTCACCCACTCCAAGGAAGTACTCGATACTCCATGCACTTTTTCAATGCTGCCTCCCATCTGCATTCCTTCATAAATAAATTATAGATTATAATAGCCCTCACAAAAAGATTAGCAGATTTCCCTCTTTTATTTCCCTCCAAAATCTACTTTATACATCAAATAAAAACTGGTACCCACCAACAAGCACTCCCCAGCCAAAACCCTATTCTACCATCCGCAAACGGTGCTATCCCCGTTGTTTTTACGCGTCGTTGGGTCTACTCTATTGGCAAGTCTACTCTTTACAAATCACCGACGGCGTGAGTGGATTCCACTGGTTTTATTTTGCTGTTGCATGTTTCTCTATCTGCATTCTTCTCTGTCCGTGGTGTTCTATGTGAGCTTGTCTCTCTCCGATCTTTTGGGCGTGAATCAAGATATCCTTTTGTGGATCTCACGATTGTGTTGTTATCTGCAAATCAAGGCAGCAAGTAGTGATTAAAATACCACCCAATATCACCATGTGGGTCAAAGACACCGTGGCCAGTCAGTTATCAGAGGAGACCGCTTCCCTACCTAGGCAGCAAGATTATTGTTGTATATTAATCAAGGCAACGAGATCTTTCTCACGGGTTGGTAGGCATCGTTAGATATTTTAAACTGCACCTTAAGCTTTCTGCAATAAAATTCAGTTAATTACTTTGTTCAATAGCATACCATGCATCTCACATATAACAAATCTACAACAGTTTTCTTATTTCCATGACGAGGTGACCAGATTAACGATCAAGAAATGAAAACTAGTTGTAATAGATCACTAGAATAGAAGATATAAGGGTGAGTTTGGCACTTCATCTAAGAATTATTATAGTTTGTTACTATCGTGAGGTGTGTCTTGCTCATCTATGTATTCCTATTGTATTAGGACAATACTCGACTTTATTTTAGGATGCACTTATTACAGGAAATCATAATCACATTATACTCCAACTTTTTGAAAAAGTCATGTTTAAATCACGAATTTTTCCCTATACGTATGAAACGAGAGAATAAATTTCAATTATTGAATGCTTCATTTTATTTCCGTGCTCTTTTCTTTTGAAGGCTAATGCATCATTATTTTATAATTTACATAACAATAGACTCCGTGGAGGCCAATTCTACATGAAGGCTCATACGCCAGCTAATATAATCCACCTTCCATCGGGCTTTGTCTCTTTGGTGGCTTGGACTCTGCGAAAGAGAATCGATCACGCTGCTCCAGGTTTCGACTGTGCTTTTCCAATATATAATCCAGACAACGAATTATTTATTCCATGTTTCTTTCGTGACCGATTAGCAGCAGCCAGTGACAAAGGAGAACTAGTATCCAAGCTATTAATGTGAGTTTGGCATCTCAACTAATGATTATCAAGATGTGTTACTGTCATGGGTGTTTCTCGCTTCTTTATTTAATCTTACTTTACAATATGTTGTATAAAAAGAGTGATCCAATTAATTTTAGGATGTGCTTGTTACCTATGCAGTTTGATCCCTTTATGAGCATCGATTAATACCACTAATAGAGTTCGACAACCTGAAGCTTGACGTGAAGAAGCCAAAAAAGATTATTAGGTAAGATCGTATTGTTTTTCTCATGCATTCTTTTTTACTGTCTCGACAATAATCTAAACTTGGAATCTTGACGCCATCTATTTTTGACAATTTTAGATTGTGATTGGTACATGTGAACAATAGATGGTCAATGTGAAGGGAATAAAAGAAGGAATTGTAACGAAAAGGAAAATTTGTTAAAAATTTATTGTTTGGTAACATGTCCATGAGAAAGGGATAGGGACAAATAAAAAGTAAAGAAATGTTGTTTGTTACATGGGTATGTGGATGTGATTAATTTTGTAAGTCATCCATCACTTCAAAAAATAAGGGTTTTTGTTGTGTCTCAAAAAATCCCTACCGTATATTTAATAATATGGAGTTTATCTTCCAATTGAAGTTAGCTCAATACATTTTTCTATCATTTTGGAATAAATCATAGGAAAAATATAGAAGCATATAGATATTGTCTAATCATTAATTTAGATATTCATTCTATAATTACAATTTAAAAATTATATCTTATACTTTCTATTTAATATTATTTTTCAAGAAACTATAGATAATCCTAATAAAAAAGGAGTATTCAGGAGATAAGGATGTGTTTCGAGTTTTATTTTTCTCTTTGGAGCTTGGACACATAACTTTAACCCTAAAATATATAAAACAACCATATGCATTCTACAAAATAAGAATAAATCTATTATTAGATTGTGAGACTGATAATGATGTCATACAGTTTGTTGAGCACGAGGTACAAATGAGAGCCAATGTCAAGATATGAATTATGTAGTTTAGTGGTTTACTATTCTCAAATATTCTAATATCGGAGAAACATTTGATTCTTGGTCTGGAAGTTAGACAAGATCATACATTCTTTAGAAAGAGTAAAATAAGTTCGGATATACATTATTATTGTCTTGTTAGTAATCTACTATCTTTATTTTGATAAGAAATATTTGAACATGTCCACATTTTGGTGTCCCATGGATTTTTGTGTCTCAAACATTTTTCTAAGCTTAATTGCAAGTCATACAAGGATTACAAGTGATTACAAAAATTGTTCTAGGTCATTTGGGACTATTTCCCAAATTGGTCACTTGTATGACTTTGACTTATCTTTTCTCCAACTTAGGATGCGCAAGTTAGGGCATTTGGAGTGTTTCCTACAAAGTGTTAGGTTTTAGGCTGGTAGCATGGCCGTGGTGGTGGCTAGGTAGCACGACTGTGGTAGAGGAGAATGACCATTCGGGTGAAGTGTAAAATCATAGGTTGGATGGGTGAAAATGAAGGCTGCTAGCACGACCATGGTGATCAAGGAAGAGTTGAAAATATAACATGGATAGTGATTATGTTATCTATCATGTGTAGGTCAGTAAAGAACAACTCGTTGTGTCTCTTAACATATTTTTGGAAAAAGTTTACGAAAAAAGCCCACAAGTGGTTAAAAAATAATCATTTCCTTTTCTATCATGTCTACAAAGCTACATACGCTTAGATATCTCAATTTAAGATTTCCTTTTATGATGCTTTAAAATTACAGCTTGAATTATCTGATATTGTGGAAAACCAAGTAGCAGACCAAGAAGATTTAGATCCTAGATGTGTTGATAATCTAACACGTGAAGTTTATTTGTAAGTTTTAAATCCTTCCAAAAAGGCTAGGATCCGAGGTCTTGGAATTGGGAACAAAGAGATAGGACATAGGGGAAAATTTGCCCGTATAAGATATGAAATGCTTCTTGAGGAAAGCAAAGCAAAGGATGTATGTTGGATTAAAACTAAACTTGAACTATTAGTTACAACTGTTCTATTACATCAATGTTTGTAATTTGTTTTCTATTTCAGGATAAACTCAAGGAACTTGAAGAAATAGTAAATGGATTGAAGAACTCTATCTCCCAAATAATTACTTGGTATAATCAATCACTGGTAACTTAGAGTCAGTTGCCTATGTCAATATAATATATAATTTTTTTTTGACATTGTTGATCTATTCGTGCTAGGATAGCGGAATTACTATTGATTGTGCAGCTGAATACCCCAATCGGACTACCGCAAGTGTCTTACACATGCAAAGTGGCACAAATAGGTCAGGTGTTGGTTCTTTTCACATACAAGACAATACAAGTGGTGTTGCAGATGTAGGCATGTATCCCAGGCAGAATAACTCAAGCTGGGATGGCTTAGGAAGACTTTCTAGACAAGCCAATTTAAGGGAGACTGAAGTAGGTAGGCTTTCCACACAAGGAAATTCAAGGGAGAATGGAGTAGGCAGGATTTCCACACAAGGCAATTCAAGGGAGAATGGAGTAGGTAATCTTTCCACACAAGGGGTTGAAAGGGAGAATGGAGTAGGCAGGATTTCCACACAAAGGGTTGAAAGTAGTTCTTTTGGAGTCATGGCTCCCATGTAGAGTGCTAGAAATGGACATCCACTACTCTTTCAGCCATAGGAACCTCATAACAACTGAAGATTATTTTCAATATTCATACACATGAGAGTATTAAAGTGTACACTTTATCAAAGGCTACAGTTGAAAGTTGGTGCCCTACATTTGGTAATAATCCACAAAGTCGTCCTCAAATGCAGAACACCCAAAGCAGATTGTCATCGGTGTCTTTCACACCAAGAAATCAACGTTTGAATGAGGTGAGCCTTATTAGCAAATTTCTACATCAGTGTCTTTCACTACTTTAAAAATCCACATGATAACTTTGATTACATCTTCATATTGAACTTTTGTTGATAGAACTAAAAAAAGCATGATGGGCTAATGTTTAGTTCATTAATCTGTCTGTTTTCATCAAATAATTTTGTTTGCAAGTCCGGGATAATTATGTTTCTTAGAAACTCGACCTATCCATCCATTTCAGGTATGAACAGACACTTGATCAGTCAAGTTCTGGGAAGTGGCAACTCGACCGATCGGTCCATTTCAGGTTTGAACAGAAACTCGATCAGTTGAGTTCTGTGAAGTGGCAACTCGACCGATCGAGTGTCTGTTGGGAATTTTGGAAAATTGGATTTGGCTGGTTAAACCATGTAATTTTGTGTCCCAAACATTTTTCTAAGCTTAATTACAAGACATACAATCATTACAAGTGATTAAGAAAATTGTTCTAGGTCATTTGGGCCTTGAGTCAACAATATGGGATATTCTACTTCACACTCACTCTGATTCCTTTTTGTATTTATATTGATAGGGTAGAATTGCTTTTAATGATGGATTTCGATCGACAATGCAATTTGGAGTAGAACAGCACCGAAATATAAGGGTAAGTTGTTTTTTGTACTATGATTTATGTATAAACTTTGAATTATATTAATATAATTAGTTATCATTTTTAGGAGAAGAATAATCAAGTACCCAACCGTATGAGGCATGGAATTAATGAAGAGTACAACACCATTTGAAGGAATATGGAGACATTACCGATCTTAAGAGTTTCTAGCATGATATGTTGATTGTCATCAATCTCAAATTTTAGAACCATATCTATTCGTTATTTATATCAACGTTGAGCATGCAATGTATGGATAATATTTTTCTTCATTAATAGAAATTGGTTTGAGGTGATTTAACTTTTTTATGTGTCATTTTGGTGTTGAAACTTCTTATGATGTCATGTGACTCTTATAAAAATATTGCTTGAGGTTATATATACAAAGTTTTCATTTAAAATTAATTAACATTCAACAAATCATTCAATAAATCAATAACCAAATCATTTACAGTAATCCCTAAAAAATATATTAATGAAGGTCTTTAGTCCCTCAAAAATGAGATCCAGATTGGCCATCATAATTGCACTGATGACGACCACATAGCCCCTAAAAAATAATATTAATGAAGGCATTAGCCCTTCAAAAATATATTCTCCAGGACCATCAAATCCCTCAAAAATGTATTTATGAGAACTAAACATGCCCTCAAAAATGTTTTTATGAAGGCTAATTATTCCCTAAAAATGTATTTATGAAGGCAAAATAGTCCCTCAATATAACATTCTTGAGGGTCAGTTGGTCTGTGACAATTGTATTCGTGAGGGCCACTGGTATTTGTCACGTGAGTTCTCTTCACAGACCATTTGTGAGGGCCAGACTCACAATCGTCCCTATTTGTGAGGGCCTGTAGAGAGGGGTTTGTGACAGGACTCACTCGTGAATAATGCCCCAATTTTTACTAGCGTAGGTTTGTTCTTAAGTTCTTAACTTCTTTCATTTTTCTCAATTCCCCTGTTGATTGTGAATACACCACCATAGTCATTCCATGTCACCATGGCTGTGGTGAGCACTGTGACAGTTGATCCACACTTGAATTTCATCAAATTGTCAAATCCTTGATCCAACATGAATTTCCATGGATTACTTGTCAAAATTTCATCTAGTTTTCCTCATTTCATCCTATTTTCACTTGCACATCTCAAAACTAAACAAAAACTATTAAAAATAAGCACATGTGTGTGTTTTCTTAGAAGTGTAGCAACAAAGCAAAAGCGGCAAAAATGGAAGGTTGGGTGAAAATTTCGCAAACCTAGGTGGGTTGCCTCCCACAAGAATTGAGTTTCATGCCTTCATCTAGGCTTCTTCTTGGGGTTTCTTCAACTTTTCATCCATTTGGCATTCTCATGTGCCCATTCTTACAATAGATACATCTCTCATTTTCTTTGAACCTTTGTTCCTCATCCCTTTGATCACCAAGTTGTCATCAAATCCTTCATCTTGACCTTCTTCTCTCGAATGATCAAACAGACTCTTGAAGTGACCATATCTAACATCCTCATCTTGAACTCGCTAGTTTGAGAACTTCTATATATTGATCTTTATCTTCATGTCCATGAAAGAGGCTGTCATTATGCCACTACAAACATGTATCTCAGCATTAGTTGTAGATAAGAATGGTCTCCCCAAGATGATGAGGATCTTCCTATCATCCGGCTCCATGTCAAGAACAATGAAATCAGCTGGGAACACTGCTCCTCTTTCCTTGTCAATCATCACCAAGACATCATCCACTCGTCCTCTAGGCACTTTGATGGAGCGATCCGCCAATTGGAGAGTGCAATGTTCTGGTTTCAACTTGCCTAAACCCATCTCAACATAGAAACTATATGTCATCAAATTCACATTGGAACCCAAATCAAGTAGGGATATGCCTATGTGATGTCCCCCAATGTAGCTAGGTAAGATTAGGGATCTTGGGTCTTTCCTCTTCATGAGGAGTGAGTGTTGGAGGATAGAGCTCACTTGTTCAGTCAACTTCACTTTCTTTTGTATCCTCCCCATTTACCTTGTCTTCACGGTGCATAAGTTCATCAAAAACTTGGCATATGATTGGATTTTCTTAATAGCATCCAACAATGGAATATTGACCTTCACTTGGAGAAATATCTCAAAAATGTCAACATTGTGCTTTTGTCTCCTCTTTACTTCCAGTGGCTCATCTAATGCTTCAATGAATGGTGGCTCACTTACTTTGTCCTTGCTTGCATCAGCATGAGGTGGAACACTAGGGATGGTGGAATCTGTAAAAGGAGTGTGAGGTGGAGCACATGGTATCCCAAAATTCATAGGATGTATCACAAAATCATCTTCGAAAATCTCAATCACAGTGTCACCACTTGGCTACCTTTACTTTGGTTTATCAACCTTTCTTTGACTAGCGGGCTGCTCAAGAGATTTCCACTCCTTAGAACTATCACAACACTTCCTTATTCATGGTGGAGAAGGGGATCTAGTTGTGGCTGTGGAGGAGGCGGAGGTGACACTTGGTGTTGAAATTGAGGTGGAGGGGAGAATTGAGGTTGGAAGGTGAATTGTTGAGAAATTTTTGGTAGTGGAGGGGGGTGGTGTATAAGGCTTGGGATCACCTTAAAAGTGGTATATGGGCTACACTTGCATGGGGGTGGACTATAGAAAACTTGTGAAGAAGGCATTGGTCCACTTGCTTCATTAAAACTCAAGATGGGTTTTGAAGACAATTTTTCTTCTTAGAGAGCAATTATGCAAGATAGTTGTTCTATACTCTCTTCAAGTCTTGTCACATTCATTTCTATGTCATCGAAGCTCTTCAACCTAGAGAGAATGTCTTCCTCAAACCTTGAGCTATATCTTGTACTTTGTGTTTCTTGGGATCTATAGGAGTGAGGTGTCTTCTTTTCTTCACCATAGAACTCAATAGAATTGACCGGGTGGCAAGGAACATTTGTCACCTGGTTCTTCATGAAACTCACCATGTCACCAAGAATCTTCATCACTTGCAGGCTCGAGTCATTATGAGTCATAGATGTCATATCAAAGGCATGGCCACCGTCATTCATCATGTTGTAAATTTGGATTTTTAAACATTCTTCCAACTGCTCATACAAGGGCCATATCTCCTCGGGTGGCCTAGCCATGAAAACTCCTCCACAAGTGGAATCCACTGAGGTTTGCCTCTTTAGAGATAGACCAGAGTAAAAGGACCGAACTAGCTGCCACAAAGGGATCTCATGGTGTGGGCACTCTCTTAACATATTCTTAAACCTCTCCCATGCATTGCGAAACTGCTCATTGCCCATTTGACTAAAACTTGTAACAGCACACCTCATTTGTGTTAACCTTATTATAGAGTAGAATTGTCTTAAGAATACATTCTTCATCACTTCCCAACTCATGATGTCCCTTCTTGAGTCATAACAATCATTGGATTTATCTTTGAGGGAAAATGAGAACAAGGTCAATCAGATTGTGTCATCACTAGTCGTTGGCGTCCTAAAGATGGAGCATACTTCTAGAAATGTGTCCAAGTGCTTCTAGAGGTTCTCACTCTCTGAGCCATAGAAGATGGGAAGGAGCCCAAGAAGACCTGCAGGGATGGAGAATTTCTCCCCTGGCATCTGATCAACCCTGCTAGCAATTGGCAATTTCTATTTGCTAGGCATGAAGTAATCTTGAAGTGGCTTGTAGGGTGCATTTTGGCCTTCCATCTTGTCTTCTCCCAAGTGGCTCGTCACATGCACAAGCACAGCAATATGCACAAAGAATACAAAGAATAAAGATTAAATAATAGCAATGATGAGGGCAGTAGGAAAAATCAAACCAAAACTAACTAGCTAGGCCGAGTGCCTTTCTCCCCAACAACGACGCCAGAAAGCTTGGTGCATCTCTACCAATGGTGTTACACACTATTTAATTGAGATTTGAATAGGAGCACCCCACGGATAGACATACATGGTGGATTCACTTTCAAAATTTATAATGGACCTAAACTCAACATACTTGCACAAACTAAAACACTGCACCCGCAAGTGCATGGGGTCATGTTATAGTATAGGAGGACGGCAAGTATAGGGTGGATCCACATGGAGAAAAGGGGGAACTAGAGATAGGTTAGTTTTTAGGCTAGGTTCCTACTTTCAAGGCTAGGGTTCAAGGGTTTGAATGTTGTTTTGATATTTAAACTAAGGATGAATAGTCAAACAATTAAATGAAAGCAAGAACAAGATTAAAACCTAAATTAACCCTAAACTGTTAATTCTACTAAGTAGGAAAAGGCAAGGCAAGGCAAGAAAAGAGCAATCTACACTAAGGCAAGAAAGATGATGTATACACTACACTATGCTAGGAAATAGGGCAAAAGAGCAATTAAAAAACTAATCTAGTGAGTCCAAAGAAATAACAAAGCAATAAGCAAACTAAGCTAACACTAGCTAAGCAATAAGGCAATTAGGGTTTAAAAACAATGAAGGGGTGTGTGGGTTGTTCAGGGGATGTACTTATCAATTAAGTTGGGGGTGACATATGAACATAATGATTTCATTTAGATTATCAAACCAAACAACAAGCTAGAGTCTAATAAATTAGCCTAAACTACGAACTGGCCATGGATATGCTAGGTTGTGTATAGGGGAACTAGACCCTAACACTCCCGACTACCCTTGCGAGGCTCAATTGGGTTAGGGTTTAGATGTAATTCAATTAGAGTCTAAACTAGCCTAGGTTTCCAGGTTATATGATTTTAGGATGATTAGGGGCTGAGGTTAGTAATAGGAGTGGAAGTGAGGTTTTAGGCCTCCCATCACTCACATTCTAGCCTTGAGAAAGCTCCATGCTAATCACACCAAATTCATCTAAACTAGCTACTTAGATCTCTCAACTAGGGTTAGGAGAATTGATTAAAATGTAGGAGGATGGCTAGCTAGCTAGGGATCCAAGAATTAGACCTAGGAGCAAATCCCAAAATTCACACATATAAGCAATTGCCTTAAGTTCCTAGGTGATTTCAAGCACAGACAAACAAGAAATTTATGAAGAGTGGGATAGAGATAGAACTTAATCATTAGAAAATTAAATTACAATGTTTACATATCATTTTCTCCCAACATGGTATCAAAGTAACATTTTTCACCCCAAACAGTCCACCCAAGGGGTCTAGCTACTCATAGTAATGCAAAATACAAAAAGAAGGGAGAAAGAGGTAGAAGAAGCCATGGAGCTCAGTGTAGATGAAGAATTCCTCCTCTTCAACTACTACAGGGTGTCCTCCTCTCTCCTCCAAGGTGCAATTGCTTGGGATGGTGGTGGAATAGGGGCAAAACACTAGAAAACTAGGGTTTTGGTGGCGGAAATGGTGAAATGGGGTGGAATGGAGGTGGAAATGGAGTGAAATGTCTAAGGGGAAAAATGGGGAGCTAAGAGGTGGTATAAGGTAGCTAACTTCATGCTCCATCCACCACCTAGGTATATATAGGTGTGGTGGAAGCAATAGGTCATGTAGGGGTAGTATGGGAAATGCAGTATAAAAATTGCTAGTTTTTGTGAGTAGCATGGTCATGGTGGTCACCACGGCTATGGTGGGGAGGGGTGAGAATGGTCGTGGTGGATGAGAAAGGCCGAGGTGAGAAATGGGGAAAAATCACAGGGACTTGGTTGATTTTGAACTGAAAGTGGCACGTTCGTGGTGGTCACCACGGTCGTAGTGGGGTAAGGGTAGCATGGCCATGGTGGTCACCACGATCATGGTGGCTCAGATTGAACAACCCATTCTTGGCTCCACGGCTGTTCTACCTCAGCTGTCACATGGTCATGCAAGGTGGCACGGCCGTTCTAGGTCGGTTCACCATGACCATTCTGTGTGGCACGGCTGTGGTGATTCTATCTTTGCTTAGAGATGTATCTGTTGATTTGCAAGTGTGCTAGCATGGCTGTTCTGTGGTACCACGGCCGTGTTGGCCTCTAGATCAACACTTGGACTTCTTTCTTTAGATTTTCTTAGACATCTTTGCTTTAATGGATCTTTGGCTACTAGGGGTAGGTTGAGGGAGCATGCATCAGACTTCACTTTAGGTCTCTCCGAGAGTAGAGAAACCCTAGGATCACTCCTTATCTCTCTCTTCCATCAAGTGTGGTCCAAATGCATGAAAAACATGCAAATAATGTCCATAAGTGCATTTTATACAAATATGCATATATAGGGGAATAACATGTAATCTAACTGGTCTAGATGTGATTGAAGTGCAATAAGACCCAAGATGAAGCCCTAAAATAGGGCTGAATCATACTCACCCTTCTCTTTTTGTTTGAGATTTTTGGGACAAATTCCTTTTTAACAAGTGGAGTGGTGTAATGAACTAAAGTCTATGTATACTCTTTTCCTAAGCTTTTCCTTTCATTTCTATCCTTTTTGTCCTCAATTATGAATTAGTGGAAATCATAAAGGTTAGGTGTACATTTGTTCCCGATTAATACCAACAAATGGGTTTATGCACAAATACCTCGATGAAAGTTTATATAAGGGATCTAAAATGCAAAATGTCCACTTAAATAGGATAATGTTAAATAATTTCGTACTAGAAGTTTCTTTGGCCTTTTCCGAACAATATAAAGAAGAGAAAATCCTAAAATAATGAAAATGTGACATTAAAATGAATTAATTTTTCAAATAAGTGAAAATGAGAGCAATTGCCTAAAATCCATAAAAGAGGAACTCAAAAGGTAATTCTAAGTCCAAATTCATTTTCTTTTTGTTAAATTTTACTTAAGAGACAAGTTTCACAATTTTGGACAATTAGTAATTTATTGAATGAGAAATTGGAGATCTATCAAAAATATAAAATAAAACCATTAATGACTCCAAAAATAATGACTAATGCCAAATTTGTGATCTACGCATTGAAATATGCCTCTGGGTGAATTTTCACTTAACTTGAAGAATCTTTGATGAAAATGTGAAGTTAGGAAAGAGAAAGTGTGTAGAAACTTCAAAGTATTAAATAAATGTACAAACAACTTCAACATGTGAAATTAGTGGCAAATTCCTATCCAACATACTTAATGTGACTTATGGGTTAAGTTTCATCAAATTTGGAGAATCCTAGAGTCATTAATGTAAGAGGAAAGAGAAAATAAGATTTGCTAATTCTAATGAATCAAAAGTCTTCAAAAGTTAAGTCTAAGTGGATATTCAAATTCTACATACTTGAATTAGCTTAGGTGTCAAATTTTAATTAATTTGGGATTTATTTGCACCCTCAAATGAAGAGAGATAGAAAAGAGAAATTAATGCATCCACACTATAGTCCAAATCACTTTAGGAATTCATTTAATATGTCATGTAGTTTTTATTTGAATTTTTATACGCATGTCTAACCTAGACCATTAGATCCGCCATCAAATGGCCCTCCATTGTCGTCTAGCTCGCGACTAGATAGGAAATAAGAGCAGTTCACACATGATTTTCCGATTCGAATTTCTCTCTCTCTGATCCACCTCTGTCTGAGATTTTTGTTCCATTATGTTCTAAAAATGATCATGCACCAATACATACCTAACTCTAACCCTATTGTTGTGTATTTTAGGAATGCCTAATTCTTGGGCTCCAAGGTACCTCGATCACCTTGGGAAAACCCTGGAACATGCCCATACCTATAAATAGGACTAACTAATGCTTCGTCTCGCTTTGCTTAACCATCCTATCCACTCAATTCCTATGCACTTTTTGTGAGTTTCCATCTATAATTGATTCTTGAGTTAGAGTGTGAGGTGGCTATTTCTTTCTCTCCTCACCAACTCCAACCAATTTCTCGCATTAGCAGGTTCGTATGATCATCCCTTTCCTTTCTGTCAAATTACTTTCTCGAATCATCGCCATCCGTGATTTTGCCCAATTTTCACAAGCTACTGCTCATTGGCCATGGCGTGACTAAACGAAGGGGATGAATCCCCTGTGTGATTTCTATAGCTTACCATCCTTGCTTTCTATTTTCTTCATTTTAGCGTCTAAGGGCACAATCGTCTTTTCGCCATTTTTTCTTTGTTTTGAGCGAGTCAAAGTCATATCTTTGACCCGTGACTTGGTCGGCCCTCATTGGGCCAAGTCAGTGGGTCTGCCCCACACTTTTATCCTTTTCTCACTATTTTATTTGCTTATTGGGAATTTTCTAGTTTTCTGATTGGCTAACATTATAAAAATTATATCTTTTTCTTTGGTTATCCAAAATTTACAAATAAAAAATATTTTGAAATAAGAAAAATGTGCTCTTTCATATAAAAATGGTTTCTACCCCTGAATTCCATGATTTTATGAAGGAAGATTTTTTAATAATGAATTTAATGCGTAAAATCCATAAAAATCACAACTTGAAAATATTAACTCCAAAAATAACATAAAAATATGTTTTCTTGATAAGAAAAATCTAATAAGTTGATTGGTGGGATTTTCAAAGTCAAAATAAGTTGATACGTCCAGAACATTGTGCTCAACTATACACATTAATGGCATTGAATATACGATTGAGTATGAAGTAACACCGGACTCTTGCTTGACCTGCGGTAAGGTTGGCCACAAGGACCAGTACTGCAGATCCAATCTCAACAGGAGGACAGGGGAAAGACAATAGGTAACGGACCAGAATAGAAACAATGAGGAGGCCACGGATGGATGGCAACAACAAAGGAGTAGAAGTAGTAGACAAAGAAGGTACACCAGGCATGCAAGACACACGGACAAAGCACAACAGACTACATCCACAACTAATAGGTTCGGGAACCTTGAGAACATGGACGACCAGGAGCCACCTGACGAGCCGCCGCCAAATTCTGGAACTGAGTGATCAAGGCCGGGGGGGCAAACTCAGCACAATGACAAGACAGCCAAAGAATGGCGTCCAAAACGTACAACCGAGACAACAGAGGAGACACAGAAGGAAGCTATGGAAGAGAAATCAAAAGAGACAGCCGAAGACGGACAACCAGCAACCCAGCATCACAAAGTCGCTCACCCAGAGGTAGACGAAGTAATCCAAGTGATGGATGAGGACAATGTTGAGGAGAATGGGGCCAAGCGGAAGGTACAGGAGACGAATGATGAACTGGGAGGCACACAGAAAGATAATGCAAGTGCAGATAACATGGAAGCTAATAGGTAGGTTGAAGACGAAATGATCAACCAGACAAACATGGACGAAGATGGTACCCCCCCCCCCCGATGGCATCGTGGAGGGCAAGGAGAATGAAAATGAGCCACCAAACATCCCGACTGCCCCCCCCCAATTCCACCGGGAAGGAAGACACGCGACTCCAGACCGATCGAAGACGAAGAAGCCGAGAGCTGCTCCTCCCTACGAGCATAGGAGGAAAAGCCCACGCCTACACAAGCAAATTGACACAGGTGCAAGTGCGGAGGTCACTGGTAGGAAGGTAGATTCTAACGAGTCTGCAGTAAGGGAGTAGAATGCTTAACTGCCCCTTGCCTAATTCCCCATCTTTTTGATGATTAACATCATTTGCTGGAATACGAGAGGTATAGGGAGTGATGTTCGGCAACGGGCTTTAAAGGAACTGATGAACATCCACAAACCTAAGATTGTCACCATTCTTGAGCCTAGAATCAGTGCTGATGCCGTTGTGAAAACAATCAGAAAGTTGGGCTTCAAGGACTCTTACCGGGTGGAGGCTGTTGTGCATGTAATCCCATTGCCCTGTTGATTATCTTTGCTTTTCATTAATTAGCAAATAATCAGCCACGTCAGCGTGAGTTTGTTCACGACGTGGCCAAAGTGTGTATTGATTCTGTTAGATAGTTAGGCAGTTGTGAACGCATCGTGGGCTAACTCGAAGGCCTGATCATGGCGGCATTATAGGAGTAGGTGGGAGAGTGCCGTAGCTGAAGAATAGGTCTTTTCTGTTATGTAACAAATGGTTCAGACCGTATAAGAAGGGAATCAAGATAGAAGAAAAGCTGCATCGTTTTCACGCAGTAAAACAACGGTGTCTCTCTGTTTTTTGCTTCTTCCAGTTTTCACTCGATAGCTAGTGTTGTTTACGAGCTCGGCTACAACAAGTGGTATCAGAGCGGAAACCTTCCTGTGCCTATGGCCTCTATTCCACCAGTTTCTCGCTCGCCACCACGACGCCGCGGACAAAGCCCAAGGAGACAGGGTGACCGAGGCATGGTGGTTCAGGAGCGGGTCGTGAGGGAGTCGAGCAACACTGTCGTCTACCCAATGTTGATGACAACAAATTACATCGAGTGGGCGCTTGTGATGAAGATCAATCTGCAGGCCCAGGGCCTGTGGGACACGATCGACGACGATGGAGAAGCAACGTTCCGCGGCGACAAGCTGGCACAAGCTGCTATTCTTAGGGCGGTGCCGCCTGACATGATCGGCACGCTTGCCGTCAAGGAGACCGCTAGGGAAGCTTGGGACGCCGTCAAGGTGATGCAGATGGGGGTAGACCGGGTCCGTGAGGCCACTGCCCAGAAGCTGCGATCTGATTTCGATGGGATCTCTTTCCACGAAGGTGAGACAATCAATTCCTTTGCAATGTGCATCACCACCCTCGCCAACAACTTGCGCTCGCTCGGCGACACGATGGAGGAGGAGAAGGTGGTGAAGAAGTTTCTCCAGGTGGTACCACCAGGGTACACGCAAATCGCTATTGCAATTGAGACCCTGCTTGACTTAAAAACCATGTCGGTTGACGAGCTGGCTAGAAGGCTGCGCTCGGTTGAAGAGCGCTATGGCCTCAAGGATGCCGGTGGCTCAAGCGGTCGCCTACTTCTTACGGAGGAGGAGTGGCAGGCCCGCGCATGATCACTCCAGCAAGGGCAAGGCTCAAACGACAACAATAACTCAGGCGGTGGAGGAAACGACAAGTGTGGCAGTGGCAAGCCACGCACGAGCGACCGACTGAACAATGATCGTGGCAGCTCTGGAGAGCGCGACATGTCCAAGGTGAAGTGTTACAACTGTAACCTCACTGGACACTTCTCCAAGCACTGCAGGAAGCCGCGACGCCAGCGCCGTGAGCAGGCTCACTTGGCAAAAGTGGAGGACGAGCAACTGGCACTACTGGTGGCCCGTGCGTGCGAGGATCTGCATGGCCCTGCTCTCCTTTTGGCTGAGACGTGTCAGGACCAAGGAGACGCAACATAGTACGTGTACCTCAATGAAGAGCGTGTGATCCCGGTTCACGCCGGTGCGGGGGTGTGGTACCTGGACACCGGTGCAAGTAACCACATGACGGGTGACAAATTGATGTTCACCTCGCTCGACGAGAAGGTAAAGGGGACGGTGAAATTCGGAGACGACTCAGTGGTCGAAATTTGTGGCCGTAACTCTATGATGTTTGAGTGTAAGGACAAAGGGCACAGGGTGCTCTCGGAGGTCTACTACATACCTCGGTTGCAAAGCAACATTGTGAGCCTTGGCCAGATGGATGAAATCGATTGTAAGATCGTGATTGAAAATGGAGAGTTTCTTCTATTCGATCGGCAACGTGTGCTACTAGCACGGGTGACGCGGTCAAAAAATAGACTGTATACTTTACGTCTACAGTTGGCTAAACCTGTGTGCTTGCTATCCAAGGCCGACGATAAGGCGTGGCTGTGGCATGGTTGCTATGGCCACTTGAACTTCCGTTCATTGAGGAGTTTGGCACAACATAACATGGTTGAAGGCATTCCCCTCATAGATCGTGTTGAGCAATTCTGTGATGGTTGTGCTCTCGGCAAGAAGCACTACCTACCGTTTCCGCAAGCATCAATGTACCGTGCCAAACGCGGTCTGGAGCTAGTTCACATTGATCTTTGTGGCCCGATCACACCAGCAACGGCGGGAGGCAATCAATATTTTTTGTTAATAGTTGATGATTACAGTAGATTCATGTGGCTAGAGGTGATCAAGGCCAAGAGTGAGGCATTTATACGCTTCAAGAAGATCAAAGCCTTAGCTGAAGCTGAGCTCGGACACAAACTACAAGCGTTTCGCTCGGACCGTGGCAGCGAGTTCAGCTCCACCGCATTCCGTGAATACTGTGACGACAACGACATCAAGCATTGCACTACCGCACCTTATTCGCCACAACATAATGGTGTTGTTGAACGCCGAAATCAAATGGTGGTCGAGATGGCACGCTGCTTGCTGAAGAGCATGGCAGTGCCAGCTACATTTTGGGGTGAGGCGGTGACAACTGCGGTCTACCTCCTCAACCGGGCACCGACACGCAGCCTTGACGGAAAGACGCCGCATGAGGCATGGCACAACCGCAAGCCGGCAGTGCACCACCTCCGCATTTTTGGCTGTGTAGCACACGTCAAGAAGCTCGGGCCCGGCATCAACAAGCTTGCAGATTGCTCGACGTCGATGATCTTTGTTGGCTATGAAGGCGGAGCAAAAGCATATCGGGTATTTGACCCGGTGTCCAACAGGCTCCATGTGACGCGTGATGTCATTTTTGAGGAGAAAAGGAAGTGGGATTGGGAATCAGCTGCACACAGTAACGTGCAAATCCAAGCCACTATGTTTGAGGTGGAGTACCACAATGTGCAAGACACAGGCACATCAACGTCAGCAGTCGTGCCAACGACACAAAGTGCATGCCCAGCGACACCACAAGTGGCAACACCACCGAGCAGCAACCATGAGCGCCACGACCTCGACGACCAGCCATTGCACTACCGTAAGTTGTCAAGCATATTCAGGGAGCTCGACGGTAACAACACTGAGCACAATGACCTCTGTGTTCTTGCTGCCGAGGAACCTACAAGCATCGACGAGGCCCTCAACGAGGTGTGTTGGAGATGCGCCATGGATGATGAGCTGGCTTCCATTCGCAGCAATGGCACGTGGGAACTCGCCACACTCCCGGCCGGCCACCGAGCCATAGGGCTCAAGTGGGTATTCAAGCTGAAAAAGGATCCTAATGGAAGTGTCGTGAAGCATAAAGCTCGACTCGTAGCGAAGGGCTATGCTCAGCGACAAGGGGTGGATTTCGACGAAGTTTTTGCACCAGTGGCTCGCATGGAGACGGTGCGGCTATTGTTGGCTCTCGCTGCACATAACGGGTGGCAAGTGCACCACATGGATGTCAAATCGGCATTCTTGAATGGCAATCTCACTGAGGAGGTTTATGTGCACCAACCGCCCGTCGTTGACGTCAAAAACGAGCACAAGGTGCTCAAGCTGCATAAGGCGTTATACGGGTTACGACAGACACCACGTGCTTGGAACGCCAAGTTGGATGCATCGCTCGCATCTCTCGGCTTTGAGCGCAGCCCCCTTGAGTATGCAGTGTACAGGAGGACCAGCGGCACGTCGACGCTGCTGGTTGGTGTCTATGTGGATGATTTGATCATTACTGGCACCAACGTTGAAGACATCAACACTTTCAAGAACCAGATGTGTGATCTGTTTGACATGAGTGACCTCGGTCTCTTGTGTTACTACCTTGGGATAGAGGTCAAGCAAGAAGGTGGGGCAATTAACCTCTGCCAAAGTGCATACGCTGGCAAGATCCTTGAAGTGGCTGGCATGAAGGGGTGCAACGCATGCCACACATCGATGGAAAATCGTCTAAAGCTAACCAAAACAAACGTTGGCATCGCCATGGATGCAACACAATACCGGAGCATTGTGGGTAGCCTCCGCTACTTATGCAACACCAGACCCGACATCACATATGCTGTTGGAATAGTAAGTAGATACATGGAGGCGCCGGCGGCATCACATTGGGCAGCGGTGAAGCAGATCCTACGCTACATCAGCGGCACCACCGGCTATGGGTGCTGCTACAAGCGGGCGGGCACGACAGAGCCTGCACTGGTGGGGTTTAGTGACAGTGACCTTGCCGGGGACGTCGACGACCGCAAGAGCACGACTGGAGTGGCGTTCTTCCTCGGCTCGAGCATCATTACTTGGACGTCCCAGAAACAGAAAGTCGCTGCGCTCTCGTCTTGTGAGGCAGAGTACATTGCGGCGGCAACGGCAGCGTTCCAGGGCATTTGGCTGAGTCGGCTTCTTGGTGAGCTGGTCGGACGAGCGTCGATGAAAGTAAAGCTGCACGTGGATAACAAATCGGCAATTTCTTTGAGCAAGAATCCGGTGCATCACGAACGGAGTAAGCATATTGACACTCGGTTTCATTTTATCCGCGAATGCATCGACGACGGCAAGGTAGAAGTCGATCACATCGACACTGACGGGCAGCTTGCCGATATCCTGACCAAGGCGCTCGGGCGTGTCAAATTCGTTGAGATGAGACAGAAGTTGGGCGTTGTTGAGATTATGTCCATGCAACGGGATTAGGGGGTGAAATGTTGTGCATGTAATCCCATTGCCCTGTTGATTATCTTTGCTTTTCGTTAATTAGCAAATAATCAGCCACGTCAGCGTGAGTTTGTTCACGATGTGGCCAAAGTGTGTATTGATTCTGTTAGATAGTTAGGCAGATGTGAACGCATCGTGGGCTAATTCGAAGGCCTGATCATGGCGGCATTATAGGAGTAGGTGGGCGAGTGTTGTAGCTGAAGAATAGGTCTTTTCTGTTATGTAACAAACGGTTCAGACCATATAAGAAGGGAATCAAGATAGAAGAAAAGCTGCATCGTTTTCACGCAGCAAAACAACAAAGGCTAGGGGGTTCTCAGGGGGAATCTGGGTTTGCTGGAATGCGGACCAATGCCTCGTTGAGATCGTCTGCTGCCACAGGCAGTTCATTGCTTGCAAAGTTAACAAGGAGTGCTACATCACCTTTGTGTATGCTAGCCCCCACATCGGAACTAGACAACTGATTTGGAAGCACTTGGTTCAGATGGGAGACCAAATCAAAACAGCTTGGATGGTTCTTGGAGATTTTAACACTATTCCTGATCCCGATGAACGCAGCGGAAGCGACACTTACAATAGCACACCGAGGCTGCCATTTTCCAACACACACTGATGGAAGTTGACCTTAGTGACCTGGGCTTCTCAGGGATGAAATACACCTTCCGTCACGGTCTCCTCCATAAGAAGCTGGACAGAGTCACTGCGAACAGTGAGTTCATTAGCAAATATCCGGACGCCACGGTTGAACACCTCCTCAGGATGGGCTCCAACCACTGCCCCCTCCTGGTTCGCTTCCGATCTGGGAACAACCACTCTCGCAGGTCATCACCCGCGCGTCTTGGCAAGGCTGTGAGGGATTTCACGAGATGTTGCATACTGCTTGGGACCCCGAGCTGCAGTTTAATGAAGCCCTTAATAAAGCTGAAAGCACCATTACGGCTTGGGACATCAACATGAGGAAGGAGAACAGGAAGAGGAAGGATAAACTGATGAGATACATTTCTGATTTGCAAACTGAACTTTCTATATACCACAATGAGATCTCAGACGCCCTCTGCACAAGATTCCAAACTGAGTTGGATGTCGAGGAAGAAGACCTACGGCATAGATGTCACCTGAATTGGATAGCTACCGGAGACAAAAACACACAATTTGTTCACAATTACGCCAACCAACGTCGCAGGAGAAACACTGTCACGACGCTTAAAGACAACAATGGCGAGTGGATCACTGGTGAAGAGGAACTGATGAGCCTAGTGACAAACCACGTCAAAGCTATTCTAACCTCTACCAGAAATCCCGATCAGGCCACTTACGCAGAGATCCCAGGAAGGTTTGAGGCTTTGACGGATGACCAGCAGATTGCCAAGATGGGCTGTCCCCCCTCTATAGAAGAAGTCATACATTATATGAAACGCAAGAAGGGAGCAAAAATCATGGCCATCAAGGTGGAACTTACCAAGGCCTACGACCAGATGGACTGGGGATTCATCAGAGACACAGTGAACAGAACCAGTCTGCCGCACAACATATCCAGCTTCATCATGGCATCCATCACTATGGGAGAGACCCGCATTGCTTGGAATGGGAAGCTATATCTACTAAAAAAAGAGGGTATAGGTGACAGTCAAGTATGTAAAGTTTCAGTAAAAGGGTGACATGATTACCCATCACCTTAAAATTGTATGTCACCTATTAAGTGTGGGCTATGTGCGATATAACCTATTAGAATGAATGTCACCTATTGGTGCATATTCTAAAATTATAGCAATAGGTGACATCATTGACTATCACCCACCTTAAAAATATCAATAGGTTTAAAGCATGCATGACATGTATATACATGTAATGCCCAACACATGACTATAAGAAATGAGTCATACCCCATCATCACATCAACATTTAACACATGAACACAACTTATTAACAAAATCACAACTCCACATGGAAAAAAAATCATCACTTGGAATTTGTAACTAAACAAAGAGTGATCTCATTTCATATTATAAGTAATGTCGTACATAAAAATCTTATCAACTTTACTCATATACAACTAATGCACATATGATCCGAACACAACACGACATACAACACTAGAAGTCAGACATTGCCCAGATCCAAAGACCCAAAGATCACTCAGTGCTAATAAAAGTTGATACATGTAAATTTAACAATCTCATCTAATATATTCCAGCTCCTAGCCATGGCACATCAACCCTTGTTCCATCCTTAGAATGCTCGTTATGGCCTCATCCAGATCACACCTGTCGTTGTCTGGTAATTGTTGACATAAGGCGTAGCATATGGTGATTGTAATAAATCAATATAACCAAGCAGAAAAGGTATGTAGTCGGGTTAATCAGTTTATTTCTTATTCGGAAGACAAAAAGTTATGCATTATGACAAGTAATTATGATATGTTCATGGGTTTGTTACTTACATCCTATGCTCGAGGCCAAGCTCCATCTAACCAACAGACGAGCTTCCTCAACCTCACTATCACAGCCAACGCCACATCTTCCACACTTGTCACTGTGCTCGTGACCTGCAAGCATAGTCACAAATTTGGGATTCAACAATAATTCAGTTCATTAAAATTTTGGTAATTAAAAAAATGTAGGAAATTCGGATAAATATTGGCAAAGAGTCGCCAGCTATTCGGAAAAGTTTGACAAAAGTTTGTATATATATATTGAGAGAGAGAGGCAGGATGTTTTGTGGAATGCAAAATGCATACAGAACTGACGCTCAGCTTCGCATTTTTCTTCCCCGCTATTTCATCTACCATTGATGGTTCTTTTTTTCCTTTCCCTTCAACATCTTGTACCAATGCTTTCTTCACAAAAAAATCACGCAGAATATCCATATTCCTTCATTCATTGAGCACTTGTATCTATAAAACGACGTTCTCTGGTGAATGACTTTACCTACTGGAGCAATAAACAAAGTTTCTCATTCTATCTACGGATTTATGTTTTGATATTTATGGATAGATATTTTTTTGGAAGATCTTTCAGGATGCGGAGGGAACTATATATCTGGAATAGCAAGACTTAAAACATGCAATTGCATCATGTAAACTTCGACGCAGATGCTAATGTCCAAGCTATGCCAAGACCGTCATTTGAAGCTCATTGGACTGACTTCTACTTCCACATGTCGATGCACTGGTGCTATATATATGTGAAATTAATGCCAATCTTTCATAGTGGTGGGAAAAGTTTATCCAATCACTAATAAAATATTAGTTACCAAGGTGGATATAACAGAATCACTACTACGTGAATTCTTGGAAGAGTTGGCAAGCAGGTGGACTGTTGATCAACATAATAGACATGCAGATATATTGCACATATAGACTGACAGAGTCCAGTTATTTTAGCAATATTCTAGCACACTCACCGGCGCATCACAGGAACTGGGCATGATCTCTGTCTCAGAGTTGCCATTGATAAACTAGTAGGATGTGAGGTATCTATTTAGAGAGATTGGTGTATCACTATATCGAGCATCCGGGAGTGGAAGATACATCTTTGACGAAATAATAAAGATGGATAGAACATTGGAAAATGAATAGGTGATGAAGGACAACATTGACTGGACTAGAGAAAAGAAAAAAAAGAATTGGCTATAATAGCAAGGAAGGAAAATACAGAGTGGAGCACTGAGAAATGGAAAATGGGGAGGAGTGTGTCTGCATCCAGTCCATCATGTTCGTTCTTATATAACCAAAATGGATATTTAGCAATCTACTAGTTTTCAAAATTGGAAGTTACTTATTTCACACATGCACAGACATAGTCATGGATCGCACTTGATGTGCCTGACTTGATGGAAATGAAAATGTACATACCTGACAGTTTCTGAGGTTGAGAGTGAAGTAAAAAGACGTTGAACAAATTTGGAAGATAGGCAGCAAATCACCTCTCTTGATGCCAATACCCTATCACATTCCTGCAAGATAAAGAAGACGAAGGATGACTGGTGAAAGAGACACCCTAAGCCAACCAACCCAGACCTAGAGTATGTGCTTGCAGTTTGATCCTTTTTAATTCAATACAATGTCGGGAACAAACCTAAAAAATCAAGCAGTAGACGTTCCTAAAAGTGATTAGTGGTGACTTTCACATTCAGATCAACAAGGCAAAAAGATAATGAGGGAATTATAAAGAAAAGTCATAAATTCACATCAATGATTTGTTATAAGTATGACCATTAGTCCATATATTTTACCTAAAATAGAAACCATATGCTTTAGCAGTGATAACATGAGCTTCCATTCCTTTTTCAACACAAGAAACAAGATTTTAGAAATGTTAAATAACATACATAGGGTTCATAGAAGTCAATGTGCCATCATTAATAAGCCCAGAGACATGACTATGTGGGAAGATTGTTGGCATGGGTGCCTTCAAACGTATCGAGGATGCTACCCTTTGACTTGCAACATTGGCTGTAACAAGTGCAAATCTTCCAAGGTACATGCCAACTTATACATGGAGAAATATCCCTGTATCTGGACAGAGCTTCTTGAAAACCATGGCAGCAGGGATGCCCATCTGGAAAGAAGTTAAATATGTCTTGATCATGCATGGAGACTCCACGTCTAGTAGGTGAAATTCAGTATCCAAAAACTTTAGTAGTCAATTTTTTTGAAAACTTCATCATATAAGGAAAAATAGGAAAGAAAATAGCATGTGTCTCTGTATTTCCATCTCCAAATCCGTAACACGAGATCAGGTTGGCCTTACTCAAATGACATAGGGTTGTTTCTAGGACTGAAATTTCATCTTCATAGGGATTTCAGACATGACCAATACGATGTAAGTATCCCTAGAGTGATGTTTGACTTGGTCATATTTGTTCATATACGGGATTGTATAGAGTGAAGAATGCGCATATATTGTTACAATGAAGTTAAAACTAACATCTTTTTTGAAAGTTGAAACTAAAGGGAGAAAAGGCCATGATCATTATGCATTAGTTTATTGGGAATCTGAGGCTGTCCAACTATTCACCAGCATGGAGACGGAACATTATTTCCATTTTCTCATCTTGGTTGTCTATCCATCACCATCTCTAGACAGACGAAATGTAAATGTTTGCTAAGTTTGAGTAACACGTTCACAAGCCAAATCCTCCACGATCATAGCACCGAGGATAGGAAACAACATAAGTGGGGTAAATAAGATCTTCCACGGTAAACAAGATCAAAAATAGAACAACATGTGAACCTGGAAACTGTAAGCGAAATTGAAGAGATAGGACAATTCCAGAACCTCTAAATCCCCAACTTGAAGCTAGGGCACCAAAAAGGAGATGGACTCCTTCATTGATAGTCAGAGGTAAGGTGTCACAGCCTCGGGCTTCAATGGTGGCGACACCAGTCGCTGCCTTGGCTGACACTCCAAAAAAGGTTGCCGATTATTTTGTTTGTAGGTCATCAATCTAGGGTGGGCGCTGGGAAAGGAGTTTGACTCCTTGGTTGCAAGTTGAGGCCGAGGCCGATCAGTGGGACTTCAATTCTGGCACCACCAGACGTAGTCTTGGAGAAGCAGCGTGGGTAGTGTGGCTAGAAGGGATTCTAGAAATGCAGGTGGTGGGAGAGACTTTCCGATGGGGAAGAAGCACAACAGGCATGGTAGCGAGGAGTGCGCGGGGAGGGGTTGCGGTTGGGCTATTTTTGTGCACTGACTAGTTGCCAAGCGTTGGTGTTTTAGGTAGCAGGGTTCCTTTTTTTTAGGGATTGTGGGGAGAAATATTTCCATTTCTTGTAATAATTAACATATATTTGGATTGATTTATTTATCTTCCAAAAAAATTAAAAACCTTGAGTTTTCAAGCGAGTACTCAATGTGAATCTAAATCTTTGTGATCAATAAGATTGAGAGTCCTAAGTTTAGAGTTGTAGAATTTTTGGATCGTGATAAGCTATATGTCAATATAGGATTATCATAATTTCTAAGAGTGGGACCTATAATTGACTTGTTCTTGAATTTGTTTGCTCTATCTAATTTGGGACCAAGCAAGATTGTTTGTTTAGAACATAGAACCAACTCAGATCTAGATTTTGACTAATTTAATATATTCGGAACTGACCCAAATAAAGGTTTTATTCACTTTGTCCAAACATGCATTTAGCCAAATTATTAAATTTATAACCCTGAATTGACCTACAACAATTTTGAGAAGTATTTCTATCCTTGAACCACCTCAAACTCATTAAAATAGCAACTCAAAATCTAGGTGTATCAAAAATCAAATTATCTAACGATGAGGTTAGCCTTTTATATAGTGAGTTTACCTATTTGATATATGAGTGAGTTAAGTCAATTGCAAGACTCGATGAGTGAACCAATTTTGGGTCAAGGCCACAACTCTAAAGAGATAAAGTATGGTGAGTGTCCTGTGAGACGAAGTCCCTACAGATATATTTGGGAGGACTCAATGCCCATATCATGACATTGTCCTCTCACAATAAGTCCTTGTAAATATATTTGGGAGGAGCCAATTCCAATATCATGACAGTGTCCTCTTACAACAAGTCCATGCAAATACATTTGGGAGGAGGTAATGCCCATATCATGATAGTCTCCTCTCATAAAATGCATTTAGGAAGAGCCTCCTCTCATATCATGGTAGTGTCCTCTGACATCAAGTCCCTAGAAATGCATTTCAGAGGAGTCATGACATATATCATGACAGTGTCCTCTCACATCAAGTCTCTAAAAATGTGTTTGTGAGGAGCCAAGTCTCATATCATTATGGTGTCCTCTCACAATATGTTTCCTAAAAATGCATTTAGGAGGAGACACCTCCCATATCATGGCAGTTTATCTCACAGAAAGTCCTTGGAAATGCATTTGGGAGGAGCCCCACGACTCATATCATGAAAGTGTGCTCTCACAACAAGTCATTGAAAATGAATTTGTGAGAAGCCAGGGACCATATCATGATGGTTTTCTCTCATGATAAGACACTAAAAATGTTTTTGGGAGGAGTCAAGGTTCATATCATGATAGTGTCCTTTCACAACAAGTCTTTGAAAATGCATTTGAGAGGAGCCATGACTCATATCTTGATAGTGACCTCCCACAACCAGTACCTGGATATGAATTTGGGTTGAGTTGGGGCCCATATCATGATAGTGTCCTCTCATAGTAAGTCCCTAAAAGTACAGTGTCATGGCTCACATCACGAAAGTTTCATTTCATAGCAAGTCCGTAAAAATGTATTTGGGAGGAGCCAAGGCCCCTATCATGACAATGTCCTCTCACAACAAGCCCCTAAAATATATTTGAGAGGATCCAAAGCCCATATCATGACACTATCCCCTCACTTAAAGTTCTTGAAAATGCTTACCTATCATATCATGATAGTTTCCTCTCACATCAAGTCCATGGAAATGCATTTTGGAGCAGCCATGACCCATATCCTAATAACGTCCTCTCACATAAAGTCTCTAAAAATGAACTTGTAAGGAGCCAAGGCCCATATTATGATGGTGTCCTCTCACAACATATTTCCTAAAAATGCATTTAGGAGAAGAGACCTCCCATATCATGGCAGTGTCCACTCAGAGAAAGTCATTGGAAATGCATTTGGGAGGAGCCAAGACCCATATCATGACAGTGTCCTCTCACAACAAGTCACTAAAAATGAATTTGTGAGGGCCCCATGGACCATATCATGATGGTGTTCTTTCACAACAAGTCCTTGAAAATGCTTTTAGGAGCAGTCAAGCTTCATATCATGATGGTACTTTCAATATGTTTCCTGACTATCATCATATTACTTGCTAACAACACCAACAATCTAGTAGCATAAGCATCCCTAACATCATGAATATGTCTAGTAACATAACATGGCTATCAATATTGGCATCTCAAATAAAGGGAACAGATCTATATCATAAGTAGAACTAACATCATAACACAATGAACCACATATGCATGATTAGCATTTTAAGAATTTCTAATTACATAGGCATGGCTAGCAATATTAAACATAGCTAGCAGCAACATCTTAACCATCAGTGTTAGTATATTTGACAACATAAGCATGTTTACAACATGAGCATAACTATAGCATAAGCATATCTATTATATCCTATTGTACTATACATGATCTCAGTGAAAAGAAAGCAAATAAGGGTTATCATCCAATATGAAGCATTGTGTATAACCCTAAACAAATATGCTACACAGTTGTCTTACATCCTTTATTATGCCCTGAGGAATTTGAATCGTACCATCCAAAGTCCAACCAACCCCTGCGAAGGGCTATTCTCCGTATAAGATCTAGGAGTATCGATAGCCTAAGATCTCTTCCCCTCGGTCAGTATGAGTAACAGGTAGTGACATATCAGTCAAAGCTGCCACCACAGTGACATATAGTCAAGCTGCTAACCACTAGTCCGCCCTTGGTACAGGTCACGACACTAGAAACCAGGGTATACAAAACCCCCTAATCTGAGGTACAACCGAAGTTGTCCTCAATCACATTAGATGTATGAGGCATGAACATAGCCAACCTCCACAACCTACATTATGGATGACAAGGATATATCCTCAACTTGCCACCCCCACATACTCAATAGTATGTGCTCCGAGTTTCCCTTAGGAATACTCGTTTCACCATCCATCAAGTTCTGACACTGAAGATGGATCTACGGCACAGGGCACTACATGATTAGAGTTGCACTTGATTAGTTATGCCAATTGGGTGAATTAAGGTTGCATCAAACAAGTGGACATACAAACCCTAATTCACTTCTAGCAATCATATAAATATCACAACTTTTAAAAGATATAAAATGTGTGGAACTTAATTTCTCATCTCATTATCACATGATATTATTCACTTTCCATTCATGAGACCACACTAGTCATCATACTATCACAGGATATAAATCCTTTTCACAATATCACAGGGTATCAACCCTTATCAACATAAGAGGATTACACCTCATTCAGTGCACAACCATTCCCAAAGGTCATTAAGACCATCATACTATCACACGATATAAATCCTTTGCACAATATCACAGGGTATCAATCCTTATTAACACAAGAGGATTACACCTTATTCAGGGCTCAACCATGTCCAAAGGTCATTAAGACCATCATACTATTCCCTACAAGATCATCATTATCTTTGCATGCCTTATAATAAGACTCAACAACACCACTTACATATAATACACTGGATCAACACAATATTGTATAATGAACTAGGAGATATTAATAAATAATCATAGTAGGGTTATATGAACATTAAGAACATTCCTTTATTACATCAACATGCAAGGAATCTAGATATGATTAACCCTCATCATATTCATAATGCACATGTTAAGCATAAGAAAGTATCAACCATGTGGCTATAATAACCACTAATTAACATATTAAGTCTATGATCATATTAAGGAGGTTATTCCACCATCATTCCATCATATAAGAATGTTAAACATGAATACTCATCTTTATCTATTTGTATTAGAGTTAGGTTCAACAAGATAAATTATATTAATGTTACTAATCAACACTTATACCTAAACCCTAACTCACGACATCCCCATTGGATCATGGATGCATAAGGTGAAGCATCACCATCACATTCCATACTATTCTCAAGTATGAACCCACACATAATTAAGGTGTAACCATCTAGTTATATCATACTAGGGTTTCAACAATAGTAACATAGTACTCCATGATTGTATTAGTCATTCAAGGACTATTCATACCCAATTACCATCATTTAGTTATATTAAAGCTAGGTATAACAAGCTATACCTCATTAGGGTTACATATCAACACAATACGATTATCATCCCTTCTATTCATATGAGTGAATAGGTAATACTACCTTATTAAAGGTAACCCTCCATTTGTTCCATCATCATTCAACCCATATTACTATACCACAATGTCACCCAGAACCATTGGATGTTTAAAACGTAAGACCATTGGTTGTTTACATAAGTAAACACCCTAAATGAATCATCTATGACGTTATTGAGTTGTGATCCACAAAAGTCACCATTTAACCCTAGATATCCTTTGGTTAACAATAATAAGGATTCTGTTGAGAATAGGGTAAAACCCCATAATCGAATGTTCATTTAAAACAAGCCATCCATTGTCAACAAGTAAGCTCCTTAAGTTGATCATATAAAGGAAACCATATAAATCACATTATTAGGACCAACATATTACATTAGCCATCATTCTACTTTATTGGAGGAATAAACATTAAATATTGACCATTGGGTCAAGTTCATATGTTAAAACCATCAATTACAGTATAGGTCCGAACATTGCATCAAGTGAGCCAAGAAACCATTGGTCTAAGGCTTAATTTATGCTACAACTATATGGTTAACTCACCATAGGTTTTGGAGACCTGATACACCATCATTAGTGACTATTAAGTCACCATAGGTTATTAGATTAGCACTATATTCATTAATCATCATCAAATATCAAACTAATATCACCATTGATTGATAGCATCATTAGGGTACTTAGTTGTTAATCATTAGGCTTCTAGTTAGGCCAAAATATAACCTAAGGGGTGAACATAAGTTGACACCCTTGGTTACCACCATCAATTGTCATGAAGAAAATACCATAGGGTTGTTGCAATGGTATCATCATCAGGCCATGGGTTTATAAAAGAAATCAGCTTAAAACCCTAAAATTGACCATTGGTTGATAGGTGCTTAGCACCATATGTTGTCAAACCAACCTGATCCAAGTCATATTATATCTTAGTAATAACGTACACATGATCATAGGCTCATCTATAACTGAAATTAGAACAAGGAACATTACAAAAATCGAAATCCAAGTCAAGCATAGTTTTTTAGTGCATGTATCATCATTTTCAAGCAAGAACATGAGCTAGCAAGCTTATGGTAAGCAATAAATGTGGAGCAAGTTATGAAACTTGCCTCTAATGAGAAGATAAAATCTCAAAAAGAAGAAAACTCGAGCAGGTAGGGTAGAAAATCCAAGCATAAGTTGTGAACTCGTCCATCTAGCACCTTTCTTCATCAAATGAGCAAACCCTAAGCATAAGAAGCAAGAAAGGTAGGGTTTTAGAGCTTTAGAGCAATTTATACCATGGAAAAATAAGGTTCCGACCTGGAGGAAGGTATAAGGAATGAGAAGAGTAAGAGAAATTGAAAAGGAAGGAAGAAAACAACTTTCCTTGGTCAAAATCCCTAGAAGATGACCTTAGGAACCCTAGGTAGGGCTAAATGGAGCTCTAGGAGACCTTCTTCTCCAAAAAGAGGTTGTTTTCTACCTTAGAGCACTTGGTTCCACAGAAAAATAGAGTGGAGTCGTTTCTCCAGGTTAGAGGAAATAGAAAGCAAGCAAAGTTTCGTACTTGGGCAAGGAAGAGGTAAATATAGCCCATGGATAAGGATGGAAGCAAGCATGAGGTGTAAAAGTAGCTTCCCCATGTGTCTATGGCCTTAAACTATTAAGAATATACAAGCACACACACAAGAAGCTTCCTCAACATCCATATAGACCTTATTAACTTTCCTTTGTCGAATTTCCAAGCCAATCAAATAATTCATTAGTTGATAGCTACTAAAGGTAGCTCATCCGTGAAGGGGTAAATCCTAAAATACCCTTGAGGAAAACACCTTCAAACTAAGGTTTAATAGGCACCCCATGGCTCAAAAATCTCAATAATGATGAGATAATATCCAAGGAACATAATTCAAGTGATAAATTGCAAATAAAACCTCTCAATTGGGTAAATTGCAAAAAAGTCCAAAATGTGCATAAAATTGCATAACTTGCTCAAACAACGTCCAAATTGGACCAAATTTGAAACTTAAGATTTTATTATGATTTAAAAGAATATCAAAATGATATATTATGGTTTTAAGAATTACATTATGATAATTAAGCATATTCAACTCATTAAGCAAGTTTAGGGGCCTTGAAATGATTGTCTTCTCTTGTTGTGGTAACTGAGAACCCGAGCAAGTCCTACCCTATAAAGGGATGGATAGCAAGGGAGAGCAAGGTTTGAGGGTTTAAAGGTTGGTTTTGGTTGATTATGCTTCAATTGCAAGTAATTAACAATAAGAAGGAAACTAGATCTCACAACGCAACATCGCGACTGCCTCCACGACACACATTGTGACCACGATAGCACGTGATACAACAATGTTAAAGCAAGGCGTCACAACTAGAGTTACACATAGGCTTCTTGACAAACCAACAACACAACGTCATGACATACCCTCACAACATCGTGACCATGCCTTTGGAGCTTGTCTAGAAAAGCGACAATGACAAAGTCATAATAGGGACCAAGATGTGTTTGCCTTTTGTCACTGAAAAGAAAGTAATCCCAATCCCGTGTCATGACAAATATCATCTCACAACAAGTCCCTAAGAATGCATTTGGGAGGGGCAACAATCCATATCATGACATTGTACTCTTACAGCAGGTCCCTACAATAGCATTAGGGAGGATCTAGGGCCAATATCACGAGAATGTCCTCTCAAGGCAAGTGCCCCGAAATGCATTTGCAAGGAGCTTGGGCCCATATCATGACAATGTCCTCTCATAGTAAGTCCAAGAAAATGCTTCTAGGAGGAGCTAGGGCCCATATCATGACAAAAGTCATCTTACAACAAGTCCTTAATAATACATTTATAAGAATCCACGAGCCATATCATGACAATGTCCTCTCACAACAAGCCCCTAAAAATGCATCTAGGAGGTTCCAGGGCGCATATCATGAAAAATGACCTCTCAAAACAAGTCCCTAAAAATATATTTGAGAGCTTCCAGGGCCCATATCATGACAAGAGCCCTCTCACAACATGTCCCCCAAAATGCATTTCAAAGGTTCCAGGCCCCATATCATGATAGTTTCCTCTCATTACAAGTCCTTGAAAATACATTTAGGAGGTGTCAGGGCCTATATCATGACAAATGTCATATCCCAACAAGTCCCTATAAATGCATTTGGGAGGAGACATGACCCATATCATGATAGTGTCCTCTCACAACAAGTCCCTAAAAATACATCTAGGAGGCACCAGGGCCCATATCACGACAAAAGTCCTCTCACATCAAGTCCCTAAAAATGCATTTGAGATCTTCCAGGGCCCATATCATGACAAGTGTCCACTCACATCAAGTCCCCAAAAATGCATTTTGGATGTGCCAGGTCCCATATCATGATATTTTCCTCTCATAGAAAGTCCTCAAAAATGCATCTAGGAGGTGTCAAGGCCCATATCATGACAAGTGTCATCTTACATCAAGTTCCACAAAAGGCATTTCAGAGGTGTCAGGTCCCATATCATGATAGTGTCCTCTCACAACAAGTTTCTTAAAAATCATTTCAGAGGTGTCATGACCCATATCATGACAAATGTCATCTCCCAGCAAGTCCCTATCATGATATGTGTCATCTCACAATAAGTCTCCAAAAATGCATTTCAGAGGTTCCAGGTCCCATATCATGATAGTTTTCTCTCATAACATGTCCCTAAAAATACATTTAGGAGTGTCAGGGCCTATATAATGACAACTATCACTTCCCAACAAGTCTCTATAAATGCTTTTGGGGGGAGAGTGACGTGACCCATATCATGATAGTGTCCTCTCACAACAAGCCCCAACAAATACATTAGGGAGGGCCGAGAGCCCATATTATGACAAATGCCATCTCACAACAATTCCCTAAGAATACATTTGGGAGGAGACATGACCCATATCATGACAATGTCCTCTCATGACAAGTCCCTAAAAATGCATCTAGGAGGTGTCAGAGCCCATATCACAACAAATGTCCTCTCAAAACAAGTCCCTAAAAATGCATTTGAGAGGTTTAAGGGCCCATATCATGACAAGTGTCCTCTCACAATAAGTCCTTGAAAATGCATATAGGAGGTGCCAGAGCCCGTGTCATGAAAAGTGTCATTTCACATCAAGTCCCTAAGAATGCATTTCGGAGGAGCTATGACCCATATCATGATAATGTCCTCTCACGACAAGTCCCTAAAAATGCATCTAGGGGGTGCCAGAGTCCATATCACGACAAATGTTCACTCAAAACAAGTCCCTAAAAATGCATTTGAGAGGTTCAAGGGCCCATATCAAGACAAGTGTCCTCTCACAACAAGTCCTTGAAAATACATCTAGGAGGTGACATGATCCATATCACAACAAGTGTCATTGTAACATCACAAGATTTGAGGCCTCGGATAAAACACTCTTAAAAGGAATGATTGGACTACCCATATCACCAAGGTGCACCTCCTTTTCAGGGAGCCCATCTCTAAAGAACTCCATAGTTAAGCGTGCTCAGCTTGGAGTAGTACTAGGATGGGTGACCAATCGGGAAGTTGATCCTGGCTTGCGCGTCAGTGTGGACAAAGTGCACAGTTAAGGCTAGTGGTGGTCTGTGGGGCCAGTCGTCATTCCTGAAACTCTACTAGAGCCTTGGGAAGTGGGCCCAGACGTTACAGATGGTATCAGAGCCAATTCCCCTCCAGTAGGTGGGCCCACATGGACATGGCATGCCAGTCTTGAGTCGTGCGGTCCAGGCATGTAGGAAAGGGTTGTCCATGGTTGACGTAGCCACCCTTGCGTTGGTATTCCGTGATTGGGAGTTGGGTGTCAATGGGACATTGTGGGTCTGCACTAAAATGGGGAAGAGATTATGAGGCCTTATAATTGAGCCTTGACGAGGACGTCAAGAGTCTAAGTGGGGGAGATTGTAACATCCCAGGATTTGAGGCCTCGGATAAAATACTCTTAAAAGGAATGATTGGACTACCCATATCACCTGCACCTCCTTTTCAGGGAGCCCATCTCTAAAGAACTCCATAGTTAAGCGTGCTCAGCTTTGAGTAGTACTAGGATGGGTGACCAGTCAGGAAGTTAATACTGGCTTGCACGTCAGTGTGGACAAAGTGCACAGTTAAGGCTAGTGGTGGTCTGTGGGTCCAGTCGTCATTCTTGAAACTCTTCTAGAGCCTTGGGAAGTGGGCCCAGACGTTACAGTCATCTCACATCAAGTCCCTAAGAATGCATTTGGGAGGAGCCACAACCCATATCATGACAATGTCCTCTCATGACAAGTCCCTAAAAATGCATCTAGGAGGTGTCAGGGCCCATATAATGACAAATGTCCTCTCACATCAAGTCCCTAAAATGCATTTATGAGCTTTCAAGGCCCATATCATGACAAGTATCCTCTCACAAAAAGTCTCTAAAATGTATTTCAGAGGTGCCAGGTCCCATATCATGATAGTTTCCTCTCATAACAAGTCCCTGAAGATACATTTAGGAGGTTTAAAGGCCTATATCATGACAAATGCCATCTCATATCAAGTGCATAAAAATGTATTTGGGAGGAGCCCTGACCCATATCATTATAGTGTCCACTCATGAGAAGTTCCTAAAAATGCATTATGGAGGAGCCAGGGCCCATATATTGACAATATCCCCTCACATCAAGTCCTTAAAAATGCATTTGAGTGGATTTTAGGCCCATATCATGACGTTGTCTTCTCACACAAAGTCCTTGAAAATACATTTGGGAGGTTCTAGGGTACATATTATACCAATGTCATCTCAAAATAAGTCCTTAAAAATGCAATTAGAAGGAGCCAAGTCCCATATCATCAATGTTTCCTCTAACTACAATTCCTTGGAAATGTATTAGGGAGGATCTAGGGCCCCATATCTTGACATTGTCTCCACAACAAGTATCTAAGAATGCATCTGGGAGGAGTTGGGGACCATATCATGATCGTATAGAAACTTTTTTCCATGTCCCAAAGAATGCATTTGGGAGGAGCCATGGCCCATATCATGATAATGTTCTATCAGAACAAGTCATTGAAATGCATTTGGTGAGGAGTCGAGGCCCATACCATGAAGTGTCCTCTCACAACAAGTCCTTGAAAATACATATGTGAGGAGTGTGGACCCATATCATGACAAGAATGTTCTCTCAAAGAAAGCACCCCGAAATGCATTTGTGAGGAGTGTGGACCCATATCATGACAGTGTCCTCTCACAACAAGTCCACAGAAATGCTTTTAGGGGGATCTAGGGCCCATATCATGATGGTTGTTTGTAGCAATTGTTGTAGAAGTGGGTGGTCCACACAAGCCACTATCATTGAGCAGTTTGCCTCACAAGATAGGCCCATTGGCCTTAGAATGATCACAAAAGATATGTATATAAGTTTGTGGATGATTGTCATGTGAATATCCCTTTATGAATAACTCTCAAAATTTACCTTGAAACTGATCTTGAATCTCCATTCTCAACAAAGCAGCATATTTGAATTATTTGCCTAGAAAATGCAAAACCTATACATAAAAGGATAACATTTAAATGGTCATTTAATTTCTAAGAGGTAGGAAATGGCTTGAAAGCCAAAAAAAGTTCTTTCTTAAATCTAATTAATACCATCATCAAATGATTGTTATACCTTTGGCTTGCATCAACTATGGCAATCGACATCATGTTATGGCCAAGTCTTCACTTGAGCATCCTTGTCAATGTGATATGAAGGCAAAAAGAAAAAGAATTAGTTAACTAAAATAGCTACACTTGTGCTTGCAAAATACCATGGCTCCCACCTAGGCCCCCTAGTATCTAGGTGGGCTGCCTTAAACTGGGGTCCCTAATTATCATACCTTTTATTTCTTCTCACAACCACCAATGATTCCATACATGGCTGCTTCAAAATGAATCTGTACATGTGCAATATCATCTCTAATAAATTTACATCTTTTTGTGGTATCGTGATCATAAGAAGAGAATATGAAGGACAAGACTAGAGGTATTCGTATGCTATTTATGGCTATATTACAATTGAAAGAACAAAGAAAACAAACATCGCACACACAAACACACTAATTCATCATTTTGTCCTGATCAAGAACATAATGCATATTTTTGATCATGTGCATCATCCAAAGGGGGTATGGATTTCACAGCTCTAATAAACCATCCTAGGTCCTTCAATATATATTTGGGAGGTGACATGGCACATATGATGATAATGTCATCTCACAGTAAGTCCTTAAAAATGCATTTGGGAGGTGTCAGGTCTCCATATCATGACAACGTCCTCTTACAACAAGTCCATGAAAATGCATTTGGGAGGTGTCAGGGCCCATTTCAAGAAATATGTTATCTCACATCAAGTCCCTAAAATGCATTTGGGAGGTTCCACGACCCATGTCATGATAGTGTCCTTTCACAACATGTCCCTACAAATGCATTTGGGAGGTGTCAGGGCCCATTACAAGAAAAATGTTATCTCACATCAAGTATACTCACAACAACACAACGTCACGACCCACCCTCACAACACAACGTCGCGACTGCATCAAACACAGTGTCACGACCAGACCATAATGAAGTGTCACGTCCATAAGAAGAATGGACCGTCACAAATGAAATAAGGCCAACCATCACAATCAAAACAACACCAACTATCTCGACCTCAAACACAGACAGTGCACTTATTTCTCGACCCAAAACACAAGAGAAATGACAATCTTGACCAAAACAAGACCCAACTACCCATGTCACGATAGTGTCCTTTCACAACATGTCCCTCTAAATACTTTTGGGAGATGTCAGGGACCATTTCTAGACAAATGTCGTCTCACGCCAAGTCTTTGAAAATACATTTGGGAGGTGTCATCGCACATATAATGACAATGCCATCTCACAATAAGTCCTTAAAAAATGCATTTGGGTGGTATCAGATCCCATTTCATGACAACCTCCTCTCATAACAAGTCCATCAAATTGCATTTGGGAGGTGCCAGGACCCATATCATGACAAATGTCACGACCTTTCACAACATGTCCCTTCAAATGCATTATGGAGGATACATGGCCCATATATTGGCAGCGTCCTCTCATAATAATTCCCTAAAAATGCATTTTAGGGAAGTTTGGGCCATATCATGACAATGCCCTCTCACGCCAAGTCCTTGAAAATACATTTCGGAGGTGCCATCACACATATGATGACAATGTCATCTCACAATAAGTCCTTAAAAATGCATTAGGGTGGTTTCCGGTCCCATATAAGTGGGGGGGAAATGTTTTTACATGTGAATTCACAGTGAGAGGGCGGTTTTATTAATTTGTTTTGTTTAATTAAATAATAGTTGAAAAATAAATGTATCTTATGTATATCTTTGTAACTATAATTTATTATACGAGTCATTTTTAAAAAAATATATTTGTAAGGAGCCATGGCCCATATCATGAGAGTATCATCTCACAACAAATCTCTGGAAATACATTTGTGCGTAGCCATCAGCCATATTGTAACACTATCCTCTCACAGTAAGTCCTTAGAAATGTATTTTTAAGGTGTCATGGCTCATGTCATGACAATGTTCTCTCACACTAAGTCCCTCATAATGCATTTGGAGCAATATCTTGATAGTGTTCTCTCAGAAAAAGTCCCTGGAAATGCATATGGAAGGAGCCAAGGTCAAATAATGAGAGTATACTCTCATAGAAGGTCCTCAAAAATACTTTTGGAAGCAATCATGGCTTATATCATGACAATGCCCTCTCACAACAAGTCCCTTGAAATGTATTTGTGAAAAATTGGGGCCCATATTATGACAATGTCCTCTCACAACAAGTCCCTAGAAATGCACTTGTGAGTGAGTCGATGTCAGTATTGTGAGAATTTTCTCTCATAGATAATTTTTAGAAATGCATTTTTGAGTAGGTATGGGTCGTATCGTGACATTGTCCTCTCACATCAATTTCCTAAAAATACATTTGTGAGGTCCTATATCCTTTATCATGACAATGTTCTCTCACAATAAGTTTCTAAAAATAATTTAGCAGGAGTATCATGATAGTGTACTCTCATAGCAAGTCTTTGAAAATGCATGTGGAAGGAGCTATGTCCAATATCATGAGACTGCTCTCTAATACAAAGTCTGCAAAAATGTATTTTGGGAGGTCCATGGTCCATATTGTGACATTGTCCTCTCATAGACATTCCTTTAAAATGCATTTGTGAGGATTTGGGACCATGTCACAACAGTGCACTCTCATAGCAAATCCCTGAAAGTGCATTTATGAGGAGTTTGTGACTATACTTCTTGTAAACCCTAAAATCCTTGTACCCGATTTGGGATTTTGAAAGAATGAGTGATGACCTCTTGTTCTTTATTTATGGAACTATTTTGTTCCGTTTATGATTTGTTCATTTAATATAAATGATAGTCTTAATGATAGTTGTATGTGTGAGAAGACATATTTCCACACCCTTAAGAATGATCCTTAAGATGATATTCTATGATCATGTTTTAGGGTTTGAAGTACATGGCCCATATCATGAAAAATTCCTCTCACATCAAGTCCCTCAAAATGTATTGGGAGTTTCCATGGACCATATCATGACAATTTCCTCCCACAATATGTCCTTGAAAATGAATTTGTGAGGAGTTAGGGCCCATATCATTACGGTGTACTCTCACAAGAAGACCCTAAAAATGCATTTCAGAGGAGCCACATCACATATCATGACAATGTTCCCTCACAACAAGTCCATGGAAATATATTTAGGAGGATCCATGACCAATATCATGACAATGTCCTCTTATGGCATGTCCCTAGAAATGATTTTGTGAGGAGACATGCCCATATCATGATGGTGTCCTCTCATAGCAAGTACCTGAAAATGAATTTGAGGGGATCTACATCCCATATCATGAGAATGTCCTCTCACAACATGTCGCTGGAATTGAATTTGGGAGGATATGTGACCAATATCATGATAGTGTTCTCTCACTGTAAGTCTCTCAAAATAAATTTGTGAGGATCCATGGCCCATATCATGATGGTGTCGTCTCACAACATGTCACTGAATATGCTTTTGGGAGGTACCAGGGCCCATATCATGATGGCATCCTCTCACGTCAAGGCTTTGAAAATGAATTTGAGAGGAGCCACATCCCATGTCATGACAATGTCCTCTCCCAATAAATAACTAGAAATGTATTTAGGAGGAGCTGCATTCCATATCATGACAATGTCCTCTCATAACAAGTCCATAGAAATATATTTGGGAGGAGTCTTGACTCATATCATGACAATGTCTTCTCAAAACCTATCCCTCAAAACAAATTTGTGAGGATCCATGGCCCACATCATGATGATGTCCTTTCACAACAAGTCCTTGAAAATGCATTTAGGGAGAACCATATCCCATATCATGACAATGTCCTCTCACAACAAGTACCTGGAAATACATTTGGGAGGAGCCACAATTAATTTCATGACAATATCTTCTCACAGCAAGTCCCTAAAAATAAATTTGTGAGGAACTGAGGCCCATATCATGGTGGTGTGCTCTCACAACAAGTCCCTGAATATACTTTTGGGAGGAGACAGGGCCCATATCATGGCAATATCCTTTGACAATAAGTCCCTCAAAATATATTGGGAGGTTCCAAGGCCCATATAATGACAAATGACATCCATAGTAAGCCCATAAAAGAATATTTGAGAGGATTCACGACCCATATCATGATAGTGTCCTCTCAAAACAAGTCCCTAGAAATGTATTAGGGAGGAGCCAGGGCCCATATCTTGATAATGTCCACTCATTGAAAGTCCCTAAAAATGCATTTGGATAGAGTTGGGGCCTATATCATGACAATGTCCTCTCATAGCAAGTATCTAAAAATACTTTTAGGAACCAAGGCCCATAACATGACAGTGTCCGGTCACAACAAGTCTCCAAAAATGCATTTGGTAGGTGTCAAGTCTCATATCATGACAATGTCCTCTCATAAAAAGTCTCTAGAAATGCTTTGATCAGAGACGTGTATGTATGTATGTATTGTCCTCATAGTTGTTCATAAATGATATGTGTATGAGTTTGGGGATGATTGAATAATGGTCAGTTGGGTGAATGCGGGAGCCACCGCCCATTTGTAGCAATTGATGTTGGGGTGGTGGTCTACACAATCTGTTGCCAAGGAGCAATTTTCCTAATAAGACAAAGACCTCTTGGCCTTATAATGTTCATAAAAGAGACTTGTATGAGTCTAGTGACAATTGTCATGTCAATTTCCCTTCATGAATGAATTCGATTGAATTATAATGACTCCTAGCAACAATTTCACTGACACATGTCCTTTTTAAATTGTCAAATAAATGTGTTGATATATACCTACAAAAATGCACTTGGGAGGAGCTATGACCCATTTCTTCTTACAACAAGTCTCTTTCAATGCATTTCTTAGGAACTGGGGCCCATATAATGACAATGTCCACTCACAACAATTATCTAAAAATGCATATGTGAGGGTTGGGGCCTATGTCACGAGAATTTTCTCTTACAACAAGTACCAGTAATGCATTTATGAGGTTCCACAGCCCATATCAAGACAATGTCCTCTCATAGTAAGTCTATAAAAATTCTTTTGGGGAGGAGTTAGGGCCCATATCATGAATCATGATATTATCCTCTCACAATAAGTCCTTGTAAATACTTTGATATGAGATGTCTATATATGTGTTGTCTTCTTAATTTTTCACAAAGGAGACCTTTATGAGCTTAAGGATGATTAGAGAATGGTTGATCGGGTGCTTGCGGTAGCCACCTACCATTTGCAACAATTGTTGTTGGGGGTGGGCGGTCTACACAAGCTGTAGCCAAGGAGTATTTTGCCTCAACAGACAAAGGCTCGTTAGCCTTAGAATTTTACAAAAGAGATGTATAAGAGTTTGGGGACAATCATCGTGCTAGTATCTCTTTGTGAATGACAATCAAATAAATTAGAATGATTATCAACAAAAAAAATTCTCAGGCTTCTCATTTTTGAGTTGTAAAATAAATGTGTTGATATATTTCCATGAAACTGCATTGAGCAAATTGTTGATTCTTATTATTAGTTGGAAGATGTTTTATGACTGACATGTCTGTCACCTATGGTTAGGTGACAAGAATGTATGTCATCTAAAACTTTGGTGACAAACATACATGTCACCTAAAAGATATGCCTCCTTGTATATTACACTTGACTCATATACATGTCTCCTAAATGGTAAACCCCCATTAGAACATAGGTGATTTAAATGTATGTAACCTATAGTGTGTCACCCTTTCAAGTATGATAAAATGTATGTCACCTATGTCGCACAGACTACATGCGACATACATACATGTCACCTAAAGTATGTAACCCTTTTAAATATACTAAAATGTATGTCATCTATTTTACGTAGGTCTACACAGATTATAAGTAATGTGCAAACATGTCGCCTAAAGTGTGTGACCTTTTACATGACTGTCACCTATACTATGTTTTTTGGTATCCACCCCGTTCAAAGCCTCCAGAGGCCTTCGCCAGGGCGACCCCCTTTTGCCATACTTATTTGTGCTATGTCCAGAAAGGCTCAGTCATGATTCAACAATGCGTGGAGGAGGGGATCTGGTCACCAGTCAAGCTTGGTTCCAATGGCCCTAAAATCTCACATGTTTGCTTTGCAGATGACTTAATCCTTTTCACACAAGCCAGCTTGGCCCGAATCAAGAACATCAAAAATTGCTTTAGACTGTTTGAGGAAGCTTCTGGGCAATCTATCTCTGTGGATAAGATGAGAATCTTCTTCTCTAAAAGTGTCGATAGACGCTTGGCAAGAAAGATCAGTCGTACTAGTGGCTTCCAGGATACCAAGGATATTGGGAAATACCTTGGGGTTCCGATCATCCACAAGCGCATAGACAAGTCGACCTACAGTGATATCATGGACAAGGTAAATGAAAGAATGGCCGCCTGGGCTGCTAGATCCCTCTCCCATTGCAGGAAGGATTTGCCTTGCTAAGTCCACTCTGGAAACCATACCTACTTATACAGTGCAGACTTCTCTACTTCCCCTACAACTATGTGATAGAATCGATAGCATTGTCAGATGCTTTATTTGGGGGGGGTAACCACAAGGCCCACCCGATGGCTCTGGTCGCTTGGGATAAACTCACCTGCAACAAACGTGATGGTGGTCTTGGTTTGAAAACCATGTGGGATTGGAACCTAGCACCCCTGTATAAACATATGTGGGATTTGTATACAGGATGATCATCCATTTGGAATAGTTGCATGAGAAACAAGTCACTCTTAAACAGAAAGGAAGACACGAACGACCTCTCCAGGCTTGGCAGGGCGACTCTTGCAGGAAGAGACTTTATTATGAAGAAATCCTACCTAATGCATATGGATGGATGTAATACGAATGTCTGGCTCGATAGTTGGTGGAGGGACGACCCTATTCTCAAAGACCATACCTTAAATACTATACCGGAGGACCTCCTTGACCTTAAAGATGCAAGCTTGAGTGACACAAATGGAGAATGGGATACCAAATTTTTAGAGGAGTGGCTGCCCAGTGACCTGGTGCAGGACATCAAAAAATTAAAACCTCCCATTCAGGAGGATGGAGATGATGTGTGGGTCTGGTTGTACACTCAGAATGGCGATTACACTGTGAAATCGGCCTATAGCAAGCTGAGAGAGGGAAAGGGAACCAAAGTGTCTAAGAACTGGCCCAAAATCTGGAAATCGCAACTGTCTGAACGCATCAAAACCTTTACTTGGTTGATGCTTCATGGAGCCATCCTCACAAACCAAAGACACATTCAATGACGGATGACCACTTCCGACCTATGTCCATAATGCTCGACAGTTGAGGAATCCATAGTACATGCCTTGAGGGACTGCAGGTTCGCCAGGGAAGTCTGGGACACCATCCGAGCAGGCAGAAGTTGCACGAACTTCTATAACAACGATGATGAGACCTCATGGATTCATGAACAACTCAATCTCGAGGAAGGTCAGGAAGTCGAGTTCTTCATCACATGTTGGCACATTTAGAACACCAGGAACAGGAAGGTCTTTGAGAACTCTACTACCCACTACCTCCAACTTGTGAGAACCATAAGGCGAGATATCGAGATACACAACGAGATGAGAAACAATGTTTCTGGAGCTAAGAGACAACCTACGGAGGCAACAACTACACTATGGAGGAAGCCAGAACCTGACACAGTGAAATTTAATGTTGATGTTGCAGTCAAAAAGAAAGGGGCATGTTGTGTTGTTGTTGCGAGGGACGATCTGGGGAGATGGAAAGGTGGAGCGGATAAAAGAATTGGAACCACCGACGTTGTTGAAGCTGAGCTCGAAGCATGCAATTACCTTGGCTCTGGATATTGCGGTGGAAAATAACATTCTAAAAGTCATGGTTGAATCTGACTCTCAACTTGCCATCAACATGATATACAGACCCCCATCTGCTAATCCCAAATACGCCAAGAACACCCAAAGAGTCCAAAGGCTGTTGAAGCCCGGTTGGGAGGTTGTCTACAAGGGACGAGGCTCAAATGTTGTGGCTGACATGATGGCGAAATATAACCTAAAAAACAACCATGTGTACTATGAGTACGCCCAACCCCTGGAAGAGGTTCTTGACCTCTTAGCTAGGGACATTTGTAATGGTAGTAGTACTACCATGTTTACCATTCCAAGTTTAATTAGTGATTGTACTTTGCCTTATTTAGCTCGCAAGGGGAGGGTGGGATGAATAAGATTGCCTCTTGACTTAAATTAAAATATGAGTTTTATTAAAAAGGTCTAGAATTAGGGTTTCAATACACTTATATGAATTTTAAACCCTAATCTATGTGAATAACTTGTAGTAGGCAAATATTGAACTTGGATTATCCAAAAGTGATGAAAGTTGAGAATTGAACTCAACAAGTGAGATATGTGCATCCTTACACCTTAAGTTGGGAATATTTTCAAACCTAACCTAATTTTCCTAATGAGGCATTATAAGATCCCTAATTTCTCTATTTGTATTTCATTTTCTATATTTGCCTCAAAATCAGTATTGAAAATCTATTTCTTGGGTCTTGTACCCCACTGCCACGTTTCAATTATATGATGCATATATTTGCCATATATCTCTTTAGCATGTTGATTTATTAGACTATTTAGCTAATGAAGTGGTACTTTTGTACAACCACTCATATATAGGGCATGCATTATTTCGCCATGGGGAATGTGTTATTCTCCCCCATATAAAATGTTTATAGGTGACTGGAATGTTTTATTCTCCCTCACCTATCTATTGAGGTTAGGTAGGTGCCTCAATCATGCTTAGTTAAGGTAGTCAATATTAATCATGCATGCAAAATGTTTACAATTCTCTTGTTATGGAAAGCATCTATTTTATTATGCCTCATACTCTTGATCTCTTCATCATATGATGAAATCGTATCCTGTAATTCCATGTTATTTCTTTATCTTTTGTCCTTGTTCATGATTTTGACACATACCTTATTTTTCTTTCTCTTGTTGGGTGCTTTCCCAATGACCCAGGTTTGGAATAAGGTGTTGAACAAGGTCAACGAAACTAGAATTAGGAGTAGATCAAAGTCTTGCATCAAGGATGTCTAGATTTCTAATGCTAGATCCTATTAGTTTTTTTTTCTAGTTTTTCCTTTCATGAAACTCATGTAGTGAACTAAGTTCAAAAGTAATGTAATAACTTAGTTTTATTTCCACTGCTACTATTGACAATTTTGTATTTCAATCATGCTTATTTACTTGGAATATTATACATGCATCCCACAAAGTCTATTATTTGTGAAAGAAGGTGGATGTTTTGTATTTCCTTTAAAATTTAGTAAGGAGGTGATCTCGTCACTTTATAGGAAAGGCATCTGCATTGAAGTGAATTGGATGTATATTTGGAAGGTGAGGACCTCTATTCGAGTTAAATTGTTATATTGGCTCTTTCTCTCTAAATATCACCTTACAAACAAAAGGCATGTTTTGAGAAACATGGAAAACTATAGCACCTTTCATAGATCTATGGACAAAGAAGAGACGTCACTCCATACATTTTGTGACTGCCCCTATTCTAAGGAAGCCTGGAAGGACATTCTTCACAATGATGGCATGACTACATTCTTCAACTATAGTAACATCAAGGATCGGAGCACAAATGAATCTCGATGAGGAGTCAAGGGTTATCTTCCTCATGACCATGTTGCATAATTGGACATACAAAGACAAACATGTATTTGACAATGTGATGGTTCATACTCTCCGACGAGTGAGGTTCATTAGATAAATGATCAATTGGAGGAAACCATAAAGCTAATAAAATCCTCCCAAGAGAAAAAGGAAGGACACTATAGATGCCCAACAAATGATGAGTTGACAATCAACTCAGATGATGCAGTGAACTACAAGCAAGCAGTATGTGCAATAGCTATAAGAGACTATTCAGGAAGACGGGTGGGAGGTGCCTCTAAGCACATATGTGTGACTGATGTAGTGGAGGAAGAGCTAGCTGGAATCAAACTAGATATGGAGGTTTCTAACCTCAACCACTCAGACACTGTGTATATGATCAACTCTTAGGTGGCAGTAAGGATGCATGAGAGTCACATTGAGGACAACCCAATATATACAAAATTACTTAGGAGAATCCAGAATATGAAGAGCTCCTACTGGAAAGTGATGTTTACGAGCAGAGAAATCAATGTTATAGCAGACATATTGGCCAAGCTACTCTCCCTCCCATAAATATCAAAGACCTTATTTATCAATAACTTTGTAAAGATAGTGGTACTACCATGTTTTCATTTTAGGCTTAGTTAGTGATTGTAGACATGATCTGAATTTTCTCTCTAGGGGAGGGTAGGTTGAATAAGATGATGTCCTAATATATATATATATATATATATATGTATGTATATATATGTATATATAAATATATATATATATATATATATGTATATATATGTATATATATGTATATATAGGGGATTTATTGAATGTCCACGTGGGTATCTCAATCTCACTACCCGACACAGGCTGAGCCGCACCGTCTCTTTAATCTTTCCCGGCGGGTCCATTTTGAGACAGAAGCGTCGTCTTGTATTGTCGTGTCGTGTACCTTTCCTGGGGGAGGTCCGGCTTCCAAACGGACAACGCCAACAGCTGGTAGCCAAGCACCGTGGTGTCCGTGGCATAGATGTACTCTCAGCCATGGATATCTCCACCCTCGTCATCCTTTACCTATGCACCTCATTTGTCGCCCATCTCCAGTACTAAGTTCAACCAACGTCGGCCCCAAAGCTAGCCTTATTCCCACAATCGGCCTTGGATATCTTATCCATACACTTTGGCCGCAGGCTCATCCTTAGCCTGTGTCAGTAGCATAATTTATTAGAGAAGTTTCCTTCTCCAGCGATCCTTTGTTTTTCCGCCCAAATCGACGCAACACCCCCAAAATTGGAATACATCTCGTGGTCGTGCCCTTATCTGCCACTGCCTCCCTACTCCAACTAGGGAGTTGGGCTGCCGCCAACTACGCAAGGCAAATCAATGTCGTGACTGAAGTGTTCATGGAAGCACTAAGATCCAGGTTCAGCATGCCATGACAGTGGCTACAATCCCGAAGAGGCACGGCGTGAAAAGACCCAATGCCTTCTTGCTTCCGAGCTAGCTCCACATCAGCTCCACCGATGTCGACGCCCTTAGACTCCTGTGTGACCAAATCCATGAGCCTCACCGGCTAGGTATATGTGTGACCAAATCCTCGAAAAAGGCATAATATTCCCTCATCTCTTTAGCCTCCATGAAACAACCGAACTGCAATGTGGTAGCCTTATGCCGGTGATGGTCGGACTCACTGCATCAAGATACGCCTCATTGTGCTGAGGCCCTACATTGCAAGAAAGAACCCAACCAATTTGTCAAAGACTCCAAATTTTTTATTGCGGCATCCCTGAATGACAATCCAGACGAATGTTCCCATCCAGGAAACCCCTCTTGGGATTGGATTTGAAGCATGTGCAGTAGAACTCCATGTTTTTGTTTATGGAGGTCCTAAGGCTCAGCCTCCATCTAGCAGCTTTAATTTTGTGCTTCCTTAAGATGATCGTAAAGTGACAATCTTTTAGGAACAACAAACAGATTTCTTTTACGACGACCATTTACGACAAACTGTTGTTTTTTCACCTTAAGTTTTTAGTCATCTTTATAAAGAATTGATTTTTCACTTCTTCGGCTATCTTTTTTTTTGAGAGAAAAAGGATCGATTCATTACTTGTTATCCATACGACATCTACAATTGGGTAGAAAGATACAAACAAAACATACAAACGTCACGTTCAGTAACCCTAGGGTACTACAACTCATATTGGAACGAGAGAGAGACATTTCTGCATTGATTCTTCTTCCTTGAGGCTGTCTTAAGCAGCTTTTCCTGAAGAACTCCTTCAACCTGAGCGTTAAGTAGTGGTAGAGGGGCTGGAACAAGATGGTATTATGCTCGTATATCAACTCAAACGAAGCCATACAAATGAGTAATGAGATCAATCCAGAGCAAAGATGAGATAGTCGTACTAAGGTTGAATTACCGGGGGAAACCACAAAAAAACCACCGCCTTCACAGAGGAAGGAGTAACAATCCTTATTCAAATGAAGAAACAATGCTGATATATGGCGGAACAAGGCAGATAGCCTGCCAGAAACTAGCACCCAAGCGAGAAACCTGTAAGGCAGAAATAGAGGAGGGAAACCCGCCTCCTTCGGAACCCCTGTCAGGACACCCCCACCAGCCACCTGCCTCAACCTCAAGGCAGATCTGAGCAAGACTATGCCAGGAGAAGAGCACCACCACCTCCTGCAAGCAACACACTGAAGAAAAGACCCGATCACAACCAGGTCGCACGGCCTCCGCCCAGGGGGAGAGATGAGGAGCTCAGAGAGGCACATGCAAAAGGAAACCAGAAGAAGAGGCAAGTCGAGGAGGAGGCCCGGGGGGAGAAGGTGACGGCCCAACAGGACGCCTGACCCCCTCCCCCAAGCCTAAGCACCGCACACGGGGGGAGCCCTAGCTCGCCGTCATGATCGCCAGACGCGAGATAAGCGATAGATATGTATAAAATGCAAGACAAGTTAATCTGCTATGGCAAACGCTTCTTTGGCTATCTTATGTACACTTGATCTTTCCACATTGATCTAGATATATACTTGGTTCTATGCAACTATAGCCTATTGTGTTACACAATATCGAATCGCTTAAACCAGTCCAACATGAACCACAAAATATAGTGGGCAATATGTGGTTTATATTGGTAATCAATTAGAATTGTCATGTAGTACACTGTCAATGACAGCTGATCTCAACAGAAACATTGTCTAGCTACTAGTATTTTTAGGAATTGGACTCCGTAAGTTACAATGTTTTGCTAAACTAAGGGTGTGAAATTTGATGTGGGAAGGTCTTGTCAAGATGAAAAGAAAAAAAGTTACGAGTCAGAATCAATAAACAAGCACTATATAGTTACGACTACTAATGTCTAGGTTTCATTACTCATAATTATAGGTAGCCCTTTCACTTAAAAGCAAAGATAACAAAGAAGAGAATCACATATATAATTATGACTACTATTGTATATCTTTTTTAGTGGAGTTTGTAGTTGATTAGTGTGTCAGTGAGGCATGTTCAAATTTGTAATGGGTTGTTCTTTTTGTGTAGTTTTGTGAAAGTGATTTTGTAACCTTCTATGTACTTCACTTGTGTTTGTAATCTATCTTTGTGTTACCTTGTGCTCCAGCAACTGTATGTATACTTTGAATATGTTACAAAGAATATGTTCTGATCAGTTGTTATTCTTTTTGAAGAATATGTGTTTGTCTTTGTGTGCAATGGATATTCTTAGTGTTGTCACATTTACTCTTACAAAGTATAAGAGTAACTGAGTTTGAATCATAGTGTTTCTTTTCTAGGCTATCACAGTTACTCTTATTGCTGTTAGAGTTACTCGTAGTGCTCGTTCAGTTACTCGCAGGGTTGTCATAGTTACTTGTAGTGCTTTTCCAGTTACTCATATTGTTTTCACAGTTACTCTAATTGCTATTTGAGTTACTCGTAGTGCTCATTCAGTTACTTGCATTGTTGTCATAGTTACTCATAGTGTTTCACAGTTACTCGCAGGTTTTTTCAGTTACTCGTAGGGGTTTTTCAGTTACTCGCAAGGTTTTTTCAGTTACTCGCATGGTTTTTTCAGTTACTCGCAATGTTTTATCAGTTACTCACAGGGTTGTGATAGTTACTCGAAGTGTTTGTTCAGTTACTCGAAGGTTTGTGACAGTTACTCACAGTGTTTGTTCAGTTACTCAACCATTACTTGTAGTGTTCAGTTACTCGCAGGCTTTTTTCAGTTACTCGCATTGTTTGTTCAGTTACTCACAGGGTTGTGACAGTTAATCGCAGTGTTTTCGCAGTTACTCTAACTCCTATTTTAGTTGCTCGCATAGTTTTTTCAATTACTCGCATTATTTTCATAGTTACTCGCAATGTTTTTTCAGTTAATCGTGGTCCTTTCTCAGTTACTCGCAGTGTTTTTTCAATTACTCCAGGGTTGTGACAGTTACTCGTAGGGTTTTTTTAGTTACTCGTAGTCCTTTCTCAGTTACTCGCAGTGTTTTTTCAGTTACTCCAGGGTTGTGACAGTTACTCGCAATGTTTGTTCAGTTACTCACAGTGTTTGTTCAGTTACTCAACCATTAGTTGCAGTGTTCAGTTACTCGTAGGCTTGTTTCAGTTACTCGCATGCTTTTTTCAGTTACTCGCATTGTTTGTTCAGTTACTCACATGGTTGTGACAGTTACTCACAGTGTTTTCGCAGTTACTCTAACTGCTATTATAGTTACTTGCATGGTTTTTTTAGTTACTCACATTATTGTCACAGTTACTCGCAGTATTGTCACAGTTACTCACAATGTTTTTTTAGTTACTCGTAGTCCTTTATCAGTTACTCGTAGTATTTTTTTACTTACTCCAGGGTTGTGACAGAGTTAATCTCTCCATATATAATGCCACTAACCGCCTAAAAACATGCCACTATCTATGACTAAATCAACAGTATGATCTAAGACTTGCTCTATGCCCATGACTGGCCAGTAGTTGTTCAGTTTTACACGACCATGTCGCATCTCACGGCACTACGACATCTCGCCAATCCATCTCACACAGTGCCATCTCATCATCTCACCTTCTCATGCACTCGGCTGAAATTTCTCTTGGCCACGACTCTTAGAAACACTAAACTACAACTCAACCGAAAGGAGCAAATGCATACATGACTGAAATTAAATACAACTAATCAAGATTAAAGCTAACATCGAGCACACCATTGCAGTCTTCTGTATGCTACTCCCTTTTTCGGCTCCAGTTTTCTCTGACGGGAGGAGTACATCCTCCACACACATAGCACACGAAGCTAATGCACATGCTGGCTTATCATGCAGCCGTGGTGAATTTTCTTAGGGTGTTGAGGAACGGCCAAACGTGTTCCGGACTATCCATAATCATGCAGCAGGTGGCCGGGGAGCTGGTGAACGAGTAAGGAGTGAAGTTTAAAGGAAGTGGTGGGGTGCTCTTTCTCTGACTTAGACCTTTTAAGGAGTACATGTCGGGTTACTTGTGGAGGCTGACGGACATGACACGAGGTATGCGGGGGAAGACCACCTTCGCAGTCCCAATTTTGATTTGGAGTAATTGTTGAAACCATTCTAATAATAAATCTTTGTGTCATATGTAACACGAACAAGCCCGTGTTTCTTTCCTTTGCTGCAATGTGAACATGTTTATATGGATGTCATTATTTATGTGACCACTAGGAAATTAGATTTATTTGTTTCAAAGAGTTGACTTCATCGACAAGGGAGATGCAATGCTTTCAGTGTCTAGAGTTGTTGGATAGTTACTTTTTGTACCATACAGTTACATTTTTTGTCCGGATGTTACTTTTACAGTCCGACAGTTACTTTTTGTGTCTCGATGTTACTTTTAGTTTCAATGGTTATTTTTTTTTACCATATAGTTACTTTTTGTGTCTGATGTTACTTTCAGTGTCGGAAAGTTACCTTTTCGTATGAAAACACATGCATGCATTTAATCGTCTGAAAACACATGGAATAATGTGAAGGGAAGTGTATTACATCAACATCATAGACACATATACTCAAATAGTTGATATGCCTACCACAATTGCATAATAACGGACACACATATTTACTCCTAACGACACTCTGGAACATCTTATTGTAAGAAGATTGAAAGAAATCGTGTTCAACAGCAGCGAGGCTTGAACGGGAATACACCCCTAGCCTGATCCCATGCCGGCGGGACCCTTTTCCTAGGGTAAAAATATCTCATTGGATCACTTTACCATTGGGTTCAAAAGATTTAGGTAAGTTATAGATTTTGATGCTATAGCTACAATGGTGTGGAACGGCTCGGTTGATATGCATTCCCGTGACACTGTTTTGTTTTCCCATGAACTAATTTTTCATCTCCACGGGGGGAGATCTTCTTCTACTGGCCGAAAGTCGACCGCGAGGAGGTGCACGGTGCAGACGACGCCCAATGACTGTACATCTTGTTGTGCCCTGAATCGAAAAGGGGAGAGAACAAGCCGCCGACGGAGGAGAAACAAGCATCCGATTCAGGGAAGGAAGGGACTCTGAAGCAGTGCCTGCTCTGCCTCATCGTGATGGGCCGTAGGTCACTCCCAGACCGATCCCAATGTAGCCGCCCATAATGGGGATTCGTGGAAGTAGTAACCACAGAAAAGCCAACGCCAATACTGCTAGTACGAGGAGAAAATATGCGCTCCCGTGGCGTTGGCCTTCCATCGTGTCACGGGCAGTGGTCGGCGGATTCGCCTCCTTCCGTACACAGACACTGCGCAACCCCTCTGTATCCACCAGCACCCGCCACCACTACTAAAAAACACCCTATAGGTGATGATTAAGAACGTCATCTTTCACCTGAAAGGTTACATGGATCAACATGATCTGCCCAATGAACGCCATCTATTAAGTGTAAGCTATACAATATGTTAGCTTTTGCAAGTGATGTCATCTATATTGGTTCTCAGGTTTCCAGAAAGTGACGAATAGATGACATTATAAGCCATAACATTTTCCATGGAACGTGATTCAGGATAATGTCACCTATTAAAATGAAGGTGACATATATATGCTTCATCTATTCATGATGGTTAATTACTATGGAATGACATATTACATTAAAAGATGAATCCAGGTTATTCGTTATCTTGACCACAAATTAGAAGATAACAGTCACAATACCATTAACGATACACAAGATAGAGGATGATGAAATATCAATTCCATTCCAACTATGTCAAGTTTACACAACATTCTTTACAAGGAATTTCAATTTCTCTTTACAACCAGCCATGGGCATTTTTAGAATAAAATTCTTGTTTCCCTGACTACTGAGTTTAACTCAATAGTACATTGTAGATGTTTTCATTCACAGTAGCAGCAGCTCCATTTATTTTCGTCATCCACAGTAGCAGTAGCAACTCTACTTTTGTCTGCAGCTGCTGGAATTCTCTTTGCTGATGTCCATGATATAGTTGTTCTGTTCAATCTCATGTGTCCCAGCAGCATCTCGCCCATAGCTTTGGTGAAAACATAAAAGTTTGGCCAACCGAAATGCCGAGCTATGTATGGAAGTGGAAGGAGAAGGATGGATTAAATTAGACTTAGAGATGACACACATTTGTCTTTTGTATATGGAAAAACTCATTAACACCAATAAAAACCTGTTAAATCCCAGTTCCTTCATGGTGATCTTCTCCTCCTTCTTGGTGTCAGTGCGACAGAGCTCCTACAGTGTGTCTTCCATCATCCTTAGCTCGACATTTATGTCCAGAGTGGAGACCGTGTCGCTCATAGTCTTGCCCATCTGGAACTTCTTCATCTGGATCAACCCACCCTTCTTCACAGATACATATACTAGAGAGACAGTGTGCAAGTTAGTGAATGGTAGACATAATCAACAAATGTAAAACTCATTCACATACCAATAGACACGTGGAGAAACGTCTGCAGGCGAGAGCACTTCTGGGCGAACTCGAGGACATGTTTGGCCCCAAGGACACAAAGCACCTAGGATAATCTTTTGCCACACATGAATAATATAGTTGTTATATTCAATCCACCAATGTGCACTAAAATTCACAAAGGCAAAGAAAAGCTCTTCATTCTCTTATTGTAATCACTCCCCATCAGTGTCAGAAATTGCACTAGGCAAATCACATCACATCAAATTTTAAAAATACAACAGGACAAGAGAACCAGCTGGGCACACTAGAGAAATATCAGCCTAGGTTTCCCATTAGTTTGACTTACTCGATCTTGGGGTCGTCGGTTGGCTCCATCCGCTGCTCCTCCTCCTGGGTTGCTGTTGTTGGAGGCGTGGTCGATCTCCATGATTAATTGTTGCTGATAAATGGATCCGCTGGCCTTGGTTCTCCCTACAGGCGACTCTGATGACTTTGTCTAGTGCTGAGACATGGTCGTAGCAGTATGTGTTGAGCCCGAGTCAGTGTTGGTTTCTGCAGAGTGGGAATTCCCCTTCCGAACATAGGATACAGTCAGTTGTCTATTATGAGTACTCATCAAAATTGGACTGCAAATAGCATTTCAAAACAACAGTAAGTAATCATCAGAAGATCTAATTGCATGAACCTTCCGATTAGATGACAGCAAATCAGTATACATTATACATACACTACCAGCCATAACCTTGATAGTAAGTGAAGAGCTAGTTATACATGCACAATCAACCATAACCATGATAGTACTGTCAACGGAATAGCTACTAATTCCCTCAACAAGGCATGCAGAGACCGTATCAATTCTAAAATTGGAAAGAAGGTGCAGAAGACCCTTACTCCTGGCAGTTGCTGTTGCAATCTCATTGGCCATGAAGGGAAGATTTCAAGGGTAGGGAGGTGTTGTCTCCCTGGTGAAGCTGATGCCGTGGCAGTGGCAGTGGTTGCTAAAAGAAAGGTTGTAGCTGCAACTGTAACAAACCAAGAGACACACAACAAGGCAAACAACAAATCATCAAGAAAGCAAAAAAAGAAAGTTGACTACTAAGTAAGAACAAAGAGACAAAAATAAATGCATATGCGCACCCACACAGTACACTGTTTGGAAATTGGAGAAAGATCAGCAGCAACGATCAGTTTCAATTCACACCCCCAACAGTTGGTTGGTATCATTCCTCTCATTTTTCTCCCAACACAGTACATCGTGCTTGCAGGGAGTCAATAGTTACTTAGGGGCCGTTCGGCCGCCTTCTTCTCAAATCCCAGTGGTTGATGTACAATTTTGGGATCACTTGAGCATTGGTTAACCAATTTTATGCAGAACGACAGCAGATACACTACCAAAAAAGCTAAAAATTGGGCACAATGCTTCAGTTCTCATCACCGTCGTGCATGGCGGGATTGCAGGAAGCACGCATCTATTAGAACGAAATACTAAATGATATTATTGCCACTAGTCCAATCATTTATTTACATATAATTGCAGCATTTTAGATGATAGCGGCCAAACGGCCTCTTACTGCTTGTGCAGGTAAAAGAGGGGACAATAGGGAAAAGGCAGGGGAGAAAAGTCCACAGATGAATGTCACTAGTAAATTCTTTCTTTTGTTTCATGTGGGGATGGCGAAGTTGTAGGATACCCATTGTGTGGTGCATGTGCCATACACAATTGACCTTTTCGGGGTGTGTCATGGAAGCAACAAGATGTGAGAAGCTAGTTGATGGTGGTGGAGATGCTACTGCTACTACAACCTGACCATGTCAAAAAGGTGTTTGTGAAAAGGTTGAGTAGATGGGAGATCATGGCCAGAGAGGAGATGGTTGGTATAGCTTTTGTGAAAGCAATGGCAGTTGGGAGTTGGAATAGGTTTTTTTGTCACACCATCCCCCCTATATAAGATATAGAATCCATAAAAAGAATATGGAGCAAAAAGGAAACGAAGGGAAGTTGGGGGTGGGGGAGTAGAGAAGCCAACTAAAAGGATAAAAAATCAAGCATCGACTAACAACAGCCTACTGACTTACGAGTTCACAATAGTAGTTGAGAGTGTACAGATTGAATACAAAGTTCTGTAGCTTGAAGGCAACTAAAAGGATAAAAAATCAAGCATCAACTAGCAACATCCTATTGACTTACCAGTTCACAACAGTAGTTGAGAGTGTACAGCTTGAACACAAAGTTTTGTAGCTTGATTGCCCAGGGAATGACGTGTATTTTACTACACGCTAAAAACGCAAGTGTACGCGTCGAGTAGTACAGGCCTTGTGAGGCCCGAGTCGAATACAGGGATACTCGGAATTGTCGGAGACTCCTACTAACTATTTGCGATCAGCTAAGCCGAATAACAAATTGGGGTTTGTTGTCAAAATTAAAAGAAAATAAAAATGAAACAAAGCAAACAATCGATTAAAGGTTAATTTAATCAATTCAAAAAGGTATCTTTAGGATTGCAGTTTCACCGTGGGTATTCATTGTATTAAATTTCATATAATTCCTCAATCTTCTCTCTCTATCCGGGTAGTGGCATGAAAACAGAATTACCCACTGTCGTGGTGTAATTCACTACTTAGGTTTAGGTCGATTCCACCGTCGTAGTAATCTATCCCCTAAACTAAGTGCATTACGAACGATCTCTCAGTCTCCACCATTAATTTTACACCACCTTTGTCAAGGGATTTATCGATTAATGTAGGTTTCGTCTCTTTTCAACCATTAATCCTTCTGTCAAAGTGATTAAGGGCATTAGGTTATTATCATGGTGATCAAGCATAACAATATATGGAGAAAATGAAACTATACCACGGATTTAAGAGAGAAAATATGAATTATTAATATAAAACTGTCATACAATGCATTCCCGGGCTACTCCCAGTCCTAAAGATGGAGGGGATTAGCCCCACATGTTCATCTCACACAAGTACATGGTAGAAATAGGGGAAATCATATGAAAAACGTGAATTGAATGGGAAAACCCCTGAACGGAGAAGAACCGATTGATCCTTTACGTATAACACGAGCTTTCCCGCCTCTCGGTGGTGAAATCCGTCTTCAGCAGCATCCGGATCGACAGGTATGAACTTCTGGCCTCCGTTCTCCTTTCTCGCTCCTCGGCACTTGTGCAAAAGCCAGAATCCGATCCCCCCTCTGTCTGGGCGACCGTCATTAGGTATAAGTCCCTAATTAGGTTGTTAATTAACTCCAGCCATCCGATTAAGATCAATCTGAATCCAACGCATATCTAACGGCGTCGATACCATCGACGCGAGTCGATGGTATCGACCCGCTACAGTAGCGGCTGGCTGCAAATCCTTCCTTTATTGCGCCCTTCATCATCTCGATACCATCGACGCGGTTCGATGGTATCGACTTCCTTTTTGGCGTCAGTTCTGTCGTTTTGCGACGCTGTAGCCTCCATGTGTCGATGGTATCGACTTCCGTCGATATTATCGACTGCTTCTTCGCCAGCAACCTGAAGGTGTCTCGATACCATCGACAGCAGCGTCGATGGTATCGACCCTTTGCTGCTCCTTTCGGCTGGCAACCTGCGGTCTTGTCGATGGTATCGACTTCCGTCGATGGTATCGACGGAAGTAAATACTTGTTTTTCCTGAAATTCAAAGACAAGATCTAATAAATCCACACAAATAATAATAATGTGATAATTAATGCTCAAAATGATAAAACTAAGGGGATTTGACATAAAATGATGGAAAAGACAAAAATGGATGAATTATGCGATATTAACCATAGAAATGACTAATTAAAGCATAAACCACAATAAAACAGGTCTATAAATGCGACTCAAAATCATCGCATCAAACTCCCCTAAGCTTGAACGTTGCTTGCCCTCGAGCAACTAATCCTTAGAATATAATTGCAAATGTCAATTGAAAAACAACACACCAACCCAACATCACATATGACTCCCACTGAACATTCACAAACCGGCCTTTCCTAACCACAGAACGGTAGTTACCCTAAAGGCGACAATAATCATCAATAAAAGAAATTAACCTCCAAACCGATGAACACTATCAAATAAGGCAGTTAACATAATAAAATTCGCCGATTCAGCATTGGTGCATCTTGTGATCGCCTATACTACATTGCTCGCCCTAACTACCATCTACATGGAAGCAGTTCTCCTGATATTCATTAGTGAGGAGAAATTCACGGTGGCCTACCAATCCGAGCAACGGGTGGATGAAAATGGGTGGCTCATGGAAGAAAGTGAAAGTATTGTACAGTTTCAACATGCATAATACAAAAATGTCCTATATGATGCAAATGCACATTATAAATGCCCTAATGCCTAAAATTGGGTGGAATGATGCATGCACTAACCATCCACCTCAAAATGAGATGGATATCTAGTCAAGCTACATCATGTACTCAATTATTCTGAAATGCAATTGATATCATGTTCCTTCCTCCTTATTTCACTTTCTTCTAAATTCTTTTTCTTTTCTCTTTTTTTAATATATTGCAGATTTTTAGATTTATTTTTCAGCCCACATATCCATAATTGCTTAAAGATAGGTTTATTGGGCTATTTTCTTCATGCTTGGAAATTTTTTTTCTTCAATATTTAGAAGGTATGGAACAGTTTAATTCACCATTGGGGAAAAATTGAGATACATGATATACTTTATGCATGAAAATCATGAGTGCAACTACATGGCATGCACCTAAAGGTAATGTGTATGAATTCCTATATTTTTTCTTCTTTTTATGCAAACATATGGAAAATACCCATGCAAGTCCTATCTAAATGCTATGCACACAAAAGGAATTAAAACTGCACTTTACTTCCAATTCTTAGGTGGATTATGGAGAAATGAAGTGGAACGATCACAAGACTAGATGACTGAACCTTAGAAAAATATAATGTGTCCCTCCTTACTGACCTGTGTAGTAGTTTAGAGGGTTCTCTCTCTTACATCCAATTAAGGTATCATTACCATTTGGTTAGGTTAGGCTCAACAACCATTTCCGTCCACTTTCATGAATCATTAGGAGTACATGTATGAAATGTTGTTTTAAAGTTGACATAATCAATCATTTTCGTAGGATGTGTTCCCCAAGGTCAACCAAAACAAGCTATCCAAAGACACCAATTTTTCAAATTTCCCTTGAATTCCCCATGCACTAACAAACAAGATGACACAATTTATGACATCCACAATTACACTAGATAGCACGTGGATCCTACAAAAGCTAAAGATGCAAGAAACAAATAACAATGCTAAAAACTAAAAACAATAAAAGATAGAGTTGTTCCAACTACCCCCCTAAGCTTGAATTCGACTATGGCCTCATAGTCAAAAACAAACTTAAAGATTGGAACAGGGATACCCGATCATTCTTGTGGTGGTGGAGGCGGGTATTGCGGTGCCGTGGGGTCCCAAGATGGGTATTGCCCCTGGAAAGTCGGATCATACTGGGGCATCGGAGGAGGCTGTGGATACCCCCCAAAATAATTCTGGCTCCAGTAATGATCGTAAAACGGCTGCTGCTGCTGCTCCATCCTATGCAGCCGATCATGGATATTCTCTTGATTTGCAAAAAGAAGGCATTCATTCTCGAAGATCGCCTGCTGGTTGACAAAATGCCGGTTGGTGGTATCTTGAATACCGGCGTACGCAGAAGTTTGGCTGTGCTGCGTCTGCTGAATATCTTGGAGCATGATGTACATGCCCTGCATAGAATAAACATCCTCGCTCTACTGCGAGGACGGCGGCGGTGGAGGCGGATGCGGAGAAGATGATGAAGCACCTGGATGCATCCGAGGATGCTTCCGGGGTGCTACGCGTGCTCGAAGAGGTGTGAATGCCTCTTCCTCCTCTTCCGCCTCCTCGTCGTCGTCGCCACCGTCGTTGCCACCTTCTTCTTCATCGGAGTCGATGGCTATGATTGGCCACCAGAAATGCTGCACGCCGTCGATGTTGAAGACAGGGTCAGGTAGAGAACACTCCTGATATGCTTGATTTATGTAGCAGTGTGCGAACGCCACGCCATCTCGGAGAAGAATTAGGTTGGCCCGGTGAAGATGTTGCAAGTTGACCTTGCTTCTCGTAGTAAGAGGAGTCAGTTGATTGAGATTCAAGCCCAAGTAGAGGGCTATCCTGGTGACTAGCCCGCCGAAATGAATCGGGGCTCTCCTCGTGCTCCTCTTTACCGCCAACACTCGGTGTAGAAAGAATGCACCCCGGTTGCATTCTTGTCTCGTTAGGAGCTTATATAGGAAGAAAAGATCATACTCCTGGAATTTACTCAAAGCAAGATCGCTTCGAGCAAAGATGGTTGAGCTCAGCATCCTGTGCAAGACCCATGCAAACGGGTGCTCAAAGTCAGCTACCGCGGCGTTGTGGTAGCTCACCGACCTCCCATGCGGAACCGTCACCAACTCGGCAAAGATGGCGGCGTAGTCGGTGCGGTTATCTAGCCGGCGGTAGTCGTACTTGGAGCTGTTTCAGTTGAAGATGTCGTTGAACTGCTCCAGAGTTATGGTGTAGTCATGGTTGTAGAGCCGGACAGACACCTGACCCTTCTCCCACTCACGGTCGCTGGCGGATATCTCGTTTGGCACGACATTGACGTCGAGGGACGCCATGAATTCTGCCACCAATTCCTTATATTTCGGCCACTCGCCGAAGAAAGGTTGACCGTCCTCGTGGCACTCCAGCTCGTCGTGGCCACGACCCGTTTGGTGTGCTTGTCCTTTGAGCACGTAGTCCAAGTTTTCCTTGAAGCCAAGATCACAGAGCATCTCCGGATCCACATACCGGGTTGGCTCGATCTTGCGCTTCATGATTTCGTCGAAGATCTTCTTCACCTCTGTAGAAGGGTGGAAAAGGTGAGGACGTGCGACCGATGATGGCGGTGGTGGCACAAACTCGGGGATGTCAATCATATGAGCGCGCGAGGAAGAAGCTCCGGTTGGATGCACCATTGTTGCGACGAGAAAAGGACTAGAAGAAGAACTCAGTGAAGATGGAGAATTGAATCTCCGCTCGGTGAATATCGTCGCTCGGTGCTGCTGTTCTTCGGGCTTGGATGGCTCGGAGGAATACTTGGCGTAAATGAAGGAGATCACTCTGAAGGTGTGACGTCAAATGACGTGTTGGTTCTCCTTAAATAGACTTGGCCGCCGCCACTGTTGGCCCGTCGATACCATCGACGCGAGTCGATGGTATCGACCCACGACTTGGGTCGATGCTATCCGCCCCTCACTGGTATCGACGATCGTCGATTGCTGGATCTTGTGACCCGGATCACTGTCATGGCGATACCATCGACTTGGGTCGATGGTATCGACGCTGCACCCTGATCAATGACGTGGACGCCGCGATCGCCGTCAATTTCTTTGCTCGGATTGGTGACATGGATGGTCGATACCATCGACAGGTGTCGATAGTATCGACTTGGCTTCATTGCGACATTGCCTTTTTTTCATTTCAACCTGGAATCATGTCGATACCATCGACGAGGCCGTCGATGGTATCGAGTTGACTGAGACAAATCGGTCTGAACTTCTCCAGAGATCTCGATGGTATCGACGCCTATGTCGATACTATCGATGTTTCCTTCTCGACCACCTGTAGGTATGTCGATACCATCAACGAGGCCGTCGATGGTATCGACTCAGAACGAAATATGTAGTCTTCAACCTGTACCCTTGTCGATACCATCGATGATGGTGTCGATGGTATCGAATCTGCCTCAGCCTGCACAATGAACAAACGGATCAAGGTATCTTCTTTATACTAAAAATTGAACAAAAATAAAGCAACCTACGATTATAATTAAACTATCCTAATGTACCGATGGTTGGGTTGCCTCCCAACAAGCACCCTTATTTAACGTCTTAGGCTAGACGGTATGAAGCTCATCATCTTTTAACCTTGGGAACTGCTCTTAGAGGATCATGTGGTAACTTGAATTCAACTCGATCTCCTCCAATTCCCAAGGACAATGTACCTCTCCCTAAGGCAGTCACGACGTCCGCCGTTGCTTGAAACGGTCTTCCTAGAAGAATTTCATAGCTTTGGAGCGGTGGCATATCAATGACAACAAAATCCACCAGGAATATGAATCTATCCACTTTGACGAGAACATCCTCACACACTCCATATGGTCTCACTAAAGACCCATCTGCCAATTCAATTGTCGCGGATGACTTCTTTATCTCTTTTAACCCAAGTTTCTGAAATGTCGCCAGAGGCATGAGATTTATGCTGGCGCTGGAATCACATTGCGCTTTAGGAAAATGTCGACCACCTATTGAGCAAGGAATGTAGAATCCTCTTGGGTCTTTTCTCTTCTTTGGTGAACTCCCGTGAATCATAGAGCTCACCGTCTCATTCATCATACAAATAAGACTGTCTTTTATCCGCCTCTTCTTATTGATGATTTCCTTGATGAACCTCCCATAGGCGGGCACTTTCTCGATCATCTCCACTAATGGAATATTGATGTGGAGTTTTCGGAATATTTCCAAGAATTTCCTAAAGTGACGATGCTCTTTCTTTGACTTAGGATTGTCCAGTTTTGAAACATCTGCTGTAGCAACACGCCTGTGAGGTAGCACATATGAGCTTTTCGGGGTTAACTCCCCTAAGCTTGCTTCAATCTCTCCCTCTGACGTGGGCTTTGGCGAGACATCATCAACAGTAATAGCTTGTTGTGGTTCCTCTCTCGCATTCGATGTTTCCACACGTGCAAAAACAACCTTCAATTGTTCTTTTTCTCTAGATGGAGATACAATATTCATAACTCACTGTGATTTTCTGAAGAAAGGGTTTCCGCCCGGCAGTCCATAGTAAGTGCGTGGATACGGTATCGTCGGTGTCGCATTCATATTAAAAGTCATTTTTCTTTCTTCTTTAGCTTCTTGCACCTGAGATTCCTCCTCATTGCTTACCACAGAAATATACTTGACCTGATGGTGTGTTTGGGCCACGTTTGCATTCTCGGCCGGTTTCTGTTGATTGGCGTGCTTGATGGCTGCCACTTCACTAGAAATCTATGCCACGGTGGTTTCTATTGCCCGCATTTTTGCTCCATGGCTTTGCAGCGTCTGTCCAAACTTGGTAAGAATATCACCTTGAGATTGCAATTGCTTACCAAACATGGCCATCATCTCCTGGTTCTGCTGACCATTTGACTCAGTAATTCAGTGTTCTTATCCTCGGCTCTAGGCTGTGGTTTGGCATCTGGATCCTGCAGAAAGTTATTTGGATCCTTCCATGATAATTTTTTATCCTTCCTCCATGCGTAGTCATTGTTTCTGTAACCCTATTGTTGCATGAATTTCACTTGAGCTTCCTTATCCTCAGATGCATCTTCCTTAGATAGCAGCTTCTTGGCTAGAAGATCTAACTTATCATTTATCTCTCTCATTGCCTTTGATTCACTGGCGACTCGTGCTTGCTCAACTGGGCCTCTCTCTCTTTCTCCCCAGGACTACTTTCTAGCCATGTTCTTAAGTATCTCCCAGCATCTGGTGTTTGTGTTGTTTAGAAAAAATCCCGACCCGGCTGAATCCAGATTACTCCTATCATGCTCGGAGAGAGCAAAATAGAAGATTTTCACCTGTGTCTCCTTGTCCAGCCCGTGATGTGGACACCTCCTCAACATAACCTGAAATCGCTCCCAGGTCTCAGAATATGTTTCACCCGCCTGTTGGGTGAAATTATGAATCTTCCGGATCATGTCGTTGGTCTTCTCAGGAGGGAAGAACCTCTCAAAGAAGACCTCCACCATATGATCCCAAGACTCCACGAACTCATCGTCTAGATTGTGTAGCCATTCTCGTGCAATTCCCGCTAGCGAGCTTGGAAAGAGCTTCAAATAGAGTGCAGTCTGCAGAAATCGGTCAATTTTCACCATATCGCAGTTCTCCACGAATTGACTCAGGTGCGCAACGGGATCCTCATTTTTCAACTCGTGGAAAGCATTGGACTTAACCAAATTAATAAGAGATGGATCAATCTTATACGTTGGTATATTGATTGCTTGCTTCTTTATTGGCCCTTTAGAGGAAGATGGGGAAGAAGCTTTGATCTTCGCCCATATCGTTGGTTCCTCGGCCATCTCTTCTGGTTCAGATTCAGAATCTACCTCTTCTTGGTACACGTGCTCAGAATGCTCCTCGTCCTCAGGTCCCGGAAACAGAACCTCGGGTGTGAGATTGTCGTAGTCTGTACTATATGTGTGCACCATACACAGTACCTGAAATAAGAAAATTTGAGTTCAGTACTATGCTTAGACGAGTATAACAATTATAGTGCAATGTAAAAATATTTGAATTTGAATGAAAATTAAAAAGAAATTTGTGGCCTAGAGTGGCCGCTCGTAGCACTCGAAGTGCCAACAATTCCGCCGTATCCCCGACAACGGCGCCAAAAACTTGACGTGTATTTTACTACGCGCTAAAAATGCAAGTGTACGCGTCGAGTAGTACAGGCCTTGTGAGGCCCGAGTCGAACACATGGATACTCGGAATTGTCGGAGACTCCTACTAACTATTTGCGATCAGCTAAGCCAAATAACAAATTGGGGTTTGTTGTCAAAATTAAAAGAAAATAAAAATGAAACAAAGCAAACAATCGATTAAAGGTTAATTTAATCAATACAAAAAGGTATCTTTAGGATTGCGGTTTCACCGCGGGTATTCATTGTATTAAATTTCATATAATTCCTCAGTCTTCTCTCTCTATCCGGGTAGTGGCCTGAAAACAGAATTACCCACTGTCGTGGTGTAATTCACTACTTAGGTTTAGGTCGATTCCACCGTCGTAGTAATCTATCCCCTAAACTAAGTGCATTACGAACGATCTCTCAGTCTCCACCATTAATTTTACACCACCTTTGTCAAGGGATTTATCGATTAATGTAGGTTTCGTCTCTTTTCAACCATTAATCCTTCTGTCAAAGTGATTAAGGGCATTAGGTTATTATCATGGTGATCAAGCATAACAATACATGGAGAAAACGAAACTATACCACGGATTTAAGAGAGAAAATATGAATTATTAATATAAAACTGTCATACAATGCATTCCCGGGCTACTCCCGGTCCTAAAGATGGAGGGGATTAGCCCCGCATGTTCATCTCACACAAGTACATGGTAGAAATAGGGGAAATCATATGAAAAACGTGAATTGAATGGGAAAACCCCTGAACGGAGAAGAACCGATTGATCCTTTGTGTAGAACACGAGCTTTCCCGCCTCTCGGTGGTGAAATCCATCTTCGGCAGCGTCCGGATTGACAGGTATGAACTTCTGGCCTCCGTTCTCCTTTCTCGCTCCTCGGCACTTGTGCAAAAGCCAAAATCCGATCCCCCCTCTGTCTGGGCGACCATCATTAGGTATAAGTCCCTAATTAGGTTGTTAATTAACTCCAGCCGTCCGATTGAGATCAATCTGAATCCAACGTATATCTGACGGCATCGATACCATCGACGCGAGTCGATGGTATCGACCCGCTACAGTAGCGGCTGGCTGCAAATCCTTCCTTTATCGCGCCCTTCATCATCTCGATACCATCGACGCGGGTCGATGGTATCGACTTCCTTTTTGGCGTCGGTTCTGTCATTTTGCGACGCTGTAGCCTCCATGTGTCGATGGTATCAACTTTCGTCGATACTATCGACTGCTTCTTCGCCAGCAACCTGAAGGTGTCTCGATACCATCGACAGCAGCGTCGATGGTATCGACCCTTTGCTGCTCCTTTCGGCTGGCAACCTGTGGTCTTGTCGATGGTATCGACTTCCGTCGATGGTATCGACAGAAGTAAATACTTGTTTTTCCTGAAATTCAAAGACAAGATCTAATAAATCCACACAAATAATAATAATGTGATAATTAATGCTCAAAATGATAAAACTAAGGGGATTTGACATAAAGTGATGGCAAAGACCAAAATGGATGAATTATGCGATATTAACCATACAAATGACTAATTAAAGCATAAACCACATATAAAACAGGTCTATAAATGCGACTCAAAATCATCGCATCAGGGAACAACTCCGCCATCCCTGATTGTGAAGCTACTAGGCCTGTCAGCAATTATAAATGCCAACACACCGCTTATTTGGAATCACTAAAGATCACGACTTGGACCTGGATCTGTTGGGTCTGTTGACTTGGACCTAGGAGAAAGATTTAATATAGAGAGGGAGTGCCAATGGTAATCTAATTTAAAGGAGTTATTTTATGTGACATAACACAAAAGTCTTTGTCAATCTTCCTTGCTGATGCTTCATTCTTAATGGTGTGATCTCTTGGTGACCAACAATTATCTCCATACGAATCAGCATGTGTTGAATTAGAACTTGTCATGCCTTTTAGTTTCTTTTAAGAGCAATTTTCCTCCATCGGGCCTCAAAAAAAACATGGTGCTTCTCGAGCTCCATAAAAGCTTCAGCCTTTATTGCTACATTATACCTGATGTTAATGATTTGTTGCATTGAGCTTCTTAGTTTCCTTATACTTCTACAGCCATGAAGGGAGACTGCTAGTTGATGAATGAGTTGAACCATTGTCACAGTCGTTGCTTTGATCCTTCCCTTGTCTTCTTAATGGATGTTGCAAGTCACTGAAAATGAAAGAAATTGATCATAATTACATCTATGAATCCAATATGCTTGGATTCTAAAACAATGTTCACTCTGTCTACTTTTTGTTGAGAAATGATTAGAGGAAGACAACAATCACCGACTCACAGCTCAAAAAGACACAAACTTTCCCAAAAGCTAGCAAAACAGTGACTCAATTTAGAACCACAAGAAACCGGATGTAAATAAAGTATATGCATATATTTCAGTAAGAAATGGAATGGTTGTATGCTTGTAGAGAATTGTTTTGAAGATGCATGTAAAAAGAGATGCATCTCCACTTCTCTATAGCCTTTTACACAACAAAAGGAACTGCAACTATCTGCACATACTACACTTTTCCTCTAAAGCAAGCAATATAGAACAAGAAATGAACACAGTGGCCACCCATTGGTCCATTGCTATTGGGAAAACTAAAATCTAGCTAGCTATATGATTATCTATATTAATTTAAAAGCAAACGTTAATTCAAATCAATGAAGGAATTGTTTTCCTTGCAAGAGAGTTAGTATTGTTGAACTACTACAAAATATTTTTGATGTCCACATCAATATATAGAATCAATAAGAATCTAAAATTTACATGTCACATTTGAGGCTCAAATACAAGAGACATACTATAGGAAGTGCTTATATTTACCAATGGATGTACATGTATTCAGCATGATTGGTGACATTATTGATCACCCTATCACCTTCCCGAGCCTGGGTTGTTGGTCTGGGAACCATTCCATTGACTGTCACAATAGGCTTCATGTAGCACAACCTACTCACATTCCTCACAACGATAGATGAATCACTCTAACCCACGAGTTGCTTGCACAGTTTGTTGAAGGCGAGAGTCAAAAGGGGCTTTTCAAGTAATTGTCTATTGTGAGATTTGACCATCTGTAGAAAATATTTACAGGCTTAAAATAACATAAGAATTTCAAATGTCAATCCTTGCTATAAATCTGAGATTTATCGTATTATTACATTTGTTAAGACCACGGATGTTTGCTCCATTTTTACTAGCATGTTCATGATTGCAAGTACCCTAAGATTTGATTCAAGATGTGATTCATGCAATCATAATAACTTTTTCACTATAGACAATGTAATAATAACCCATACAAGAAGTTGATCATCTTGGAAGTCATAAGAAAGTCTTCTCAGAGGGACACTTCATACCTCAAAATCTGAGGCCAACTAGGATACAACATTGTAAGCTGGGTCTTCAATGCTCTCAAGTACCTACACATCCCTACAAGCCAGAACAACAAATTCATTAGTAGGGTACAAAAATGAATTCTCCTTATACCCATTTTGACACATTGTAAACCAAAACCCAACACACAACAAGTATCCATGACAATAAGAATTGCGGGTCATGTAGTTCTAAGAAACATACCTTGTGGATAATCGATAGAGGTCGAGGACACACCTACAAGTTATATATCATGAACGCACACACTAGTGAGAAGAAGTACACCATCCCAGTCCACCTACTCACATTGTTTGATGTGTCAGTGTTGTCTGCTGCATCACTCGTATCAGCAGTTATTTCCATATCGATCCCTACCATGATGGACCTTGAAACTGAGTTGGACAAGTTAATGTCCTCGGTGATTATTCATATTGCTAGACCAAACCTGATGTTGTAGGCCCTCTAGATTGCTTCCTCCAACATCCTGCATATACATATTTATTAGTATTTCTGGTCGCTTGAATTTCATTATGAAAAAAATAACTCTAACAATATTAACTATTCATTCTTGGGTTTCCACACTATATTTATAATGCCACGATGATTCTTAAATGTTCGTTGTGCTCCTGTTAGATATCTTCCTACAAGAAAAAATAGTGAGCATTAGGGAAATTCAAAATGGTTATTAGTTAGCATGGTATTTGTTTTTAATTTAACATGGGTCAATCATATTTATCCTTCACCCCCCAGCAGGCAAACAGACGGATCTACAGAAAACCAAACATCACAAAACATAGATCCCCCAAATCCATCACCATACCCTACACCTATTCTAACACCTAATCAAAACCAGATCAATCTGCCCTATACATAAAAAAGAAAGTATCAACTACTAACTACCGTATAGGTCTCTATACTATCCATCATCAAAAGGAAAAGGACAAGGGATCATCACAAACCACACAACCTATAGGCAAATCGTTCCTATCAGTCAACCCACACATCTCGGGGTTCTAACCAAGATTAGTATCCTCATTAAATCCATCCACATCTATAAAACCATCACGGTCTTATAAACCCAAACAAAAATGTTCACCCTTGCTCCAGGATAAAAGGATCATCCTAAGAAAAAGCCCGGTAGACATCTCCCTCCCCCTAACCAACATCTAGCTACCAGAGACACCTACAGCAAAAAAAGGATCCAAATCACAACACCCAAGGCATCTAAGCTCGTCCACCTGTACCTATCATAGCAATAGAACCTCGATCAAGACCAACCAAAGAATGCAACTCCCTTGTATAGCTATCACCTTCCCAATAATCATCGGTGGTAAAACCAAAGAAGAAGGACTGTCCTTACCAAGGGACCTTCAGGCACCAGGGCAACCCCGCCTATGCGCCCAAGGGGGTAGTATAAGAAGATTTAGGATCTACCATTAAAAGCAAGATAAGGAGAGGAAAACATACGAACCTGATAAGGAGAAGCAAAATCAAAGAGGAACAACTATACGGGGGCGATTCCACACCCTTCAAATCTTCAATTTCAAGCTAGGGCGTCGGACAAGGAACTAGACTCTTTGATCGATAGTTATAGGTCGAGGTGCCAGAGTCTAGGGCATCAATGGCGGCGACAACAATCATTTCTTCGGCCAACACTCCGGCAAGGAACCGTCTATCAGGCAGGGAGTTGGGCTCCTTTGTTTGCGGGTCACCAAGCTATGCCTGGCGTCGGACAAGGAGCAGGAGTCCTTGGTCGTGAATTGAGGTAGAGGCTCCAGTCGCTTGGACTTTAATACCGGTGACCCAATCATCGGATTGGGGGAGAGTGTGGTATTGTTGGTTGAGAGTGATTGGAGAAAGGGGGAGCAGCACAAGAGGCGTGGATGCTAGGGATCTGAGTAATGCATGTGTTGGAAGAGACCGGTCAATGGTGGATGATAGGCGCCGGTAGTGGGGAGGGAATGGTAATGGGGTGTGGTTGGATGATTTTCGTGCGCTGACCAGCGTGCGGTGCGTGGGTGTTTTAGGGAGTGGAATTCAGTTGGCGGGCAGTGGGCGAAAATGATCAAGAAGGCTTTTGACTCTATTTGACCTAAAACGTTAATTTGTATTGGTATTATTAATGTATAAATTTGTAAAATTCTGAATTTTTTCAAACTTGACTCGTAAGTTTTCAGAAGCAATGAGTGAGAGTCCTATGTTTAGGGTTGTAGAAATCTCTTATTTGGGTTGATCATATGTCTAAACAGACTTGTTGAAATTTTAAGGGCAAGACCTAAAATCAATCTAAGCTCAAACTTTGTTTGCTATGTCGAAAGAGGGACGAGCCATTTTATTAATTTAGAACACGGAATCAACTAAGAGCTATATTTTGATTTGTCTTTCATTTAGGAACCAACACAAAACTATGATTTCTTTTTCATTTCGTCTAATTCCGATTCGATCTTTATAATTAATATAACCCTTAACCGAGATGGACAGATTTTGAGCAACCCATTTAGTCTCAAACTAACTCAGGTTTGTGAGAAAGTAGAGTTTATAAGATAGGTTTGTACTATATTTTTAATTAGTATGATTGACACACCCCTAGATTTATCAGAACCTAGAACCAACATGGTTGGTCAGGTGCTTGCGACAAACACTGCATGTCTGCAAGAATTTACTTCTAGCGATGGGTGGTCTACACAAGTTGGGTCCATGGAGCAATTTGTCTTGCAGACCCATTAGCCTTACAATGATCACAAAAGAGACGTGTGTGGGTTCGGGGATGATCTTCATGCTAATATTCCCTTATAAATGACTCTAAGAATGACTTAGAATGACTCTCAATAACAATTCCTCTCTCACATCTCTTTAACAAATTGTCAAATAAATGTATTGATATGTACCCACGAAAATGCATTTGGGATGATCCATGATGCATATCATGACAGTGTCTACTCACAACAATCCACTTAAAATGCATTTGTGAGTAGTTGGGGCCCACATCTTGATAGTGTTCTCTCACAACAAGTTCCTAGAAATGTATTCTCGAAGAGCTAGGGCCTGTATCATGAATGTCCTCTCACTGTAAGTTTCCCAAAATGCATTTGCGAGGAGCTACGTCCATACCATGACAATGTTCTCTCACAATGCATTCGGGTCAGTTTTGAGTCGAATAACAGTAGGGTTGGTGTAAAATAGCCTATTAGAATTGATACCAAAACATAATTTTTAATATAGGGACATACTTAGCATCGGGCCCAATTTCATTATATTTGAATCATGACTGAACCTAGATTCTTTAATCTTGACAACTACTTGTGAATGAATTTGGAGGCATTCATCACAATGATACCCTTTTATGAATGACTCTCAAAATGGATTAGAATGACCCTCGATAGAAATTTCTCTGACATGTCTCCATCATGAATTGTCAAATAAATGTATTGATATATCGCCCAAAAAATGCATCTGGGAGGAGCCATGACCTATATCATGACAATGTCTTCTCACAACAATACTTTTGAAATGCATTTGTGAAGATTTGAGGCCCATATCACGACAGTGTCCTCTCACAGCAAATCCATGGAAATGTATGTATGAGGAATTGAGGTGCACATTATGAGAATGTATTCCCATAGAAACTCTCTCAAATTGTGTTTGCAAGACTCTAGGGACCATATAATGATAGTATCTGATAACCTCCCATTTTGTGACGTTATCTTATTAGTTCTCCTTAATTTTCCATACTCTTTCTTAGATAAATTAGATAGAATCATTAACTTTTTACTTTATTGCTGATATACCAATAAACTAACTTCTCTTCTTTATCATTACAGGAAAACACAAAAAAATTACAAAGACTCCATACGGTCCCAAGACCGCATGAAGGCCATACGGTCCCAAGACCGCATGGAGGACATACGGTCCCAAGACCGCATGAAGGCCATACGGTCCCAAGACCGCATGGAGGCCATACGGTCCCAAGACCGCATGAAGGCCATACGGTCCCAAGACCGCATGAAGGTCATACGGTCCCAAGACCGCATGAAGGCCATACGGTCCCAAGACCGCATGAAGGTCATACGGTCCCAAGACCGCATGAAGGCCATACGGTCCCAAGACCGCATAAGACTAAACGATCTCAGAGACCGCATAAAGGCAAATGGTTTGAGAACCCCAAACGGTCTCAAGACCGTTTGGGCTCAACTTAAGCCTATAAATAAGACCCCAAGGGTCACCTCAAAGGGGAGAATCCTGAGACGTAGAAAGGCTGCCCCAATCGTTCCAGAGCTCCTGCCCCTTCCATCCTCCGCCCTGAGGCTGTCGATTTGAGATCCATACTCCATCCTGAAGCTGCTTTCTCCTTCTTCACTAAGAAGGTGGGAAGAGGAGACCTCCTCATCGTGCAACCTACGAAGACTGGTAGATCGTTTCTCTCTCTCTCCAAGGAGTTGACTCCCCCCCCTTTGTGGGGATGATGCTCTCTCTCTCTCTTATCGCTTCCTTCTTGGTCCTAGTCATGAGGGAGTAGTCTTCTTCACTAGGGTGCGGGGAGTAGCCCCGCTACCCATACTTTCATATCATGTAAAATGTAATCCTTAGGTTGTAATAGAGAGTTCTTATCTTTGTTAGTTCGACATCAAACGATTAATGAATGCATGTTGCTTGATCTCCAACTTGTGTTATCCTTTATCTTTTAGTATGAATTGTCTACGTTTGTACTATTAGATTCAAAACTCGTTTTCATGTTGGTTCTTGGTGCATGTATCCACCATGCATCTGTTTCGGTATCCAGAAGTGTATCTCAAGAAGTGGAGTAAACTCACTATCATCCGTTGCACTTTCATACTATGAAATGGAATCAGTTGACGTATGGAAGTGCAACCTTGGTATGTCGAGGAACACACTTTGCGAGGGGAATGATGCAAAGTAATGTGACCATTTGTTCGGGAATGGCTGGCGTTGCAACATTCCCGCACTTCTCATAGCTAGATTATCCGAAAGGAGGCTAGGTCTACAAGGATACTAACTAACCGAACTCTTTTTGCAGGTTAAGTTTTGCTTTGCATGTGTTGATCGATGTGTAGTGGCGGTGAAAAACCGATTACACCCTAGTGATCTTTCATCATTCTTAACAACCTAGATTTACTTGCTTTCTTTACTTTACTTGCACTTAGATTAAAAACAACCAAATCAACCTTTTGATCTAAATACCAACTATTGAGTGATTAAGTGAAATTCAAACGTTTTCCATCTTGTTGGCAACAACAAGACCGTTGTCTCGAGGATTCGACCCTTAACTATACTGCGATAAGACTTCCATGTATCCTAGCATACATGGGTGGAGTTTTAACTTAGTATAAGCAAGGCTAAACTTAGAGATCTTCTATCTCTAGGATTTTTAGTGGTGCACGCAACTTCACGTAAGTGGAGGCTCCATCAAAAAATTGGCGCCGTTGCCGGGGACAACAGAACGTTCTAATTTCGTTTAGTACCTTGTTAGTTGGTTAGGATTTTACACTTTCTTTTAACCATTACTCCAAATCTTCTTGATTTCTTTGTTTCTCTTCATCATCTAAACGTGTGAATTTCCTTCTACTCAGGTAGAAAACGTGTATGCAAACTCCGCATCACATCGGATTCTCCCCTGAACCAGAGTACGACTTTGAGGTAGAAAGAAGTTTCCATCGAAGGATTAGACTTAATCGCCAAAGAGCCAGACAGATGGATGAGGAGCAACGCCTCGTTGCAGAAAGAGTCAACGCCGCCATAGCTGCACAACGAGCACAACGCATTGCCGAGATTCGAGCTAAGGAACAAGCCCACATCCAAGCCGAGAACGCTGCTGCTCAATTAGTGCTAAGAAACAAGCAACTTCGAGACTACACAGTCCCAAAGAATTATGAAGATGATCACCCAGTCCGACCACCGATTATTAACATACCAAACTTTGAAATCCAGACGCAATGGATCCAGATCATGCAAGGCATCTCTTTCTCTGGAGGACCTGGAGACGATTGCATGGATCATCTCAAGAGATTCAAGTCACTCTGCCGCCTTGTACCTCAAGCGGGAGTTGCCATGGAGGCAATAATGTTACACCTCTTTCACTTCACCTTATCTCGAAGAGCACTAAGTTGGTACAATGCTTTAGATAGGCACCCTATCATCACTACTTGGACCCCCTTAGAAGAAATGTTTCTTGAGAAATTCTTTCCACCTTCACTAACCTATGAGATCAGGGGACAGATTAACCACTTTGCCCAACTACCCGGAGAAACACTTGCGGAAGCTTGGGAAAGATTCAAAGAACTCCTTAGAAAGTGCCCTCATCATGGCATATCTCAAAATCAACTAATAGAAACATTCTATAGAGGAGTAAGTGATGATATCAAGCAATTTTTAGACTCCTCATCTGGAGGAAACTTTATGAGAAAGAACTATGAAGATGCCTGGAATATAGTTACGTTAGGGGCCGAGAACCAATCCAATTGGGGAAGGTCGTCTAACCAATCTAAGGGAGTCCTTAAAGTCTACAAGGCTGAAGAATCCATGGAACTCAAGCCCATTGCAGAAGCCCTAAAGACTATTGCTACTAAGCAACAAGCTCTCGAAACTTCTTTTGGAGAATACGACAAGAAGAAAAGCTCCCAGTTTCAACAAGTAAAAGCAACTACTGGAACTTGCGAAGCTTGTCATGCATCTGATCATCCCACATTATCATGTGGTATGTTATACAATGTTATGATGGATCTACAACCACCAGTGTCGCAATATGAACCCATTATTGAACATCCCGAGGAGCAAATGCCAGAGCAAGTCAACTCCATTCACTCAATACCTGGCCAGGTGTATTACAATCCAGACAAACCAAGAAACCACCCTGGTTTTCAATACGGGAATCCTGCAGGGACTGCCAATCCACAACAACAGACACAAGGTGGATCTTTCAATAGACAACCACCAGGATTTCAGAATAACTTCAACCAAAATCAAGGGAATTATAGAAATGGGTTCCAACGATCCAATTATCCTAGGAATCCCTCTTACCAATATACCCCTCAAGGACTGCACCCACAGCTGCAACAACCTCAGTTGCAGCAGCCACAACAACCGCAGTTAACAGCACCCCCACAGCAACCACAAGGGCAGCAAGTCACTCAATATCAACAGAGGAGTGCCCCTCCCCAACCATCTGATGAAATTTATTTGATTAGACAGATGCTACAGTCTCAGCAAACCATGCTTGCAAACCAACAGGCTCAACAAAAGGCTGTGGAGGCCCAATTAGCACAGATTGCTGCTCAGTTAAAACCACCAGCAGGTACCTTAGTTGGGCAACCAGAGGCAAACCCAAGGCATGACCAAAATAGACCTGAGCAACTGAATGCTGTCACCACAAGGTCTGGTCGTGTCCTTCCTGATACCACTAGAATCATCCATGATGATGATGATGTAGTTGTTCTTTCCCCAACAGAAAGCTCAACCAATGAAAAGGAAAAACGTACTACAACTACTGAAAGAGAAAAAGAAAAGGAACCAATGCCTGAAGTTCCACCCAGAATTCCTTATCCGGACAGGCTGAAAGGAACCAAAATGGACACTAGGTTCCAGAAATTCAAAGAAGCTATGAAGAAACTATACATTGATATACCATTCCTCGATGCTCTTTCCGAAGTGCCCGCTTGGGCTAAATACCTGAAAACCCTTCTATCAAGAAAATACATGACATAAGAGCACGAAACAGTGAGACTAGCTCAGACCACTTCAGACATTCTGCTTAACAAAATGCCAAAGAAAAAGAAGGACCCAGGTTCCTTCGGTATTCAGTTTTCTATTGGAAATGGCTCCAGCAAGATGGGCTTAGCAGATTTAGGGGCAAGTATATCCATCATGCCTTACACTATGTGTAAAAGATTATGTTTCACTGATTTGCTACCTACGACAATGACAATTCAGTTAGCCGACTCTACCATAACTGCTCCCCTTGGAATCATTGAAGATATACCTGTCAGGATTGGAACGAATTCTTATGTTCCGTGTGATTTCGTTATTATGGACATACAAGTAGACCTAAGATACCCAATAATCTTCGGCAGACCTTTCCTAGGTACTGCACGAGCGCTTATTGATGTAGAAGCAGGGACTATTATCTTGAAACTTGGGAAGGAAGCTTTTCAGTTCAGAGTTCTTAATAGCATGAAAGGTCCAAGCATTCAAGAGGATGTTTTTCTCCTGGATGCTATATATCAAATGTCCCAATTAGAAATGTTTGAACCCTCTGATGAATTGGAAAATACCTTGACTAATCCGGAAGTAGAATTCTCGGCAAATGAACTAGTGCAACAATGCCTTCAATACTTAGAAAAAGCTGAAGAAGCCCCAACGGCCACCTTTGAAGAACTTAAGGCTGTCACCATTATAGAAGCAACCGAGCCACCTAAGGCTCCTGAAATGAAAGCCCTACCCGAGGGACTCAAACATGTCTTTCTCTACAACGAGAAACTTTGTCCAGTGATTATCAGCTCCACTCTAGAAGTAGACCAAGAAGACAGACTTCTTGATGAACTAAAGAGACACAAGAAAGTTATCGGATATAAGATGACTGACTTGACGGGTATAAATCCAGCCTTTTGCATGCACAGATTGCCCATGATGGAAGATTTCAAATCATCAAGGGAACATCAAAGAAAGTTGAACCCTAATCTCAAGGAGGTAGTTCGTCTCGAGGTTCTCAAACTTATGAAAGCAGGCATCATCTACCCAATCTCGGATTCTCAATGGGTAAGTCTCGTGCAGGTGGTCCCTAAAAAAGGGGGGACCACTGTTGTTCTTAATGACAAAAATGAACTGGTACCTACTAGAACAGTAACTGGGTGGAGAATGTGCATCGACTACAGAAAACTTAACAAAGCAACAAGGAAAGATCATTTCCCTTGCCCTTCTTGGATGAAGTTCTCGAACGACTCTCTCACCAAAAAATTTTCTGTTACCTTGACGGATATTCAGGATTTTACCAAATCCCAATCCATCCTGAAGATCAAGAAAAAACCACTTTCACCTTCCCTTTTGGAACATATGCCTTCAGAAGGATGCCTTTCGGGTTATGTAATGCACCCGCAACCTTCCAAAGATGTATGAACGCTATCTTCGCCGGATTAACAAAATATATCATGGAAGTCTTCATGGATGATTTTTCCATATACAGAGATTCTTTCGACAACTGTTTACTCAATTTAGGAAAAGTCCTGCAAAGATGTGAGGACACCAACCTGATCTTGAACTGGGAAAAATGTCACTTTATGGTGACTGAAGGTGTGGTCCTAGGACATCGAGTAAGTAGTAAAGGGATTGAAGTGGATAAAGCAAAGGTAGATGTCATCTCAAAGCTAACTCCACCTAAAGACATCAGAGGAGTCAGGGCATTCCTTGGTCATGCAGGATTCTACAGGAGATTTATAAAAGATTTTTCAAAAATAGCAAAGCCAATGACTCACCTGCTGACCAAAGAAGTTGATTTTATATTTGACCAAGAATGCATTAATAGCTTCATAACTCTGAAGAATGCCCTTATCTCTGCCCCTATTCTAAGAGCTCCTGACTGGTCTCAACCGTTTGAAATTATGTGTGACGCTAGCGATTATGCTATAGGGGCAGTCCTTGGTCAAAGGATGGACAAAAAGCCTTACGTCATATATTATGCCTCCAAGACGCTTGATGAGGCACAAAAGAATTATACTACCACCGAAAAAGAGTTCCTGGCAGTTATCTATGCTTTTGAAAAATTTCGGTCTTACCTAATCGGGTCAAAAGTCATAGTATATACTGACCATTCTGCGATACGATACTTGGTCCAAAAACAAGATGCTAAACCCCGACTCATCATATGGGTTTTAATGCTTCAGGAGTTTGACTTAGAGATTAAAGACAAAAGTGGGGTTGAAAATGTCGTCGCGGATCACCTCAGTCGTATTGAAGCTAAAGATTCCGATAAATTACCCATTCGAGACTCTTTACCAGATGATCAACTAATGAAGATTACTACTGGATTTCCCTGGTATGCTGATATTGTTAATTATTTGGCAATAGGAATCATTCATCCGTCTGCATCTTACCATGACAAAAAGAAATTCATTCATGATGCTAAGCAGTATTTCTGGGATGAGCCCTACCTATTCAGCTTATGCGCAGATGGACCTTTTCGTCGATGCATTCCGGAGACGTAAATCACCTCGTTCTAGAGCACTGTCACTCAGGCCCTACTGGGGGCCACATGAGTTCTAAGAAGACAGCCCTCAAAGTCCTACAATCTGGTTTTTACTGGACAAACATTACAAAGGATGCACATGAATACGTGCGATCATGCGACAAATGCCAACTATCCGGGGGGATAACCAAAAGAAATGAAATGCCATTGAATATATGGCAAGAAATCAAACTCTTCGATGCATGGGGAATAGATTACATGGGTCCTTTCCCCCCATCTTACGGATTCATGTACATCTTGGTTGCTGTGGATTACGTTTCGAAATGGGTAGAAGCTCTACCAACCATTTCTTGTGATTCAAAACCGGTAATCAAGATGTTTAAAGAGATAATATTCCCCAGATTTGGCGTTCCAAGAATGATAATATCCGACGGTGGATCACATTTCTTGGAACGGAGCTTTGAAGCCTTATTAAGAAAATATGGAGTCAACCATAAAGTTTCCACACCGTATCATCCATAGACATGTGGACAGGTTGAAGTCTCCAATAGGCAAATTAAAGCTATCCTGGAAAAAACTGTCAATAGGCATCGCACCGATTGGTCCACCAAACTATCTGACGCTCTATGGGCCTACCGCACAGCTTTCAAAACACCAATTGGAACAACACCGTTTCAATTAGTGTATGGGAAGTCTTGCCATTTTCCAGTTGAATTAGAGCATAAGGCTTGGTGGGCCATTAAGCAACTAAACATCGATCTCAAAGGTGCTGGTGAATTTAGACAACTTCAACTCCAAGAACTAGAAGAATTATGAATGACAGCCTACCACAATGCAAGAATTTACAAAGAACAAACCAAGATGTGGCACGATGGCCACATAAAAAGAAAGGATATAATCGTCGGAGATAAAGTCCTCTTATTCAATTCCAGACTAAAAATGTTTCCTGGAAAACTGCGTACTAAATGGTCGGGGCCTTTCACAATCAAACATATCTACCCGATAGGAGCTGTCAATATTCTCGATGATAATGGAGGAGAAAGGACTGTTAATGGTCATAGATTAAAGAAATACCACACTCCAGCAGACAAATTATCAAGACAAACTATAGAGATCCAAGATCCTATAACATCAACATAGCTGGAGTAGAATTTTGTCGAGCCAGCGACGTTAAACCAAAGCGCTTCTTGGGAGGCAACCCAAGACCTGAGTATCACCTTTTCTAATTTTCTAGTCATTTATTTTCTTTTAAACTTTATTTGCTTTCTTTAAGTTCTTTCATCATTAATCTAAAAATACATAAAAATTCACATAATCTAAAACAAACATAAAAACACAAGGTCTTAAAAACAAAAACCTTAGCGGTTAGGGGCGCCCCCCAAATCCTATAAATACCCCCCCGCCCCCTGTTCTTTCTTCTAGAACCCCGAATTCTCGACTTCCCTGTTTCATTCCAGAGCTTCGTTTTCGCGCTCGTTTCCCTCTCTGACGCTGCCGTTGTCTCCACCGCCGTTTCATCACCTCGCCGTCGACTCATCTTCTTCGCTATCGTCTCCGGCTCCGTCGTCATCCCCGCACATTCCCGCGCTCCTGCTCTGCTGCTCGCCGCACCCAGCATTCTCTCCGCCCTCACCTACAGGTAGACCACCCAGCAGTTCAATGGATTACACCACCGCCAGACGGTCGCGGATTTTCGAACTCTGTCGTCGCCACCATCGCCGTCGGTAACATCGACATGCTTACCCGTCGTACCGTCGCAGTTCCCTGCCGACGAGCGGCCGCGCGGTTCGTCTCCCGCACAGTTCATCTTCCTTTCGGTCTCCAAACCGTTTGGGACCATTCGGTCTCCAAACCGTTTGGAACCATCCGACCTCCAAATCTGTAAAAAAAAAAAAGACCGTTTGAGACCAAACGGTCTCAAAACCGTTTGAACTCAACCAATCTAATAAACCTCAAACTCCAATAACATTACTTTGTTATAATTTCAAATTTAAGAATTCTAACTATTGTTTTCTTGTCAATAATTTTAGAATGACATCACCTTCCAAGCAACCTCGAGGAACAACTGATGCCCCTTTCTGGACAAGGGAACAATTAGAAGCTGATCGTGACAAACTACAACAAGTCGTAGATAGCTATGAAACGACTGGAAGGGTCCCGGCAAAGGTGAACTTGCTCAAAGTCATGCATGAGATCAAACGCATTAACAGATGCTTAGCTGAGGTACCCTCTGAAGAAGAGGTTGAGGAGATTTCATCCGATGAGGCCTCGGAATATCATCCTTCCCCCGAGGCAGAATCACCCACTGCAAAGTCTAAGGGGAAGAGAAAGGCCCAAGAAACCACATCAGAACCAGCACCCAAGAAAAGGGCCAGGAAGAAAGTTCACCCTGCCACTGCAAGGGAACAAACCCTGGCAGGGTACATCCCACCATCCACCACCACCACTACCACCTCTTCCACAATTACCGTTCCTATTTCCCCCCCCCCCATCACCACCACTACCACCCCTGCCACAATTACCGTTCCTATTTCCCCCCCCCCCCATCACCACCACAGCACCACCACCTAAAAATCTTTATCTCCATAACATCCCTTCCATCAGCCAAACTCTTAAACCAACAAAGTATGTCTGCCCAAGGATACTTATGAAGATGGGGATCTATAATAGAATCCTGACACTACTTGACAATTCCAATCTTTCTCGGCTATGCTTTGTCCCCAAAACTCCCTATATTGAGCCAACAACAGAATTCTTCACCTATTTCCACAAAGAATCGGTGGACATCATGGATAGAGCAAGGGACGGTGGTGACCGTAGAATAACTACCAGAATCTTTAACAACAAAGTGGTCATCACTGAAAATATGCTGAATGAAATCTTTATAGATAACCAAGACCAGCTGAAGAAAGCTAAGGCCGCTGGTACAGAACACCCCAAGTTCAACATACATACCTTCTGGAAATCACTAACGAGGATACCAAATTTTGATGCAAAGACAAGCAAGGCCTCTAACATTCATTCTGGCCTAGTGCGCACACTTCACAAAATCATCACTGGCGCACTCTTCCCCAGATCAAAAGGAGGAACTGTACTCATATCTGATCTCTATGTTCTCTGGTCCATCCTAAATGGAATGCCAGTTAACATTGGATGTCTTATGCTCCTCAAGCTATCAGCTTTCGCCCTAGGAAAAGAAATTTGCACGGGTGGTCATATCACATCCATCATCAAATATCTTAAGATGGATAGACTTCTACCCAAATGCAACCCAATAAAGGGCGACATCCTTACCAACGAACATACATTAAGGAACTCCTTTATCATAATAGAAAAGTATGCAAAGCTACACTACGTTTTCTGCCCCACAACAAAATCCTCCAGAACCCTGCTCCCACTTCCAGAACTTGCTGACTATGACAAGGACAAGCTCCTATTCTCAGACGAAGAGATCGTCAAACTCATAGCCTCAGTCAAAGCCACAGAGAAGAAAGCAACAGCAGGGCAGGCAGAGCTCACCATAAATGCCCCGACAGCTAAAATAACAAAAGTTCCAGTCAAACGACCTTCCGGAAGGCTTGTGAAGGCACATGATCTGTCGGGGACACCAACATCAAAACCTCACCCCGAATCTGAGCCCCCCCTTCCAGACGAGCATATTACAACCTCATCACTAGACTCTTTTATAATGAGTCTAAATGTTGAGCTCACTACCACCTCTCCACCTTCCACCACCCCAACATCCACTACTCCACCACCTTCCACCACCCCAACATCCACTACCCCACCACCATCTTCCATTTATCCACAATCAACCACTCTTCAATCATCCTCCACACCACCTTTCACTACACCACCCTTCTCCACAACCATACCACCACCCCCACCCTTCTTCACTTCAGGCACCCCATTCTCCACTACAATGCCCGAATTCACCTCCTTCACCTCCACCGCCTTTCCATCAACATTCCCAGATCCATTCCTCTCTCTGGGTATGTCACCACCTTTTCCATCCACCACCACCCCGACATCACTGGTGACCCCATCCACAGTCACCACGCAGTTCGCGGGTCCATCAACAGTGTCTTTTCTGCACGACACTACCATTCCACCCCGACCCCAGCCACCTCACTCTTCATTTACTGGGGTCCCTTTTACTAACTTCGGTGAGGAATTCAGACGTCAATTCGACACCATCCAAAACCTCCTCACCAACCCCTCTAACATTTTAAATTCTATTTTTTCTTGTGTGCAGGGTCTAACACAACATGTTGCCAAGATTGACGAGCAGAACCGCGCCATGCCAAGCATCCTCCAAGGAATCCAACAACGCCAAGATTCAGTGGCCAAGCAAGTCGACCACATCGACGACCACTGTAAAACCTTGCCCGAGTTGATCCATGGAGTAAAACGCCAGCATGAAGCATTGGCAAAGTAGGTCGATAGGATCTCTACGCAGACTCAACCTCTGCCAGAGACCCTCCGCGAGCTCAAGCAGCAACAGCAAGCTTTCAGCACGCGCCTGGACGACATCAACAACACCCTCACACAACTACATAATCGCCAGGAGGTGTCATCAAACAATGAGCTTATTCAACTATGAGCTCAAGTAACTGACCTCACAGCACGACTCCTCTCAGTCGAAGAGCGTTATTCTGATTTAAAAGAAACCCACGAAGCACTGCTAGAAACACACGAGCACGTGCAAGTGGCATACGATGAGCTACAATCCCTCCATCGTCAGTGCAAGAAGAAAGCACATAAGAAAACAACTGATAAATCAGCAGCAGATGAAGACAATGAAGATGACGATGAAGATTCTGATTCCTCCAATTACTCAAACAACAGTACCTCCTCAGCTGATGACTCCGATAAGCCAGATGATGCTGGGGTGGGCCCCAGCCAAGGAACAGAACCAAAACACCAGAAAGATCACCACGCTGGTGATAAAGATCCCAAATCCCTTGCTCACACGGAGAACGTCAACATATATTATGGGGATCAATTCCTAAACTACTCCACGGGATCTTTGGGGGAGGCTACGAAAGAAGTGGCTTTTGTTGAGTTCGAAAAATGTATTCTGGGTACCAACAACAGTATACCAGCCACAACAGCTCAACAACTCTCTGCACCTGAACCTTCAGTGCCTTTCCCCCCTGAGCAGGAAGAATCAGAAAGAGTACGCCTAGACACTGATGAAGAACTAGATACTCCTTCTGATTCTGACAGAGATGAAGATCTGCAACATTACATGGATGACTTAGAGCAGACTTCTTCCCCCACACTGCAAGAACTACCCCCGCCGCCACCTCTACCTCATAAAATGCACGACCTCGATATGGCGGCCATCTCTACCTTAGACGCACAGGATATCTTCATCCTGAACACTATAGTAGATGATGCCAAGGAAGGGGGGGATGTTATCTATCAAAACACAAAGACCAAGCGCAAGTTGACACGTGAGGATTTCCGCTCCATCCTCCGACCCCGGTCTGAGGTGAAGATGGCAACCTTCCGCACCCTTCTTGCCAATTCTATCGAAATTTATATAAGTCCCAAGCGACAACAACCAGTTCTGAACGCCTCACCAGCTCTGGGTTTGTGCTTGCTATACAAAGAACTACAACACAAATCCATTGAGCGGTTGCATAGGGGAATGGCCAGAAGACCACATTTTATATCCGTGCCATTTCAAGTCTGTGGTCACTGGCTACTTATGATCGTGGACACCTTAGCTAGAGACGCAAAAGAGTACAACTTCTGTGCTAGTGAACTAAAGGCCGGAATAATCAACTTTTTCGGCACTGAAGCTGGGGAGGCAAGATGCATCCCTTTCCGGCTTCTAAAACTCATATGGGCCGCATGCCCTTCTCTCCGCCAGGATTGGAGTCAACCCTGGTTTAGAATAATCAACTCACAAGTCCAAACCACTAAAGGATCGGGGGACTGCGCTTTCTACGTTATACAGCACATTTTAGCACTAAACCAGCAAGTCCCATTCACCGATCTCATTAACGAAGATTTCCACTCCTTGCGAGGGCATTACGCCATGGAGCTTATCTGCGATAGAAGGTTCTTCAACGACCCTACTATGGTGCCATATGACGTCCCTCGTTATCTTTTTTCATCCATCCAACGTCCGCAGAGGAGACCATTCAGACAAACCCTAGCGGAGTTGGCAAAAGAAAAGCAGCCAACCAAAGTCACTGAGCAAAGTCAATGGAACCCTTACACCTTCGACCTGGATCCAGATAAAGGTGATGTTGATCTGATATCCGGGGTAACCATCAAGAGATCCTCACCACATATGGTGCCCCCATCTGCCATTGAACCATCATTTCCAAATTTCGATCGGGAAGCTTGCAAAAGTCTTTCAGACAATGAGCTCCGACTCATAATGTCACGGCTATACGCCGAAAAGGACGAGCTTGTATATATTGATGGGGATATCCTGGTTATGGTAGATTTCCTCCGTGAAACCGTACAGATCAAAGGTTCCATGTCTGTAAGTGTAATGACTGCTTATCAATACTTACTCACACGGAATCACCACACGGTCTATATAGTGTCCGCTTACATGAAGGATGATCTTTTAGGGCTGAAGAACTTCGGAACAAAGGAGACACTCATCTCTTTTCTCCAACATACAACTCCGAAGTTCATCATGCTACCTTTCCTTCATCAAGAGCACTGGATGTTACTCGCAACTAATCTTCATGAAGGAACAACAATAATCTACAACAGTTCCGACAGCCAGTATGATCCAGAACTGAAAGAATATACTACAACTCCAAAGACACCAACGGAGGAGGTGGCGAAGGAGTGTGCTGACAAATTACACGATCTTTTGGGTCAGCACACGTGGGCATATGACAAAGATCACTTCAAACCACCAGCCTTCTGCCACAGGTGCCCCCAGTAAATTAGAGAATCCAAAGACTGTGGCTTCCATGTCCTCTTCTGGATGTATACAATTGTGGCCCTTCACAAGCCTATAGAGGACATGACAGAAGTGGACTACCACGCACTATGTGGAAAGCTCGCAGCCACCTTACTCAGAACTCATGGGGCAAATAAAGGATTAACAGAAGCCTAATGCCCTTGTCCAAGCACTTCTCAACCTATCACTTTGACACTCTGTGGACAGAGTGAGTGATAAGTTAGGGGGGGAGTGCACTGGACAAGGGCGATGTATCATTCTTCTTCAACCCTTCTATCTCTACTCCTTCCCTTAACTCATACTTTTCCGCACATCATTTTCAAACCTTCTACTCATATTTAGACTTTTTCCAGTAATTTCTTCAATAAAATAACTCTTAAGTATAACTTTCATCCTGGAAAGAATCACCCCTAGCTAAGTTGGAGATAAAGTAGTCCTCAAGAATAAATAACAAGATTAGCATATAGGCATGAATGGCGAATTTATAAATTACATTCACAATTGGTTTTTATGCTTTTGCTTCAATTCTATCTCAGACTCTTCACAGGTCAACTTCAGGGCCAAAGCAAACCGAAAGCTCTCAAGGTCAAGAGGGAAATCAGGAGGAAATCCAAAATCAAGAAATCTCACAAGCGGACCACCAAATAAAAATAAGTACATGTCAAGAACCCTAAGAACAGTTTTCTTCTTTCAATAAAAGAGGCTTGGCCGCCCAATCAAAAACCCTAACAAAAACCCACTTCCTAAGCCTGTGAGTTTTGAATAAAAGCCAGAGTGTTGAATAAAAACATGAGAGTTGTGCCACGCATAAGGACCTATCTGAAGAGCCAATAAAGATCTCATCCGGCTGGTACATACAGCTGCCCTCATGAAGGCAGATGTGTCGTGCCCGGTAGTGAGATCCTAAGGTCTCCTAATATATGAAAAGGCTGATAAAGGACTCAGCCGACCGGTACATTCAGCTGCCCTCATGAAGGCAGATGTGTCGTGCCCGGTACCGAGACCCTAAAAGCATAAGACAAACCCTCCCCCACTTGAAGGGGGAATTACACAATAAGCCTTTTAAGCCAACCCTCATACCCACTCTAGCTGCCGGTAGGTTTCTCAAAAGAAGTATAAAACTGATTAGAGTCGATGACATGCACGTAATAAGAAAGGTGGTCCCCATGTGAGACTCGCGATATGAAAGGAACCTGAGATCCACGCAACTCTTGATACTCGAAAGAGTTAGTGTAAGCAGAAGCCCTAATAAGACCTCGGTAGATCTCTGATCTAGAATTGAAGCAAGAGCATGGAAACCCTAACTAAATAAAATCGCCTCGCCACTGCATGCCTTAGCTCTATCTAACTTGAGGACAAACTAGACTCTAAGTTAGGGAGGGTGATAACCTCCCATTTTGTGACGTTATCTTATTAGTTCTCCTTAATTTTCCATACTCTTTCTTAGATAAATTAGATAGAATCATTAACTTTTTACTTTATTGATGATATACCAATAAACTAACTTCTCTTCTTTATCATTACAGGAAAACACAAAAAAATTACAAAGACTCCATACGGTCCCAAGACCGCATGAAGGCCATACGGTCCCAAGACCACATGAAGGCCATACGGTCCCAAGACCGCATGAAGGTCATACGGTCCCAAGACCGCATGAAGGCCATACGGTCCCAAGACCGGATGGAGGCCATACGGTCCCAAGACCGCATGAAGGTCATACGGTCCCAAGACCGCATGGAGGCCATACGGTCCCAAGACTGCATGAAGGCCATATGGTCCCAAGACCGCATGAAGGTCATACGGTCCCAAGACCGCATGAAGGCCATACGGTCCCAAGACTGCATGAAGGTCATACGGTCCCAAGACCGCATGAAGGCCATACGGTCCCAAGACCGCATAAGACTAAACGATCTCAGAGACCGCATAAAGGCAAACGGTTTGAGAACCCCAAATGGTCTCAAGACCGTTTGGGCTCAACTTAAGCCGATAAATAAGACCCCAAGGGTCACCTAAAAGGGGAGAATCCTGAGACGTCGAAAGGCTGCCCTAATTGTTCCAGAGCTCCTGCCACTTCCATCCTCCGCCCTGAGGCTGTCGATCTGAGATCCATACTCCATCCTGAAGCTACTTTCTCCTTCTTCGCTAAGAAGGTGGGAAGAGGAGACCTCCTCATCGTGCAACCTACGAAGACTGGTGGATCGTTTCTCTCTCTCTCCAAGGAGTTGACTTCCCCCCCTCCTTTGTGGGGATGATGCTCTCTCTCTCTCTTCTCGCTTCCTTCTTGGTCCTAGTCATGAGGGAGTAGTCTTCTTCACTAGGGTGCAGGGAGTAGCCCCGCTACCCATACTTTCATATCATGTAAAATGTAATCCTTAGGTTGTAATAGAGAGTTCTTATCTTTGTTAGTTCGACATCAAACGATTAATGAATGCATGTTGCTTGATCTCCAACTTGTGTTATCCTTTATCTTTTAGTATGAATTGTCTACGTTTGTATTATTAGATTCGAAACTCGTTTGCATGTTGGTTCTTGGTGCATGTATCCACCATGCATCTGTTTCGGTATCCAGAAGTGTATCTCAAGAAGTGGAGTAAACTCACTATCATCCGTTGCACTTTCATACTATGAAATGGAATCAGTTGACGTATGGAAGTGCAACCTTGGTATGTCGAGGAACACACTTTGCGAGGGGAATGATGCAAAGTAATGTGACCATTTGTTCGGGAATGGCTGGCGTTGCAACATTCCCGCACTTCTCGTAGCTAGATTATCCGAAAGGAGGCTAGGTCTACAAGGATACTAACTAACTGAACTCTTTTTGCAGGTTAAGTTTTGCTTTGCATGTGTTGATCGATGTGTAGTGGCAGTGAAAAACCGATTACACCCTAGTGATCTTTCATCATTCTTAACAACCTAGATTTACTTGTTTTCTTTACTTTACTTGCACTTAGCTTAAAAACAACCAAATCAACCTTTTGATCTAAATACCAACTATTGAGTGATTAAGTGAAATTCAAACGTTTTCCATCTTGTTGGCAACAACAAGACCGTTGTCTCGAGGATTCGACCCTTAACTATACTGCGATAAGACTTCCACGTATCCTAGCATATGTGGGTGGAGTTTTAACTTAGTATAAGCAAGGCTAAACTTAGAGATCTTCTATCTCTAGGATTTTTAGTGGTGCACGCAACATCACGTAAGTGGAGGCTCCATCAGTATCCTCTCATGGAAAGTTTGTGAAAATGCTTTTGGGTGGTGCTAGGGCTCATATCATGCAATGTCCTCTCACATCATGTCCCCATAAATGCTATCATCAAAGATGTCTACCACATATTGCTCCATGGATAGTGCTCCAAGATAGTGCTCCATGGATGACAAAGATATGAGGATGGGCGTTATGGATGGTCCCTTGATGTGTTGCCCAACATCATCAACCTAAACCCAATATGAGTGTGTATGTGTACATGGCTTGGGCGACACCATGATTACATGCATGGATGAAAACCCCACAAGGAGAGATGTTACCCTGGTCGATATGCCTTGCCCGATACATGCCTTCTCTTGGTTGGTTACCTGACATGAGTATGTGCTTGATAGCTTGGATGGTTCTAGGGTTGAAGGCTTGGTCGATACATGTGTTGAGCCTGGGCGGTATAAGATCTTGGACGTTACAAGTTGAGGGTTGGACGATATGGTGTCATGAGTGACATAAGGACTAGTGAGGCTTGGATGAACCAAGTATGACATAGGTTGTTACACCTATATCTTATTGAAAGAATTTAACCTAGATGTGGCAAGGAGGAAGTCAATCCTGGTAGGGATGACCTAGGAGAGCACCTTGGCAATTTTGGTGCTATGAGGTTCTTGGCCGACAAAATGGTGAGGTTGCTTAACCCAAGAGGAATTAGATGTGTTGGTTGAGCATGGAATCCGACATGCTTAGATCCATGAGTTGTTTGATATCTTAGTGATAGCCTAAGGAATGTCTAGGTGATATGGCCTTTGGAGGTGTTCTTGCACAATATGCCTGGAGACATGATGAATAAGTTGTGAGCATTAGTATGGGGGGTTATCTATGGTTGATGATAGGTGAACCTTTGATAATACTTGATGGTTGATCATGATTGTATGATCCCTAAAGATGAATCTTGAGGGATGGCGTGCATGATGATACAAGATATAGGGTATGGTGGATACCCATGGTATGGTAACAGTTATGTGTATTTCTTAATACACCATATATGAATTATGCTTCATGTGTTCATAATAATGGATGATTGTTCCAATCCTATAAACCTTAATCTTAATGATATGTTCTTTAAAGATTGTATTTGGTGATCAAGTATCTCTTTGATATGCTCCCTAACCATGCAAGTATCATCAACTGAATTCATAGCCAGGTAATAGCTATGATGACTATATCATTATATGCCTTGTGTGGAATTCAGTATATGAGAAATACCTGAGTAATGATGATGCACCCTATTGATAAGATAACATGTATCACCAGTATGATGAGGAAGGTCTGATGACCTGAGAAAGGCTGAGTGCCTAAATGATGTGTTATCCTCTAGTGGTATCCTGAGGGATTGATATCCCATGATGATGTATGATGATGAGGCCTTGAGAGGCAGTGTCTTTATGTGATGGAATGAGGGATTGATATCCCATGGCAATATGATGATTGTTGAGGGCAATGAGAATAACGGTAACAGTGTGACACCAAAATAATGGAATCTAATGTTGTTCATGTTTTACATATGGTTGCTTAATACAACTTGGTTTCCCCAACAATCCACTTAAAATGCATTAACTAAATACAGATGAACTTTCATGTAGTTTTCCCTGGCCATAGATCCATCATCGTCAGGAACTGGTGATGGTGAAACGGGTTCTCCTGCGGGTTAACCTGAAGCGTATATTTTTGAATATATATGGTTTCTCCTAGCCGAAAATAGGAGGATTAGAGTGCAACTGTGGTTGTAAACTCAAGATGTGTATAAGAGCATGGTGAACAAGCCCATGGCTCAGTATGATAAAGCATGAATGCGTTCATGGCTCAATGAGCAGAGTGAATTGGCTTGTGGCTCAAGTATACTAGCGCCATGACCAATACCAAGGTGGGCTAGATAAAAGGGTAGACTGCGTGAGCTAACCCTATGGCTGAGGCCACTCAAGCAAGAGATTGTGGTCTTGTTTTAGTTATCGTGCACTGGCCACGAAGAGGTGAGTTTGTGGAGTCCGACTCTTCCATTGACCTTGTATGACACCAATTTTGGGCTTCGCAGTCGAAGGTTGGATTTGACCAGTACGGCTCACTTCCTCAGGGCATAATAATTTGTAATCAAGCTGTATAGTATCTCTTCTTAGGGAAAATATGAAACATTAGTTGAGGCCTTGGATGATGTAAGCTTTCTCATATGCTTTTAAATGCTCTTTTGTATAACTTTTCATATACAAGTCCTTGAAATACATTTGGGAGGTGCCATGGCACATATGATGATAATTTCATCTCACAATAAGTCCTTAAAAATGCATTTGGGAGGTGTCATGTCCCATATCATTACAACATCCTCTCACAACAAGTTCATGAAAATGCATTTGGGAGGTGTCAGGGCCCATTTCATGATAAATGTTCTCTCTCAACAACTCCCAAAAAATGCATTTGGGAGGTGCTATGACCCATATCATGATAGTGTCCTTTCACAACATGTCCCTTTAAATGCATTAAGAAGGTGTCAGAGCCCATATATTGATAGTGTCCTCTCATGATAAGTCCCTGAAAATGCATTTGGGTGATGTTTGGGCCCATATCATGACAATATCTTCTCACGCCAAGTCCTTAAAAACACACTTGGGAGGTTCCATGGCACATATGATGACAAAGTCATCTCACGATAAGTCCTTAAAAATGCATTTGGGAGGTGTCAGGTCTCATATCATGATAATGTCCTCTCACAATAAGTCCATAAAAATGCATTTGGGAGGTGTCAGGGCCCATTTCATGACAAATGTTCTCTCTCAACAAGTCCTTAAAAATACATTTGGGAGGTGCCACAACCCATATCATAATAGTTTTCTTTCACAACATGTCCCTTCAAATGCATCAAGAAGGTGTTAGAGCCTATATATTGACATTGTTCTCTCATGATAAGTCCCTGAAAATGCTTTTGGGTGAAGTTTGGCCCAAATCCTGACAATGTCCTCTCATGCGAAGTCTTTGAATATACATTTGGGAGGTGCCATAGCACATATGATGACAATGTCATCTCACAATAAGTCCTTAAAAATGTATTTGGGAGGTGTCAGGTCCCATATCATGGCAATGTCCTCTCACAACAAGTCCATGAAAATGCATTTAGGAGGTGTCAGAGCCCATTTCATTACAAATGTTTAGGGAATAGAACTTCTGCCACCGCCAGCTGATGTTGTCACCACAGTCGATGCCCTCAGGAGCTTCTTGGAATATGGTGTCTGTCGACTGATGCCTGATGTGATTCCGCTAGTGGTGCTAACACACTACTCAATAGAATAGATGCGCCCCACGAGGTCGGAATGCACGATGGATGGGGTTGTGCTTTCAAAATTTATAAACCTAACCGTCTACCTACGTCTACTAAAACACTACACCCGCAAGCACACGGGGTCGTGTCGTAGTATAGGAAGGTGGCAAGTATAGGGTCGATCCACAGGGAAAAGAGGGGGCGCTAGAGCTAGGTTAGTTTAGCTAGGTTCCTACTGCGGAGACTAGGGTTAAGGGTTTAAAGGTGGTTTTGATTGTTAACTAAGGATAAACAAGCAATTTAAAGGCAATAATGAAATCTATGTTAACCCTAGACTGAATTAAGACTAAGCAAGCAAGGAAAGACTAAGCTAGGTATGAAAAGGCAAGTTACACTAAGGCAAGCAAGAGAGAAGCAAAAGAACAATTAAAGAACTAAACTAGCATAAACAAGGCAAGTGCAAAGCAAGAAGCTAACTAAGCAAGAAAAGAACTAACTAAGCTAAGCAAGCACAAAACTAGGGTTTTAAGCAGTAAAGAGATGTGTGGGCTGTTTAGGGGTATGAACTTATCACTTAAGTTGGGGGGTGACATGTGAACATTATGATTCCATTTAGATTATCCAAACCAAACAACAAGTTAGAGTCTAATGAATTAACCTAAGCTACTAACTAGCCATGGATATGCTAGGTTGTGTATAGCGCAACTAGTCCCTAACACCCCCTACTACCCTTACGAGGCTCAATTGGGTTAGGGATTAGGTTCAATTCAATTAGAGTCTAATCAAGTCTAGGTTTCTAGATTAGGCATTCCTAGGGCAATTAGGGGCTGAGGGTAGTAATGGGGAGGTGAGATTAGGGTTTTGGACCCCAATTCCCCCACATTCTAGCCTTGAGAAGGCACCATGCTAATTGCACTAGAATTATCTAATCTAGCTACTTAGATCTCTCACTTAGGTTTAGGGAGATTGATTAAGATGTAGGAAGATGGGAGGCAACCTAGGGATCTAAGAATTGGACCTAGGGGCAAATCCCAAAATTCACACATATAAGCAATTTGCCTAAATTCCTAGGTGATTTCACACACAAACCAACAAGCAATCCATGGAGAAAGAGATGCAAAAAGAACATAATCATTAACAAATGAAATTACAAAGTTTACATGCCATTTTCCCCCAACATGGTATCAAAGTAACATATTTTCCCCCAAACAGCCCACCCACAGGGGCCTAGCTACTCATAACAAAGAAAAATACAAAAAGAGAGGAGAAAGAGGTAGAAGAAGCCATGGAGATCGGTGTAGATGAAGAAGTCCTCCTCTCCAGCAGCTGCAGGGACGTCCTCCTTCTTCTCCTTGGATGAAATGGTGTGTAATGATGGAGGGAAGTGGATGGAAGGCTTAGATATGGGGGGTTATGTGGTGGAAATGGTGAAATGGAGTGGATTTGAGGTGGATATGGAGTGGAATGGAGTGGGTGGCGATTTGGGGAGCTAGGAAGGGGTAGAAGGTAGCTAACCTTGTGCCCCAGCCGCCACCTAGGTATATATAGGTGTGGGGGAAGCACTAGGTTAAGTTAGGGGCAAAATGGGCAAAACAGTGAAAAAGTGGCTGGATTTTGTGAGTAGCACGGCCGTGGTGGGTAGAGGTGAGCACGGCCGTGGTGGAGAAGAACGGCCGTGTTGGTTAAAATGACTAAAAGTCAGGTTGTTGGTCAAAAATGGCCACGGCCGTGGTGGTCACCACGGCCGTGGTGGTCACCACGGCCATGGTGGACTGAGTGTAACACGGCCGTGCTGTGTGGCACGGCCGTGGTGGGATATGGTAGAACGGCCGTTCTGAGCTTGCACGACCATTTTGGTCTTCAGTAGCACGGCCGTGCTGCAGTGCACGGTCGTGGTGGCTTCTTGTGGCACGGCCGTTTTGTGCTGCACGGCCGTGGTGGCTTTGCTTCCTTTGGAGGTTATTCTGTCGATTCTAAGTGACCTAGCACGGCCGTTCTGTGGCACCACGGCCGTGCTGGGTCCTGGGTCAGCACTTTAGCTTGATTCTTCAGCTTTTCTTGGACATCTTTGCTTCAATTGATCTTTGGCCACTAGGGGTAGGTCGAGGGAGCATCGGACTTCACTTTGGGCCTCTACAAGGGTAGAGGAGCCCTAGGGTCACTCCTACTCTCTCTCTTCCATCAAGCGTGGTCCAAATGCCTGAAAAACATGCAAATAATGTCCATAAGTGCATTTTATACAAATAAGCATATTAGGGGGAATGACATGCAATCTTGCAGTTATAGATGTGATTGAAGAGCAAAAAGACACAAGATTAAGCCCTGAAATAGGGCTGAATCAATGCCCTCACCTAGATCTGATACCTATTGACGTAGATTCCCTCACTTTAATTCGATGTCTGGTGTCGCCGATGCATTATGCCTGGAGTTCGAAGGAATGAGTGGATTCAGCAAGAAAAGTGACTACTTCCGAATTCCATGTCATGCTTGAAAGGCTTCAGTTCTAAGGTCTGATCGTGGAGAGTAAAAATGCCAAAGTCGTTATAATATTGAATTTGGTTTAATTAGTAAGCTCCTGAAAATATATTTAAAAGGAATATCATGACACAACATCATTAAAGCAAGGCGTCATGATCAGCATTACACATAGTCTTCACAACCAACCCACAACACAATGTCGCGGCCCGCCTTCACAACATAATGTCATGACCGCAACTAATGCAGCGTCGCGACTAGACCAAAATGAAGTGCCACGTTCAGAAGCAGAACCAACTAAGTTCTTTCTCACATTTCACACATGTGCAGATGATCTCAATGTGATTCATAAAATACAAAATCCAAAAAATGAACTAAGTCCTTGCATGAATGCCTCTTGCAACATTCATGTTTTTATCTTCCTCTACTCATCTAGCTTGTATCCATGGCTCCCTTATTTAGGTCTGATTTAGGCCCTCACATGAAAAGCCACCAAAACTGCATCGAGATGATTTTAGGCACATGTCATACGTCTGGACTCTCGCAATAAGTTAGATAAATCACATTGCAAATGATCAAAATGCCAAGGTAACACAAGGGTTCCATGTCACGTGATAAATCACACTACAAATGATTAGTATGTCAAGGTGACATATAAAGATGGAGTCTTCCATGTTGAGTGATGAAGTGACCTCTCATAACAAGTCCATAGAAATACATTTGAGAGGATCCATGACCCATATCATGACAATGTCCTCTCACGACATGTCCCTCAAAATGAATTTGTGAAGATCCATGTCCCATATCATTACGATGTCCTCTCACAGCAAGTCCTTCAAAATGCATTTAGGAGGAGCCATATCCCATATCACGACTATGTCCTTTCACAACAAGTCCCTAGAAATACATTTGGGAGGGGCCACAACTAATATCATGATAATGTCCTCTCATAGAAAGCCCCTAGAAATAAAATTTTGAGGAGCCAAGGCCCATATCAGGACATTGTGCTCTCACGGCAAGTCCCTGAATATATTTTTGGAAGGAGACATGTCCCATATCTTGACAATTTCCTCTCGCAGCAAGTTCTGCAAAATGTATTGGGAGGTGTCAGGGCCCGTGTCATGACTATGTCCTCTCACAACATGTCCCTAAAAATGAATTTGTGAGGAGCTAGGACCCATACCATGATAGTGTCCTCTCACAACAACACCATAAAAGTGCATTTCAGAGGAGACACATCCCATATCATGACAATATCTGTAACACCTGGGCCCACTGCCCAAGGCTCTAGTAGAGTTTCAGGAATGATGACTCTCATAGCATGTCCCTGGAAATGATATTGTGAGGAGACATGTCTATATCATTATGGTGTCCTCTCATAGCAAGTACTTGAAAATGTATTTGAGAGGAGATACATCCCATATCAGGAGAATATCCTCTCACAACATATTGTTGGAAGTGCATTTGGGAGGATCTGTGACCAATATCATGACAATGTGCTCTCACAACAAGTCCCTAAATAAATTTGTGAGGAGCCAGGGCCCATATCATGATGGTGTCCTCTCACAACAAGTCATTGAATATGCTTTTGGAAGGAACCAATGCCTGTATCATGATGGTGTCCTCTCACACCAAGTATCTGAAAATGCATTTGGAAGGAGCCACATCCCATATCATGACAACGTCCTCTCCCAACAAGTCATTGGAAATGCATTTAGGAGTAGTAATATCCCATATCATGACAATGTCCTCTCACAATAAGTCCCTGAAAATACATTTGGGAGGAGCCACGACTAATATCATGACAGTGTCCTCTCCCAACAAGTCCCTAGAAATAGATTTGTGAGGAGGCAGGGCCCACATAATAATGGTGTGCTCTCACAACAAGTCCTTGAGTATACTTTTGGGAGGAGACATGGCCCATATCATGACAATTTCCTCTCACATCAAGTCCCTCAAAATGTATTGGGAGTTTCCATGACTAATATCATGACAATTTCCTCTCACAATATGTCCTTGAAAATGAATTTGTGAGGAGTTAGGGCTCATATCATGACGATGTCCTCTCATAGCAAGACCCTAAAAATGCATTTCGGAGGAGCCACATCACATACATGGCAATGTCCTCTCACAACAAGTCCTTGAAAATACATTTGGGAGGAGCCACAACCAATATCATGATAGTGTCCTCTCATGGCATGTCCTTGGAAATGATTTTGTGAGGAGATGTCCATATCATGATGGTGTCCTCTCACAACAAGTACCTGAAAATGCATTTGAGAGGAGCTACATCCCATCTCGCAAGAATGTCCTCTCACAACATGTCATTGGAATTGCATTTGGGAGGATATGTGACCAATATCATGATAGTGTGTTCTGATAGTATGTCCCTACAAATAAATTTGTGAGGAGACAAGCCCCATATCATGATGGTGTCATATCACATCATGTCACTGAATATGCTTTTGGGAGGAACCAAGGCCCATATCATGATGGCATCCTCTCACATCAAGTCTTTGAAAATGAATTTGAGAGGAGCCACGTCCCATATCATGACAATGCCCTCTCCCAATAAGTTGTATTAAGGAGGATACATAGACCATATATTGACAGTGTCCTCTCATAATAAGTCCCTAAAAATGCATTTCGGTGAAGTTTGGGCCCATATCATGACAATGTCCTTTCACGACAAGTCCTTGAAAATACATTTGGGAGGTGCCATCGCACATATGATGACAATGTCATCTCACAGTAAGTCCTTAAAAATGCATTTAGGTGGTGTCAGGTCCCATTTTATGACAATGTCCTCTCATAACAAGTCCATCAAAATGCATTTGGGAGGTGTTAGGGCCCATATCATGACATATGTCATCTCACATCAAGTCCCCAAAAATGCATTTGGGTGGTTCCATGACCCATATCGTGATAGTGTCCTTTCACAACATGTCCCTTCAAATGATTTAAGGAGGATATATGGCCCATATATTGGCAGTGTCCTCTCATAATAAGTCCCTGAAAATGCATTTCGGTGAAGTTTGGGCCCATATCATGACAATGTCCTCTCACACTAAGTCCTTGAAAATACATTTGTGAGGTGTCATGGCACATATGATGGACAATGTCATATCATAGTAAGTCCTTAAAAATGCATTTAGGAGGTGTTAGTGTTGGTATGTATGCCCTGAGAGCCAATCATGGGATGATTGGTGGGATACATTAAGATTGATTTGATAAACATCAAAGGCAAGCTTCCAATTCTTTCTGGTTTAGTCATATGAGATAGTGATAGAACAAATTGAATGTCTAGAGAATGACAGTACTCAATGACGTATGCCTTCAGGTTCATGACCTGAACGATGAGATCATACGGATGCTAAGAGTTTGTACATTCTTGATATGTCCCTAGTCGGATGTCATTGTGGAAGGTAGATAGACAGCAATGACACACAAGACTAGATTGTGGTGTTGGTTGATGACAAAATCTCATTAGTCATGATATAGAGATATCAAACCAAACACATAGGTACTTGTTAGAGAACAAGTGTACCGGACAGACCCACCGTGAGTTTGACACATGGAACCATGAGATGGTAGTCATAGTCAGTACTCACAGTGATGGTGGTGAGTGTGATTCTTTGACCTGAAATCACTACACTCAACACATGTCGTTGGGCACACTTTGACATCATCAAACACAGTCCTGAAACATGGGTTGTTATAAAGGTGATGATTGGGTGGCTTTGACACATGGGGCTTTTGAGGGGTGAGTGATAGATATGGGATTTGTCCCTCCTGAGGGAGTTTGATATCCAAGGCCACTTGATGAGTAGGATTGAGATAGGCGTGCGCACGCATGTGTGAATCAGTATGTGATATTGATGTCATACATATCTCCTTCAATCTACTCTGAGATCAAGAAAGTGAATGAACGTTGATAGGATGACTGTTCCATGCCTTGAGTTCATTCGGGATATCAGTGACAAAGGAATTATACATTCACTGTAACACCATTCACGGATTGTAGGATGAAAGTTGTTCTCCAACTTTCTACTTTCACTTGGGTAGCACTGATGTGTGACTAGGCACCACTCTTTGCTTGTGAAATCATAAGTGTTATGGACTTTCACTGCCAACGTGAAATGGACCTGCAGGGTCACACACATAGGATTTAACCTGGAAGAGGAGTTTTGTCCACAAAGCAATGTTTAGATTGATTACTAAAGGAGTTTAGTAGTTCAATTAAACACTCAATCAATAGATAGCTCAGTATCATATGGTTCAAGGTGTTGGACGCATTGATTGGAGTATCGGATTGATTGAAATCGCATTTGACTGATTCTGCACAACCTATATTCCCAACCGATCGGTTCAAGTGTTGAACCGGTCGGTTGAGGTTGCTGAACCAGTCGGCTCAAGCCCAGGGTGAAACGAGCGGTTCAAGTGTTGAACCGATCGGTTCAACTGGTGCAACCAAGCAAGTTGGGAAAGTCAGGTCGGTGAGAATTTTCCTTGTGTTTCACTTGCCCCATTTTATTGGAACAAGGATTGGTATTCGATACCAATTAGAAACGAAAGTTGGAAAGTCAATCGGGAACTGATCAGGACCACGAACCGACCGGTTCAGAAGTGAACCGATCGGCTCATGGGTCCCAACCGATCGGTTGGTGCTCCAACCGACCGGTTCAGGTCCCCAACCGACCGGTTCACTTGTGAACCGATCGATTCAGGTTGCGAGTTGGTTGCTTTTTGTGGAAAAATCCCGAACCCTTCTACTCCTGCTTTAGTCCCATATTGCCGGGCACAGAGAACCCTGTCCCATGACCCGCCTATATATATAGGGGTATTGGGGGCTTCTCAGAGTACAACTCAATGCAAGCCGGTTGCTTTGCGAAGTTGTCGTTCTCTCTGGTTTTGGTAACCATGAGAGATCCCGAGCAAGTGCTTCCCACAAAAGGGAGGTGCAGCAAGGGAAGGACAACTGCAGTTGCAACTGGTAGCAGGAGAGTGTGTTGGCGACTAGTACGTCAATAGGAGGGTACGACTCCTTCCACTTCCTTGTGGGACAAGGAGAGTGGAGTTCCAGGTGGTCCGTGTGGACTACTACAGAGGCGGGAGGACACTGCCGCTTAGGAGGACAACTGTCATCTGACAGTCCGGTAGGAGGAGGAGGAGTCAGTCCCGGTGCGACCAGGAGCTGCAAAGACACCGTCCAAGACCGGAGTTGAAGACCGCGCATTGCGCAAGGTATTGTCGCCGAGCAAGCCTCGGGACAAGGTATGATTCCACAAACCATCCTTTCCTATTATATAGACGTTGACGCGTTTCCTCGGTATGGGTTGGGGGAGAATTTTTTTTTGTTTCCGCTGCCTTCTCTGTCTCCCCTAAAACCCAACAGTGGTATCAGAGTCACGTCAACTGCTCTATATTTTAGGAATATTGATATGATCGATTTTTGTTTGTCGCCTGTATTTATTGCATACGATGTGAATAATATTGGCTTTATACATGTCCAATCCTAAATCCACAAATCCCAAATTACATATATGATATGTATTATTAATGCACTCGATACGCGTCGCCCTTAAACGAGTTTTGTGGTGGATGTGTGTAGCGTGATTATGGCCTATAAACCCCTATCTGTGTGTGGTTGTTTGTGGTTGCTTGCATCTCGGTCTGCGCACCGATCTTCCCTCTCTTATTCCTGATGTAACTCGAAATAATTCGAGATTCTTTCCTACCTTTGCTCCCCCTGAATGTAACTCGGGGTTTCTTCTTTTAAGCAATGTAATAATAGGATAAATTTTATTTCCTGTTATGTCGAAGACCGGAGGACATCAAGACGACTGCTCAGACGATCGTTTCAAGGCGTGAACCGATCGGCTGATCTTGTAGACGGTCGGTTCAAGGAGTGAACCGATCGGTTGATGACCGGTTCGAGGAACGAGATGAGCGGGTGGCGGACATGACAAGATGCACGATGACCAGGCGAACCGATCGGTTGGAGGATCCAACCGATCGGCTGGTGGCACCCAGACGACTGGCTGGAGAGTACAGATCATTCATGTGATGAGTTGATCAACTCGGATGGCAAGGCACAGAGTTCATCTTGTACAGGTTGCATGTGATGTTGACCTAGATGACCGTGATTCCTCTTGGCTCGAGGAATCACATTAGGATGGCCATAATCATCGCTTTTTATCGTTTGTGCATGTTTTATGTGGGATATAGCATGTATATGATACGTACTATGTATTGTGGTGATTGGATATGTATATGTATATAAAAACCAAATCCCTCATTAAAATATTAAGTTTTAGATGCCTTCCAAATGCGACACACGTGAAAAGCTTGTTCGACCAAGTGTGGGCACACCCTAGTGTGGTGCACCGTCTACCTCGTGGAAGCGTGAAAGATGAATGTGTGGGTCTGCCCAAGCAGGGTGCATATTCATTGTGTTTGCTTTGGGTCGGACTTAACAAGGTGACCTAGATAGGATCTAGCACCTTGAGGCATGGAGATGATCATTTCAAGGAGTTGTAGATGACATCTTATCAAGAGTTGCATATGATGCAATTGGCAAAAGTTGCCTACCTGAGAGATCTATGTTGTGGGTGACAGCCCAAGCTGGTCCATGACTTAGAGGATTTCAGGATCTTGCCCACTAGAAGGTTGTACGCTGCAATCTTCCGAATTGATGGTGAGGGCTATCAATTTGAACTAAAATAGTGGGAGCGATAATTAATTAAAGGCCTAATTTTATCGTCAACTTTTCAAATCAATCAAACAAGTCAAAAAGGAGTTTTGGACTAAAATTGCATATATTTCCTTTTGTTAAAATAAATGGTTAATCAACAAATCACTTTATTTGCGATCGATCTTTGAGACCAAAAAATTAAATGGGAATAACTCCACGACTGGTTAGGATGATGATGAGAAGTGTTCTCAATCAAAGAGCGAAAGCTCTAAGTCCTAGTTATACCAGAACCAGATGAACTCGATCCCACCACATCAATGGCTGAAAGTATGCTTATGGAAGCATACTAAGGATGACATTGATGAGGAGTGCTTGATGTTGTGTTCTCTGAACTATGAGTTACAGAGACAACATGAGACATATGATGTCTCCAACATACTGTCCTAATATGTCATGACAGAAGGAGATCCAGTAAGGTATTCACATACTCAATGTGATTGGGTATGTGGGAAACCTGATTAAGAAGGATTCCCTCTGAGCCAAGAGTTGGCTATTGGTATGATACTGCAAATGTTGTGAGAATCATACAATTCATGATAAGCTACAACATGAACAACTTTGACAAGCGTTGACAGAGTTGTTGGACATGTTGAGGATAGTAAAGGCAAAGATGAAGAAAGACAAACCATAATCTTTGATGTGATCAAAGAGAAAGGTAATTCTCTAGGGCAAGGATACGGGCAAAGCTAAGAAGTGTTCTGATGCTAGCCAGAAATCCAAGCCGTCTTCAGCCTCAAGGCACATGGGGAAAGGGTGTATGAGGGATTGCCCTCTATATCTGGAAGAACAAAAGAAGATGAAGGAGGGGATGGAGATCTCCACCTAAGGTATCAGGAAATGAACCGCTTCTTTATCTAAGGTATATGATACCAAGATATGGATATGTCATATATGATATGCAATATCCACAAAGAAGTGATAGCCTTTGTGAAAGGACCAAGAAAGAAGTACCCATCATTGGAGCAAGTGTTGCTGCCATAGATAGGAGTATCTTTCAGTTTATTTCAGCCTAAAGGGCACGAAATAGAGTTGAGAACTGCTATTTCATATATTGCTAATAGATAGAAACACTTTATTATTGCATATTGTATGACAATGATGGCAATTAATAAAGTTGATGTTTCAATCTCAAAGATATGATCTTTGTGGCAATGCCTTGTTTATCTTGTGATACATGGTATGCATAAGATAAAATGATACCTAAAGTTATGGATAACTCAAACAATCAAATTAGCATCAATCATGAGAAATTCATTTCTAGTTTCCATATGATGGAAAAATCTAGACTCTTTTGGTTAGAGAACCAGTAAGAGACATGAATATCTTGTACATGATTAATCAATCTTCACTAATGGTAGTGGGAGAATGATTATCCAATTAGGTATAATACATGTGATGTATTTACATACCTATTGGAGCAAATGCTAATACTTCAAATGGTGTTTAGAGAAATACCAATATGAATATCTTGAAGTGTTCAAGAATATCATAGATGAAGTACAAATTTGGTAGTGTTAGTTCTTGATGAATAAAATACTTGGACCAAATGTTTGAGATCCTTATGAGTGATTATGATAGTGTATCATAGTGAACTCATGATTAAGGCATGGTGATGTCTAAATCAAGAAGGAATCATACTCTATGGAGTTAGAGAATGATTATCAAAATAATTGTATTCTTCTTAATAAAGAATACCCCACACTAATAAAGGACATTGAGAATCACAAGGAGTTGTGAGTTCTTATATCCTTAACAGATACACCTCAATTATCTATGTGATGAGTTGTTCATATGATGAGTCAACTATCTAGATAAATAGGAGGAACCAAATTTTGAGTTATTGTTATGACCATTACATCCTAAATGACATCCATGTGAATCATAAGGTATGACCTTGATGGTAGCATTCATTGGATGAAATCCATAAGTGCAAATGAATCTTAAGTGTTAAGATACATGGATAATATTTTGAGAAGGATGCTGCTTGTTGATTGCAACTTAATGACTAAGACATTCGGCATATGGATGCTAAAACTGCATTCCTATGAGGAATAAAACAAGGATGTGTACGTGACACAACCTATAAGGTTTATGAATCCACTAATGCAAATGAAGTCTATAAGTTACAATGGACTAATAAATGTGATTGATTGAGTACAAGCAACTCAGAATTGGATCTTTACTTTGATGATATAGTCAAAGGGTTTGACTGATATGTCAAAGATAAAGAAGGGATATGTGATTTAGTGGGAGCGTGTTCACATTCCACATGTTGATGTGAAATGGAAATGTTCTAGAATGGAAATCCAAAAGTGGAAATTAACTTTAAGGAAGATAGAGATGTTTCCTATATGATAGGAATAGAGATCTATAGAGATAGTTCTCAACAAATCTCTTAACCTGGAAAGGAGAGAGCATACATTGGCAATCTATACTGAAGGGTTCAGTATGCACAGATTTAGTGGGAGAAAACTTGTCCATGTTATATGGATATTAGTATCCCAAGGCCAAGTGTCCAATTCTTATGAAGAATGGGAACACTAAGAATAGATATGGATTTATCATGTATGTAATCATCCCATTGTCTTGCATGTATGACATGTCAAGAATAAAATGCATTCATCATCTTGTATGTAGGACATGGAAATATGATGTGCTCATCCTGATAACTCGTATGTAGGACATGACGAGTGGATGTCTGTCTACTTCCAATAAGGGTTACTGGAATACCATAAGAACTTGATAAGTACTTGGGATGTACTAGTTCTATGGAGATAAGGAAGAGTTCGATGTAAAGAGTTACATTGATGCGAACTTCCGAAAGGACAGAAAATTAATCGCAAAATATACATAGGATGTATAAAAGTGAAAGTTTGTTGATAATTGGAAGTGTTCCAATAAAACCATTTAAAAGGGAAATGCCGAGTATCCGTGTGTTAGAGAACAACAGTGGATACTATATGGATCTGGAAGTTCATGAGATGAACTTATAGATATTCCACTCATTGATGACAAGTCTGGAATCCTTGATCATGCAATGTGGCTAAAGGTTAGCAATGGAATACTAGATCGCATATTACGGCAACTCCATCTCATACGTGTGACGTACAACGAAGAGATGAGAGACATGCAATTTATACTGACTTTGGCAAGGTGTTGCCATTACTCACTATGTTCGCACTAAGAGCACAGTAACATGTGGGACATGTTTGAAGATCACTATGAATATGATTCAAGGGTGATTGGCTCGCAGTGCAAGTGGGAGTCTGTTGGTATGTATGCCCTGAGAACCAATCATGGGATGATTGGTGGGATACATTAAGATTGATTTGATAAACATCAAAGGCAAGCTTCCAATTCTTTCTGGTTCAGTCATATGAGATAGTGATAGAACAGATTGAATGTCTAGAGAATGACAGTACTCAATGACGTATGCCTTCAGGTTCATGACCTGAACGATGAGATCATACGGATGCTAAGAGTTTGTACATTCTTGATATGTCCCTAGTCGGATGTCATTGTGGAAGGTAGATAGACAATGACACACAAGACTAGATTGTGGTGTTGGTTGATGACAGAATCTCATTAGTCATGATATAGAGATATCAAACCAAACACATAGGTACTTGTTAGAGAACAAGTGTACTGGACAGACCCACCGTGAGTTTGACACATCGAACCATGAGATGGTAGTCACAGTCAGTACTCACAGTGATGGTGGTGAGTGTGATTCTTTGACCTGAAATCACTACACTCAACACATGTCGTTGGGCACACTTTGACATCATCAAACGCAGTCCTGAAACATGGGTTGTTATAAAGGTGATGATTGGGTGGCTTTGACACATGGGGCTTTTGAGGGGTGAGTGATAGATATGGGATTTGTCCCTCCTGAGGGAGTTTGATATCCAAGGCCACTTGATGAGTAGGATTGAGATAGGCGTGCACACGCATGTGTGAATCAGTATGTGATATTGATGTCATACATATCTCCTTCAATCTACTCTGAGATCAAGAAAGTGAATGAACGTTGATAGGATGACTGTTCCATGCCTTGAGTTCATTCAGGATATCAGTGACAAAGGAATTATACATTCACTGTAACACCATTCACGGATTGTAGGATGAAAGTTGTTCTCCAACTTTTTACTTTCACTTGGGTAGCACTGATGTGTGACTAGGCACCGCTCTTTGCTTGTGAAATCATAAGTGTTATGGACTTTCACTGCCAACGTGAAATGGACCTGTAGGGTCACACACATAGGATTTAACCTGGAAGAGGAGTTTTGTCCACAAAGCAATGTTTAGATTGATTACTAAAGGAGTTTAGTAGTTCAATTAAACACTCAATCAGTAGATAGCTCAGTATCATATGGTTCAAGGTGTTGGACGCATTGATTGGAGTATCGGATTGATTGAAATCGCATTTGACTGATTCTGCACAACCTGTATTCCCAACCGATCGGTTCAAGTGTTGAACTGGTCGGCTGAGGTTGCTGAACCGGTCGGCTCAAGTGTTGAGCCGATCGGCTCAAGCCCAGGGTGAAACAAGCGGTTCAAGTGTTGAACCGATCGGTTCAACTGGTGCAACCAAGCAAGTTGGGAAAGTCAGGTCGGTGAGAATTTTCCTTGCATTTCACTTGCCCAATTTGATTGGAACAAGGATTGGTATTCGATACCAATTAGAAACGAAAGTTGGAAAGTCAATCGGGAACTGATCAGGACCACGAACCGACCGGTTCAGAAGTGAACCGATCGGCTCATGGGTCCCAACCGATCGGTTGGTGCTCCAACCGACCGGTTCAGGTCCCCAACCGACCGGTTCACTTGTGAACCGATCGGTTCAGGTTGCGAGTTGGTTGCTTTTTGTGGGAAAATCCCGAACCCTTCTACTCCTGCTTTAGTCCCATATTGTCGGGCACAGAGAACCCTGTCCCATGACCCGCCTATATATATAGGGGTATTGGGGGCTTCTCAGAGTACAACTCAATGCAAGCCAGTTGCTTTGCGAAGTTGTCGTTCTCTCTGGTTTTGGTAACCGTGAGAGATCCCGAGCAAGTGCTTCCCGCAAAAGGGAGGTGCAGCAAGGGAAGGACAACTGCAGTTGCAACTGGTAGCAGGAGAGTGTGTTGGCGACTAGTATGTCAACAGGAGGGTGCGACTCCTTCCACTTCCTTGTGGGACAAGGAGAGTGGAGTTCCAGGTGGTCCGTGTGGACTACTACAGAGGCGGGAGGACACTGCCGCTTAGGAGGACAACTGTCATCCGACAGTCCGGTAGGAGGAGGAGTCGTCAGTCCCGGTGTGACCAGGAGCTGCACAGACACCGTCAAGAGCGGAGTTGAAGACCGCGCATTGCGTGAGGTATTGTCGCCGAGCAAGCCTCAGGACAAGGTATGATTCCACAAACCATCCTTTCCTATTATATAGACGTTGACGCGTTTCCTCGGTATGGGTTGGGGGAAAATTTTTTTTGTTTCCGCTGCCTTCTCTGTCTCCCCTAAAACCCAACAGTTAGGTCCCATATCATGACAACGTCCTCTCACATCAAGTCCATGAAAATGTATTTGGGAGGTGTCAGGGTCCATATCATGACAAATGTTATCTCACATCAACTCCCAAAAATGCAATTGGGATGTGTCATAACCCAAATCATGATAATGTCCTTTCACAACATGTCCCTTGAAATGCATTAAGGAGGAGTGAGGGCCCATATATTGACAATGTCTTCTCACAATAAGTCCCTGAAAATGTATTTTGGTGAAATTTGGGCCCATATATGACAACATCCTCTCATTCCAAGTCCATGAAAACACATTTGGGAGGTGGCATGGAGCATATGATCACAATGTCATCTCACAGTAAGTCCTTAAAAATACATTTGGGAGGTGTCAGGTCCCATATCACGACAACGTCCTCTCACAAAAAGTCTATACAAATGCATTTGGGTGGTGTCAGGTCCCATATCATGACAACGCCCTCTCATAACAAGTCCATCAAAATGTGTTAGGGAGGTGTCGTGGCCCATATCATGACAAATGTTATCTCATAGCTAGTCCCGAAAAATACATTTGGGAGGTGCCACGACCCATATGATGATAGTATCCTTTCACAACATGTCCTTTCAAATGCATTAAGGAGGACACATGGCTCATATATTGACAGTTTCCTCTCATAATAAGCCCCTAAAAATGCATTTGGGTGAAGTTTGGGCCCATATCATGAAAATCTCCTCTCACACAAAGTCCTTGAAAATACATTTGGGAGGTGCCATGAAACATATGATGACAATGTCATCTCACAGTAAGTCCTTAAAATTGCATTTGAGAGGTGTCAGGTCTCATATCATGAGAACTTACTCTTACAACAAGTCCACAAAAATGTATTTGGGAGGTGTCAGGACCCATATCATGACAAATGTTATCTCACAACATGTCCCTAAAAATGCATTCGGGAGGTGCCACGACCCATATCATTATAGTGTCCTTTCACAACGCGTCCCTTCAAATGCATTAAGGAGGTGTTGTTGGTATGTATGCCCTGAGAGCCAATCATGGGATGATTGGTGGGATACATTAAGATTGATTTGATAAACATCAAAGGCAAGCTTCCAATTCTTTCTAGTTCAGTCATATGAGATAGTGATAGAACAAATTGAATGTCTAGAGAATGACAGTACTCAATGACGTATGCCTTCAGGTTGAGGACCTGAACAATGAGACATACGGATGCTAAGAGTTTGTACATTCTTGTTATGTCCCTAGTCGGATGTCATTATGGAAGGTAGATAGACAACAATGACACACAAGACTAGATTGTGGTGTTGGTTGATGACAGAATCTCATTAGTCATGATATAGAGATATCAAACCAAACACATAGGTACTTGTTAGAGAACAAGTGTACCGGACAGACCCACCGTGAGTTTGACACATGGAACCATGACATGGTAGTCACAGTCAGTACTCACAGTGATGGTGGTGAGTGTGATTTTTTGACCTGAAATCACTACACTCAACACATGTCGTTGGGCACACTTTGACATCATCAAACGCAGTCTTGAAACATGGGTTGTTATAAAGGTGATGATTGGGTGGCTTTGACACATGGGGCTTTTGAGGGATGAGTGATAGATATGGGATTTGTCCCTCCTGAGGGAGTTTGATATCCAAGGCCACTTGATGAGTAGGATTGAAATAGGCGTGCACACACATATGTGAATCAGTATGTGATATTGATGTCATACATATCTCTTTCAATCTACTCTGAGATCAAGAAAGTGAATGAACGTTGACAGGATGACTGTTTCATGCCTCGAGTTCATTTGGGATATCAGTGACAAAGGAATTATACATTCGCTGTAACACCATTCATGGATTGTAGGATTGAAAGTTGTTCTCCAACTTTCTACTTTCACTTGGGTAGCACTGATGAGTGACTAGGCACCGCTCTTTTCTTGTGAAGTCATAAGTGTTATGGACTTTCACTGCCAACATGAAATGGACCTGCAGGGTCACACACATAGGATTTAACCTGGAAGGGGAGTTTTGTCCACAAACAATGTTTAGATTGATTACTAAAGGAGTTTAGTAGTTCAATTAAACACTCAATCAATTGATAGCTCAATATCATATTGTTCAAGGTGTTGGACACATTGATTGGAGTATCGGATTGATTGAAATCGCAATTGACTGATTCTGCACAATCTGCACTCCCAACCGATCGGCTCAAGTGATGAACCGATCGACTGAGCTTGGTGAACCGATCGACTCAAGTGTTGAGTCGATCGGCTCATGGTCAGGGTGAAACGATTGCCTCAAGTGTTGAAACGATCGATTCAACTAGTGCAACCGAGCAAGTTGGGAAAGTAGGATTGGTGAGACAGTCCCGGTGCGACAAGGAGTCATCAGTCCCGGTGCGACCAGGAGCTGCACAGACACCGTCCAAGACCGGAGGTGAAGACCGTGCAAGCCGCGGGGTATTATCGCCGAGCAAGCCTCGGGACAAGGTATGATTCCACAAACCATCCTTTCCTATTGTATAGACGTTGACACGTTTCCTTGTTCTGGGTTTGGGGGAGAAATTTTTTGTTTTCGCTGCCTTCTCTGCCTCCCCTAAAACCCAACAGTGGTATCAGAGCCACGTCAACTGCTCTATATTTTAGGAATATCGATATGATCGATTTTGGTTTGTCGCCATTATTTATTGCATACGATGCGAATAATATTGGCTTTATGCATGTCCAATCCTAAATCCACAAATCCCAATTACATATATGATATGTATTATTAATGCATTCGATATGCGTCACCCTTAAATGAGTTTTGTGGTGGATGTATAGCGTGGTTATGGTCAGTAAACCCTATATGTGTATGGTTGTATGTGGTTGCTTGCATCTCGGTCTGCGCACCGATCTTCCTTCTCCTATTCCTGATGTAACTCAAAATTTTGAGACTTCTTTCCTACCTTTGATCCCCTCGAATGTAACTCGAGGTTTCTCTTTTTACAATGTAAAATATGATAGATTTTATTTCTTGTTATGTCGAAGAACGGCGGACATCCAGACGACATTTGAGACGATCGGTTCAAGGCGTGAACTGATCGGTTGACGTCCCAGACGATCGGTTCAAGGAGTGAGCCGATCGGTTGATGACCGGTTCGAGGAGCGAGACGAGCGGGTGGCGGCCATGAAGAGATGCACGATGACCAGGTGAACTGATCAGTTGGAGGAGCCAACCGATCGGCTGGTGGCACCCAAACGACCGAGACAGAATGAGCAAGTCATTCATGGGATGAATTGATCTACTTGAAAGGCAAAGCACATAGTTCATCTTGTACAGGTTGCATGTGATGTAGACCTAGATGACCGTGATTCCTCTTGGCTCGAGGAATCACATTAGGATGGCCATAATCATCGCTTTTATCGTTTCACATATTTTCTGTGGGATATAGCATGTATATGATCCGTACTATATATTGTGGTGATTGGATATGTATATGTATATAAAAACCAAATCTCTCATTAAAATATTAAGTCTTATATGCCTTCCATTAGCGGCATACATGAAAAACTCGACCGACCAAGCGTAGGTTACGCCAAAGCGTGGTGCGCCGTCTATCTTGTGGGAGTGTGAAGGGTAGACATGTAGGTTCTGCCAAAGCAGGGTGCATGTTTACCGTGTCAGCTTTTGGGTTAGACTTAACTGGTGATTCTTAGAGCGTCTAAGCCCAGAGGCAAGGAATGTTCATGGCAAGGTGTTGCGCATGTTCATTCATCAAGAGTTGCATATGATGCAATTGGCATGATGGCCTACCTAAATAGTCAAGATTGTGGGCGATCAGCCAAAGCTGACTCATGACTTGATGAAATATGGATCTTGCCCACTAGAAGGTTGTACGCTACAATCTTATGAATTGATGGTGAGGGCTATCAATTTGAAGTAAAATAGTGGGAGCGATAATTAATTAAAGGCCTAATTTTTATCGTCAACTTTTCAAATCAATCAAACAAGTCAAAAAGATTTTTGGACTAAAATTGCATATATTTCCTTTTGTTAAAATAAATGGTTAATCAACAAATCACTTTATTTGCGATCAGTCTTTGAGATCAACAAATTAAATGGGAATAATTCCACGACTGGTTAGGATGATGAGAAGTGTTCTCAATCAAAGAGAGAAAGCTCTAAGTCCTAGTTATACCAAGACCAGATGAACTCAATCCCACCACATCAATGACTGAAAGTATGCTTATGGAAGCATACTGAGGATGACATTGATGAGGAGTGCTTGATGTTGTGTTCTCTGAACTATGAGTTGCAGAGACAACATGAGGCATATGATGTCTCAAGGACACTGTCCTAGTATGTCATGACAGAAGGAGATCCAGTAAGGTATTCACACACTCAATATGATTGGGTATGTGGAAAACCTGACTAAGAAGGATTCCCTCTGAGCCAAGAGTTGGCTATTGGTATGATACTGCAAATGTTGTGAGAATCATACAGTTCATGATAAACTACAACATGAACAACTTTGACAAGCGTTGACAAAGTTTTTGGACATGTTGAGGACAATAGAGGAAAATATGAAGAAAGACAAACCATAATATTTGATATGATCAAAGAAAAGGTAAGTCTTAAGGGCAAGGACAAGGGCAAAGCAAAGAAGTGTTCTGATGCTAGCCAGCAATCCAAGCCGTCTTCAGCCTCAAGGCACATGGGGAAAGGGTGTATGAGGGATTGCCCTCTATATTTGGAAGAACAAAAGAAGATGAAGGATGGGATGGAGATCTCCACCTAAGGTATCATGAAATGAACCGCTTCTTTATCTGAGGTATATGATACCAAGATATGGATATATCATATATGATATGCAAGATCCGCAAAGAAGTGATGGCCTTTGTGAAAGGACCGAGAAAGAAGTACCCATCATTGGAGCAAGTGTTTCTGTCATAGATAGGAGTATCTTTCAGTTTATTTCAACCTAAAAGGCACGAAATAGAGTTGAGAACTGCTATTTCATATATTGCCAATAGATAGAAACACTTTATTTTGCATATTGTGCGACAATGATGGCAATTAATAAAGTTGATGTTTCAATCTTAAAGATATGATCTTTGTGGAAATGCCTTGTTTATCTTGTGATACATGGTATGCATAAGATAAAATGATACCTAAAATTATTGATAACTCAAACAATCAAATTAGCATCAATCATGAGAAATTCATTTCTAGTTTCCATATGATGGATAAATCTAGACTCTTTTGGTTGGATAACCAATAAGAGACATGAATCTCTTGGACATGATTAATCAATCTTCACTAATGGTAGTGGGAGAATGATTATCCTATTAGGTATGATACATGTAATGTATTTACATACCTATTGGAACAAATGCTAATACTTCAAATGGTGTTTAGAGAAATACCAATATGAATATATTGAAGTGTTCAAGATTATCATAGATGAAGTACGAGTTTGGTAAAGTGTTAATTCTTGATGAGATCAATGAATGAAATACTTAGACCAAAATGTTTGAGATCCTTATGAGTCATTATGATAGTGTATCATAGTGAGCTCATGATTAAGGCACAGTGATGTCTAAATCAAAAGGGAGTCATACTATAAGGAGTTAGAGAATGATTATCAAATAACTAAATTCTTCTTAAATAAAGAATACCCTACACTAATAAAGGACATTAAGAATCACAAAGGTTGTGAGTTCTTATATCCTTAACAGACACACCTCGATCATCTATATGATGAGTTGTTCATGAGATGAGTCAACTATCTAGATGAATATGAGGAACCGGATTTTGAGTTATGGTAGATGACCATTACATCCTAAATGACTTCCATGTGAACCATAAGGTATGACCTTGATGGTAGCACCCATTGGATGGAAATCCATAAGTGCAAATAAGTATTAAGTGTTAAGACACATGGATGACATTATGAGAAGGATGATGCTTGTTTGATTGCAACTTAATGACTAAGAGTTTTGGCATACAGATAATAAAACCGCATTCCTATGAGGAATAGGACAAGGATGTGTACGTGACACAACCTATAAGGTTTATGAATCCACTAATGCAAATGAAGTCTATACGTTACAATGGACTAATCAATGTGATTGATTAAGTACAAGCAACTCAGAATTGGATCTTTACTTTGATGATATAGTCAAAGGGTTTGATTGATATGTCAAAGACAAAGAAGGGATCTGTGATTTAGTCGGAGCGTATTCACATTCCACATGTTGATGTGAAATGGAAATGTTCTAGAATCGAAATCCAAAATGGAAATTATCTTTAAGGAAGATAGATATGTTTCCTATGAGATAGGAATAGAGATCTATAGAGATAGTTCTTGAAAACCTCTTGACCTAGAAAAGAGAGAACATACATTGGCAATCTGTACTGAACAGTTCAGTGTACACAGATTCAGTGGGAGAAAACTTGTCCATGTTACATGGAGTTAGTATCCCAAGGCCAAGTGTCCAATTCTTATGAAGAAGAGGAACACTAAAGAATAGATATGGATCTATCATGTATGTAATCATCCCATTATCTTGCATGTATAGACATGGCAAGAATAAAATGCATTCATCATTTCATATGTATGACATGACAATATGATGTGCTCATCCTGATGACTCGTATGTGGGACATGACGAGTGGATATCTATCTACTTCCAGTAAGGGTTACTGGAAACCATAAGAACTTGATAAGTACTTGAGAAGTACTAGTTCTATGGAGATAAGGAAGAGTTCGATGTAAAGAGTTACATTGATGCAAACTTCCGAAAAGGACAGAAAATTAATCACAAAAATTATATATGGGATATATAAAGTGAAAGTTTGTTGATAATTGGAAACGTTCCAATAAATCCGTTTAAAGGAAATGCCGAGTATCCGTGTGTCAGAGAACAACAGTGGATACTATATGGATTTGGAAGTTCATGAGATGAACTTATAGATATTCCGCTCATTGATGACAAGTATGGAATCCTTGATCATGCAATGTGGCTAAAGGTTAGCAAAGGAATACTAGATCGCATATTACGACAACTCCATATCATATGTGTGACGTACAACGAAGAGATGAGAGACATGCAATTTATACTGACTTTGGCAAGGTGTTGCCATTACTCACTATGTTGGCACTAGAGCAGAGTGACATGTGGGACATGTTTGAAGATCACTATGAATATGATTCAAGGGTGATTGGCTCGCAGTGCAAGTGGGAGTCTGTTGGTATGTATGCCTTGAGAGCCAATCATGGGATGATTGGTGGGATACATTAAGATTGATTTGATAAACATCAAAGGCAAGCTTCCAATTCTTTCTGGTTCAGTCATATGAGATAGTGATAGAACAGATTGAATGTCTAGAGAATGACAGTACTCAATGACGTATGCCTTTAGGTTGAGGACCTAAATGATGAGATCATACGGATGCTAAGAGTTTGTACATTCTTGTTATGTCCCTAGTCGGATGTCATTGTGGATGGTAGATAGACGACAATGACACACAAGACTAGATTGTGGTGTTGGTTGATGATAGAATCTCATTAGTCATGATATAGAGATATCAAACCAAACACATAGGTACTTGTTAGAGAACAAGTGTACCGGATAGACCCACCGTGAGTTTGACACATGGAACCATGACATGGTAGTCACAGTCAGTACTCACAGTGATGGTGGTGAGTGTGATTCTTTGACCTGAAATCACTACACTCAACACATGTCGTTGGGCACACTTTGACATCATCAAACGCAGTCCTGAAACATGGGTTGTTATAAAGGTGATGATTGGGTGGCTTTGACACATGGGGCTTTTGAGGGGTGAGTGATAGATATGGGATTTGTCCCTCCAGAGGGAGTTTGATATCCAAGGCCACTTGATGAGTAGGATTCAAATAGGCGTGCACACGCATGTGTGAATCAGTATGTGATATTGATGTCATACATATCTCTTTCAATCTACTCTGAGATCAAGAAAGTGAATGAACGTTGACAGGATGACTGTTCCATGCCTCGAGTTCATTCGGGATATCAGTGACAAAGGAATTATACATTTGTTGTAACACCATTCATGGATTGTAGGATTGAAAGTTGTTCTCCAACTTTCTACGTTCACTTGGGTAGCACTGATGTGTGACTAGTTACCGCTCTTTGCTTGTGAAGTCATAAGTGTTATGGACTTTCACTGCCAACGTGAAATGGACCTGCAGGGTCACACACATAGGATTTAACCTAGAAGAGGAGTTTTGTCCACAAACAATGTTTAGATTGATTACTAAAGGAGTTTAGTAGTTCAATTAAACACTCAATCAATTGATAGCTCAATATCATATTGTTCAAGGTGTTGGACACATTGATTGGAGTATCAGATTGATTGAAATCGCAATTGACTGATTCTGCACAATCTGCACTCCCAACCGATCGGCTCATGTGATGAACCGATCGGCTGAGCTTGGTGAACCGATCGACTCAAGTGTTGAGTCGATCGGCTCATGGTCAGGGTGAAATGATTGCCTCAAGTGTTGAAACGATCGATTCAACTGGTGCAACTGAGCAAGTTGGGAAAGTAGGATTGGTGAGAATTTTCCTTTCATTTCACCTGCCCAATTTGATTGGAACAAGGATTGGTATTTGATAACAATTAGAAATAAAAGTTGGAAAGTCAATCAGGAACTGGTCAGAACCACGAACCGACCGGTTCAGAAGTGAACCGACTGGCTCATGGGTCCCAACCGATCAGTTGAGGTGTCAATCGACCGGTTCATATCCCCAACTGACCGTTTCAGTTGTGAAACGATCGGTTCAGGTTGTGAGTTGGTTGTTTTTGGTGGAAAATCTCAAACCCTTCTACTCCTGCTTTAGTCCCATATTGCCCAGGATAGAGAACCCTATCCCATGACCCTCCTATATTTATAGGGGTATTGGGGGCTTCTCAAAGTACAACTCAGTGCAACCAGTTGTTCTATAAAGTTGTCGTTCTCTCTGGTTTTGGTAATCGAGAGAGCCCGAGCAAGTGCTACCTGATAAGGGAGGCACAACAAGGGAAAGACAACTTCAGAAAGCGATTGGTGCAGGAGAGTGTGTTGGCGACTAGTACGTCAACAAGAGGGTGCGACTCCTTCCAATTCCTTGTGGGACAAGGAGATTGGAGTTCCAGGTGGTCCGTGTGGACTACTTCAGAGCGGAAGGTTTCTGCCACTCAGGAGGACAACTGTCAATCCGACAGTCCCGGTGCGACAAGGAGTCGTCAGTCTCGGTGCGACCAGGAGCTGCACAGACACCGTCCAAGACCGGAGGTGAAGACCGCACAAGCCACGAGGTATTGTCGCCGAGCAAGCCTCGTGACAAGGTATGATTCCACAAACCATCATTTCCTATTGTATAGATGTTGACGCGTTTCCTTGTTCTGGGTTTGGGGAAGAATTTTTTTGTTTCCACTGCCTTCTCTGCCTCCCCTAAAACCCAACAGGTGTAAGAGCCCATATATTGCTAATGTCTCTAAATGCATTTAGGAGGAACCATGGACCATATCATGACAATATCACCTCACAACAAGTCCCTTGAAATGCATTTGTGAGGATCTTGGGCCCATATCATGACAGTATGATGTCACAAAAAGTCCTTTGACATGCATTTGTGAGGATCTTGGCCCATATCATGATAGTGGTCTCTCACAACAAGTCCTTGAAACTGCATTTTATATATATATATATATATATATATATATATGTATATGTGTGTATATATATGTATGTATATGTATACATATATGTGTATATATATGTATATATATATGTATATATATATATGGCTAAATATTTGTTGCCCGCGCGAGTAACTTAATCTCACTACCCGGCACTGTTGTGTTGTCCGCCTCTTTCCCTACGCACGACCAAAGACCGAAGCTTCTGCAAATCTCCATTGTTCAGTGATTCTCCTCTGATCTCCTTACAATGATCACAAAAGAGACACATGTTAGTTTGTAAATGATCGTCGTGCTAATTTATTTTATAAATACTCTAAAAAAAATTCATCTCTGATGTCTCTTTATAAATTGTGAAATAAATGTATTGATATATCACCACAAAAATGCATTTGGATTGTCACATATCATGGTGTCCTCTTACAACAAGCCCCTTGAAATACATTTGTGAGCAATGATGGCCCATATCTTGACAATGTCCTCTCACAACAAGTTCCTAACAATGCATTCTTGAGGTGTCGGGGCCCATATCACGAGAATGCCCTCTCATTGTAAGTCTCCAAAATACATTTGCAAGGAGTGGGGGCTGCCGACAGTCATTGCCTGTTTGCAACAATTGTATCTGGAGGTAGGTAGTCATAGCCTTATAATAATCACAAAAGAGATGTCCATGAGTTTATGGACAACCATCATGCCAATACTCCTTTATGAATGATTCTCACGATGATTTAGAATGACTCTTAGTGGAATTTTTTCTCTCTCACATCACCTTTAAAACTCACAAATAAATTAATCGACATATTTCCACGAATATACATTTGGGATGTACCATGCCCTATATCATGAAAATATCGTCTCACGATAATTTTATATAAATGCACTTCTGACGAGTTGTGGCCCAAATCTTGACAATGCATCTCAGAGCAAGTGTCTGAAAATGTATTTTGAGGAGTCGGGGCCCATATCATGAGAATGACCTCTCACAAAAAGTCCCCTGAATAGCATCTACGAGGAGGTAGGGTCCATATCAATACAATGTTCTCTGCCAATAAGATTGTTAAAATACTTTTGGGGGAGTTAGGGACCCATATCATGAGAGTGTCCTCTCACAACAAGTCCCTAGAAATACTTTGATCGGAGATGTATATATATGTATTGTCTTCTTAATTTTTCATAAGGGAGATGTGTGTGAGTTTGGGGATGATTAAGGCATGATTGGTCAGGTGCTTGTAGTAGCCACCACCTATTTGTAGCAATTATTGTTGGGTTGGTGGTCCATACAAGTTGTTTCCGAGGAGCAATTTGCCTCAAAGTACAAAGGTTCATTAGCCTTAGAATTTTGTAGAAGATACGTGTATGAGTTTGGGGTCGATCATAATGTCAATATTCCTATACGAGTGGCTATCAAATTAACTTATAATGATTTAGAATGACTCTAAGCATCAATTTCTCTCATACATCTCCTTTATAAATTATGAAATAAATGTATTGATATATTCCTAATGAAACTACATTGAGAAAATTATTGATACTTATTATTAGTTGGAATATGTTGGATGACAAACACGTCTGTCATCTAAAGGTTAGGTAACAAGCATGTATGTCACCTAAAAGTTTAGGGACGACCATGCATGTCACCTATACAATAGACCCCTTTATAGATCACATGTGACTCATATACATGTCATCTAAATGGTAAACCCCCCTTAGAATTTAGGTGACTCAAATGTATGTCACCTATAGCGTGTGACCCTTTCAAATGTCTATCATCTATGTTACACGAGTTTACACATGCTACATATGATTTACATGCTTGTCACCTAAAGTGTGTAAGCTTTTCAAATATGCCAAAATGTATGTCATCTATTTTAGGTAGGTCTATACAGATTATAAGTGATGTACAAATATGTCATTTAATGTGTGTAACCTTTTACATGACTGTCACCTATACCATGTTTTTTAGTAGTGCACCCACCGGCTCCTCGTTCGGCTTCAGTCCGTACGCAGACACAGACAGTGGTTCAAAATTTTATCGGGTGTTAGAGGATCCGCGAATTTTTGCAGAGGGGTAGTTTACTTTAGTTACCCGTATGGGTATTAAAAAGGCTCTCTCTATATATATATCTATATGTATATGTATATATACATATATATACATATACATATATATACATATATATGTATATATATATAAATATATATATATACATATACACATATATATACATATAAATATACATATATATATACATATATATATATACATAAATCTTTGGACAATATAATTATTCTTTCTACCACAAGAAGAACTAACATATCAACAAAAATTAATCTGGAAAGGTTCCTAAAAAAGATAGAAATCAGACAAATAAAATCAAGCTACATATGCCAACAAGTGTTTTGCCAGCTCAGAAAACACAAAGGACGAATACGCACATCATGCCAAGATAAGATGGAAAAGGACAGTCAAAGCAGCTATTAGAGATTGTTTACAATCTTAAAACTACAGAGACTTGTGTTCCAGATCACATGGGAATTTATCCCAAAATTAATTTTGACAAAGGAGCTGATCCAAGAATTATTAAAGACTATTTCAGAATTGGAGCAGCAATTCTAATATATTTGAGCCCTGATCTCGGAGAAATCCAGGGGCTGTCCCAAGAAATTATTAAAGCAGTCAAAGAATTTAGAAGCAATAGCCCACTAGTAAAATCTACTAGTGAAATCTATATCAAGATTTTTTCGGCATTCGAAGTCTGGGAAAAATTAAAAAAATTCAATCCAGTACATTGCATTCAAATCATAGTATCTTCTCCAGAATACATCAAGGAAATAGAAGTAAGTTTCTGAAAAGAATTTGAAAGAAATAAAGTCGACAAAGAATTTGTTGAAGTCAGAAGAGCTTTGTGTACATATATATGTATATACATATATATATATACATATATATATACATATACATATACATATACATATACACACACACACACATATATATATACATATACATATACATATACATATACATATATATACATATATATGTATATATATATAAATAAATATATATACATATATATACATATACATATACATATATATATACACACATATATATGTATATGTTTATGTATATGTATATGTATATGTATATATGTATATATGTATATATAGGGTAAAGGAATGGTGTACATGTAATTTGTATGTACCGGCTATGGTGTCATTCAGTAACCTATCACTCACACAAATCTGGCCCACCGCATATGATATCATTAATTGTCAATAGAAATAACTACAAAGTGCATCCATACCTCCATGATCTTCACTAAATTACATATTGATTAACTTGCAGTGGACAGGAATCAGAGCCATGGAAATTACAAACCTCCAAATTGAAATTCAAATAGTAATTTCTAGGGCTGAGCATCGGTCCAAAGTCGAACCAGAACGGACTGAACTGAGGACCAATTTTGTAAGAATTTATGGACCGTAGACCAGACCATTTCGAGGAGGACTAGACCGCTTGGACCGTAATCAGCCTTTTTTACAAGTTTTACAACTAATTTAATTGTATAAAGTTGATATACTTAGTCGCTTCTAGAAATTATATAACATTAGTAGCAAACATTTACACTACTAATGCTTACATATGTACTTTATTTGTACTTATTACCTAATATACCTACAAATATACATAGATTTTATATAAAAGTCGGCATGCGGTCCAGTCTGCAGTCGAACCGGTTTTAGACCGGATCAGACCGAAGATCGAACTCACCAAAATTCCTAGACCGTGGATCAGACCGAACTCATAATGGACCAGACCGGACCGAATTGAATAGTCCGGTCTGATTTTGCGGTCTAAACCATTATTTGCACACCCCTAGTAAATTCTACATAAATGAAATGTACAGTGATCTGATAAGAATATCATATGCTTCATAATTGGGTTTTAATGAAACAATTGCACAAGATTTGAATAAAACTTAGTGAACAAATTTATCATTACAAGAAATATGCAAATTTTCTAAACAATGAATAATGATTAACTCAAATCAGCAATTTAGTAAACTTTGTCAATGTCCTCCACTCTAAATAATGGCAATTGATATGTATAAGAGGAGTGTGCTTATGATTTATAATCTACCATAGTAAAAGTTTACTTGATTGCTGTTAGATAATCATTTTATGTGAGATGGTTCTCTATGTAAGAGTTAATTAGTGAGTCAAATATTATATACCAAAATAACTTAGATCACATATATTATGTGATAAATTAATTATATAAGCAATCATGTAAAATTTTGTTTGTAGAATTGAAACATTTGATTAAAATTAAATATGTCGATTTTATAGAGTTTAACACTCATTAACATGTTTGATCCATTTTTTAGAGTCACTAATATCATCACAGGGGAAAGAGGAAAAAAGGTTATGAGAATATTATGAGAGAAAAAGGTGGACTGTCTTTTTACATTAATGTAATCATCCGCTAACATTTTTTATTTTAATGTTGAATTGTTCAAAATCAATGTCATCATGCCACTAGTCATGGAAGGGAGAGAGATGACAACATTAAGAATTAATATTGTTATGGAGACCCTACCAATAAAAGCCATGTGTCATCCAATGAATGGTGGGAAGAAAGCTGGCACATGTAAGTTGTGTGTACTCAGGTACATCATTCTTTAATATATATATATATATATATTTATATATATATATATATATATACATAGGGAGAGAGAGAGACTGGAATACACTCAAATTTACCAGAGACCAAATACACTCAAGTCATTTTCCATCACACAACGTCTATTTTGAAAATGTAAACCATTGATCTTCAAAAACATCTTATGAACATATTACAAATAAAATTTGTGCTCATTTGGAAACTTATAGGTCATGCATAAAATGATAAAAATGATGTAATTCAAATTAATTATGTGTGTTGATTTTGTTGGTCATGAAAGACTGACTTAGAAGAATCCAAATGAGCTCAAATCTTTCATATAGCCTATATTTGTTATAACAATGAATATCAATGGTTTGTATTTGCTAAAAATATAGTCCAGATGTGTAAACACCACTTGAGTGTACGGTGTGATCCGTACACTCAAGTGTATTCTAGCCTGACTCTCTCTCTATTATATATATATACATCAATATATATATATATATATAAATATATAAATATATATATATATATATATATATATATATTTGTGTGTGTGCGCGCATGTGTGTGTGTTTGTGTGTGTATGTATATATACATACATATATATACACATATCCAAATATATATGTGCTCAGTTTTGGAGCATGAAATAAAAATATATGATTTATTAATTTTAATCCTACATGGATCAACATCAGTGCCTTCTTATTTAAATTGACATCGGTGGGCTATTATAATTGGGTTATTAATCCCTAACCCCTTTCATAATGACTTGACCTGGCATGCAGTAGAGGCTAGGCTTGTAACTCACTCCCGAGAATAGTTCCCCATCATGCATTGCAAGAACCATTATCGTGGAGGTATGTCAATGGGTTGACTCTCCTCTCCATGATGCAAGGGTCATTGTTGAGGTTTTGTCTAGCTTCTCTATGCCATGTCAAGGTTGATGAACCCTTCCTCAAGCCATTGAGTGAATGGAAGTATTAGGATGGGTCCTAGTTTTTTTGGGCAATGAAGGAAGAAGGTTGGGAGTTTTACCTCTCATCGAGGCTAGGTAGAGTTTAGGGAAGCTCAATGGGGCCTTAGGGAGTTGAATAGTGGTCATGGCTAGGTGTGGGGATGTGAACAACTTGTCAGTGATTTTAGAGAATATGACATGGGCTCATGGAGCTGAGAAGGGTGCCTTTTAAATTTGCACCTCTTATAGAGGATGGGAAAAACTCTATTGTGGTCTACTGGGCCAAGATAATTGACCATATTTGGCTTGGTTAGCTAGGGTGAAGAAAGGGTTGTTGGAGATGAATAATGTGATTTCAATAGAGGTATAGGTAGTTTAAGTTTAGTTAATAATAGGGCTCCAATCCACTAGGATAGTCAAAGATCCTTATTCCCTCATATTATCACGGGGAATCCCTAGTTTCCATGAAATTTGTTGTGTAGTTAGTGGCATGGGTAGAATTTGGATTCTCTTCTTGGGCCATCACTCTATGTGTTAAAGGGATAAAAAATTATTGGAGGATGAGAGGAGACAGTTTTTAGAGTTTTTAGGAGGCGATAGACTGAGGAATGAGAGAGAAAGAGAGGTGGGAGAAAGGGAACAACCTGTCTCATTGTAACAGATGATCCCTGGTTCATCGATATGGGATCAGATTTGCTCATGAATTTCATGACATGCCAAGCACGACTGGTTTTAGGTCCCCAAAGTATTATGGTACACTAAATCAATTCATGCATTAATTCAATTCAAGTCTATGGTTCTAATTTATAAAAATGTATTTCTTCTATATTTTCTATATGACTCTTTAACTATCCATTTGCACTAAATTTTTTGGAGTATTCTTATAATACTTTCCCCTCTTCTTTAAAAAAAGATTGTTCAAAAAATATTAGGTTAAATGCCCATTTCTTGGTATTCAGACTATCAATATTTCAATTCAAAATGAATTGCCTCAAGGATGCATATAAACTCAAATCATGTTCAAAAATCATTTATGACTCAAAAAGGTGATAATATAATTATGGTACATACACTTGTTAAAGCTATTGTATTCAAAAAAATTGTAGGGACTCAAAAGGAAAGTATAAGTTAGATTATTTAACACAAGTCCATTACATTCAATAACTTCTGCAATAATAAAAAAAGGAAAATGGCATGTTCTGACATCTTTCCTTCCTCATACTAATTTCTCCCTCAAAATCAGGCTCAGGAAGAGAAAAGGTACGAGTGTGTTTTTTCCATTTCAATTTTCGTCTCCCGTGTGGCTTCTTCCTGTCCATGGTGTTTCCTAAGAACCTTAACCATTTATGTATCCCTATTTTTTATCCTCTTCACCTTTGGATCTGTGATACTCATTGGTGCCTCTAGGTAGATCAAACTACCCTAGAGATCTAAAGGTTCGACATTCAATACATGTGTGGGATCTTTCACATTGCAGTTCAAGTTGGATGCATGAAACACATCATGCATCAAGCTACATTAAGATGGTAGGTCCAGGCAACAAGAAATCTATTCATTCCTTTACAATAATACAAACAAACCAACATATCAGGGACTCAACCTCCCATAAATTTTGGCTATATCATGGAATGACTGAATCTTTAAGAAGATGTAATTGTTGGATCTAGGATGATGGGCTCTAGAAGGGGGGTGAATAGAGCTAAAATACTAAAACCAAATTCATTAAACCTTCAAATTACTTCAAGAGATAAGGTTGCATATATGGAATTTGAGTGCAACTAAACATACATAACAAGTGTGAGAGAGATTCAATAAGAACAAGAACACAAGCTATGTATAGTGGTTCCAAATTCCAAATATGAGAGTGTATGTCCACTACCTAGAGAGGTCAACCTCTACGACTTTTCAACCATGTCTCACTCCTTATATTCCATTATAAGAGTTACAACATATGACCTTCCTTTTCCATGTCAAGGATACCTAGCTTCCTTTTGAAGATAAGGGAGCCAATAACCTTACAAAGGACTTACCTATCCATGACAAAGAGTATTCTACCTTACCAAGGACTTACCTACTCCTAAAACGATTATTTCACCTTCACCAAGGACTTACCCACTCTTGCAACAAGTCTTCCGTCTTCAAGGATTTATCCACTCTTGACTTAGATCTTCTGCCTTTGACTTCCTTCACCAAGGTACTCCTTCCCTTCTTCTTCATCACCTCTCTTAGCCAAGAGAGAGAATCTTCATCTTCATGTAGAAAGAGAGATTGGGAGATGGAGGAAGTGAGAGCCTCACAAGATATACATGAAGGATTAGCTCTCTTACAAATCTCCTACTCACTCTAGTGGATGTAGCAAGTGATTAAGCTTAAGAGTGGAAGGAGGTTCTTGGAGGCACTCAACTATAATATAGGGACCTTCATAGTTCTTGAATAACCGTTTTATGAAGCTGAGGCTCTTTGAGGCACTCAACTATAATATAGGGACATTCATGGTGCTTGAATAACCATTTTATGAAGACCAAGGGGTCCTATTTATAGTTGAGAATGCCTACTAGCCAGTAGAAGCACTTAAGGATGAGTTCTAATCCTTTGGGGTGTTGTAACTGATCTATTTTTGAGTTTTGCAACATTCCAACGGCCAAAAACACTTTTTTTGCACATTCCGTACAATGCGTTCGGTCGAGTTTACTTTTGGGAAACTCAACTGATGGCACTATGTGAAAAATCAATTTTGAGTTCTCTGTTGAGTTTATCCTGGATTAAACTCGATCGATAGCTAATATTTGATTTACCAATGTAGAGGTGTCGGTCGAATTTGTCCTTGGGAACCTTACCCGACGCTGGCAGTTCCCAAGATCCATCAAGGGTGTCGGTCGAGTTTATCCTAGATGAAACTCGGCCAACAAAAGTCCGTGTGATGAATTTTGGAAAGTGTCATAAAAGTTCTAAAATATTTGAATTAAGTGCTCTTGATTTTTTCTAAGATTAATTACAAGTCATACAATCATTACAAGTGATTTAAAACATGATTCTAATAGATTTGATGCCTTTTCTACAAAAGTGCACTTGCACTAATTTTGATGTATTTTTCTCCAAGTTAGGATGCACAAGTTTAGGCATTTGGAGTGTGTTTATACCTAATATAAAAGCAATCAAGTAGAAGCATTAGATACAAATAAGTGTAATGGTTCATCATCATCCAAACAAAGGTTTAGTCAATTAGACTTTGAGCCAACAGTGATCTCCCACCAAAAAGTATGAGTCAATGTGCTTTGCATTAGTGTAATAATTTTTCCATTCTTGGGTCCTATTTAGTCTTTGTTTGATTAGGAGAAATTTATCTACATATAATTGCAGTTCTTCTGACTTTGACAAGGCCTTTTTGCACACATGATCCCAATGAAGTGGTGAGTAGCATGACCTCCTATAAAGAGCCTCATATGAGGCCATCCCGATGCTTTCCTACTAGATGTTGTTGTATGGAAATTTCTCTAATGGTGGGTATTGGTCCCATGATCCACCTTAGGCTAGAACAAAAGCCCTTAATAAGTCCTAAAATGTTTTGATTAGTCCATTCATATTGTCCTCGATTTGTGGATGGTATGTAGTGCAAAATTTTGTCCTTGTTCCATGCTCTTCTTGAACTTTATTATATAGTTTGGAGGTGAATTTCTTGTCACGTTCAGAGATGACTGACTTAGAATTCCATGAAGTTCAACTATCTCCTAGATGTATATCACGGCCAAGTTAGATACCATGTTTGTGGTTTATGGAATAGAAAGTGTATTGATTTTGTCAAGCACTCTACTAAAACTCACATGTCATCTTATCCCTTTATGTTCCAAGAGAGACACACCACAATATCCATGGTCATTTTCTCCCACATCCATTTGGGAATCTCAATGGGTTAAGTCTAACCACCTGGTCATTGGTGTTTAGTCTTCACCTTTTGACAAGTGAGGCAGCTAGCTACAAATAGGGGTATGTCATGCCTTTACCACAAAAAGTATTGTTGTAACTCTTTGTATTCCTCGGTGATACTAGGATAGGCAATGTACTTGGCCTCATGCACTTGTTCTAAGATGTGGGCCTTCAGATACAAGTATTTTGAGACCCATATATGTTGTTTGCATCATATGTTCCCCACCAACACCCATAGAGAGGTGGATTTGTGGTCTAGCTATTAGGGTTTTCATTTACTTGAGGTGGATTTGAGGGTTGGTCTAGAAATTGGGTTAGACTCAGAAAACCTAAAGCTCTAATACCAACCTTGTTAGTGACGCCCCAAGCCACACAAAAGTGAGATTACTCAAAACAAAACTGCGGAAGAAGACTAACAAACATATTAATGGAAAACACTAAAAAAATTAAATTGTTTCATAAAATTTTCAAACATCAAGAACCGTTACATACAAGTGCTTTCATGCCTCAAAGCACTTACTAGGTGTGCCACCAACCTATTACCATGGAACCTGTTCTAGAACATATATACATGTATCCATTACAATGGTATACCAAAAGGGGGCACACAAGCCAAACATGTATCAAAAGCAAATCCACAAAGCATCTACAAAACATCCCCAAGGACCGAAGTGTACAGGGATGACTCTAGGACTCTATCAGCAAAAGACATCTAGAAACACTTCCAACCTAGTCAGCTACTACTCCTCTTTCTTTTGCTCAACCTCTACAGCACGATCTCTACCTCTTCATGCTCGTCCGCCTAAAAAGGGGCGTGGGAAAACCATGGGTGAGATTCTAAATCTCAATGGGAGATATAAATCTCCACCAACTCTATTATTATCACTATTTAAGATAAACTAAGCAGCAGTAAAGTTACATCTATGTGAAGCAGACAATTATTATTAACAAGAAGAGAAATTATTGATGAATTATGCAACATCTTAATAATTTAATAGAAATATGAAGAACATGTATAATTCCTATCAACAATATTGTATAAAGATCAAGCAAGGCCTCATATAATGTTTTCATATTTGATCCTATATAGATATATTGTATGACTGATTATGTAATTTTATGCCCTAAGGATTTGAGTTGTACCACTCAAATCCCATCGACCACTAGATAAGTCAAAATCGGTGCCATATAAGGTCTAATGGAAGAGCCGGAATCCACCGACCTCACCCCCTCAGTCAGTATGAGAACATGCAATGACATCATAAGTCAGACTATTGTCAGTGACATATAGTCCAGCTGTACATATCTAGCTTCCTTGGTACATGTCACAATGCTAGTGAGTTACGACTGCAACTGTACTCTTATTGGGGTATGACAACAGCCAATCCCGTATCACATATCATTGGGCTACGATCACAGCCGTACTCTTATTGGGGGTATGACCACAGCCAATCTCGTATCACATATCATTGAGCTACGACTGCAGCTACACTCTTATTGGGATATGACCTCAGCCAGTCCCATATCTATACATTTAGGATATAAGGAGATACCTCAACTTGCACCCCGCGTATTCAATAAAATGTGTTCTGAGTTGAACTCATTTCACCATTCAGCAAGTACTGACACTGAATGGATCTATGGCATGGGGCAAACTACAAGATTAGGTTCCACTTGATTAATTAGGTCATTTAAGCATCTTTCAACATCAATAAATTTACGATGTACAAACTCAAAACAAGTTCTACATAAACAAGGGCATGACACATTACCAGAACATACTGAAACATATAAGGTGTGATCTCATCACATCATCACTTCATGTCTTTCAATATGTGTCCATCACAAGGACCACATATCTTGGGGTGACAACCCCTCATCTCATCATTGGGGAAACTATCATATGAAGCAGTAATCCAGCATCGGGTCATAAGATCATTTACTCCTCTTTTGTGTTACCATATCACATGTGCCTCACAAGGCTTACTCTAATATACTACAATCATCATAGCTCATACCTGGATATGCATATCATCTGGTGTTACCTGCATGGTTAAAAACTTATAACAAGAAAGACAAGACATTATCAACACTATCATCTTATAAGATCCATGCCATACATTTTACATTTTCAGGTTAGGGTTTCTCTTTACCTGATTAGGGTTAACAAGGTTGGATCAACAACCACCCTTATATCATCACTTTCATCATCATTAGAAGGCATGTCATGACATAAATGTTATAGAAACATAACTCTTACACAACCTCTTAATAGGGTATCACATCTTATGTAGCTCTATCATCAACATGATGTATCATAGACACCATCACAAGATAGTGGTTAGGGCCATCATATAGTGTATCGAATTATATCAGCATGATGTATTAGATGAGCAATCATGGTGTTAGGCTACCCTCTTAGGAGGTGTATCGGTTTACCATCTTAGGAGAGCGTATCGGGCAGCAACACCTATGGGAAGTGTGTCGACCTACCTAGCCTATCGGGCAACATCTTCTCAAGGTGTGAGGGGGCATCACATTGTGATGGGAAACACATGTGTGTGTCGGGAAATGCCATCCCAAGGCATGATAGGTTTCAGCATGCCAGAGTCTCATGTTATGATGGGCTAACACTTCACAAACATACCGACTAGCAACACATCTCGGTTAGGTATCATACTCTGGTCATGATGGCTAGCCTACCCAAAACCTATTCCCCATATCAGTTCAACAGACACCAAGAAAAGTAACACTCTTGTCTCATATCAGCCTATTCATACACAATGCATGACAATCTAAGCAACATCAGAACATGTCGACCTAAACCTAACTAAGGTCGTGACAACCTGTCACAAGGTGTGATGGTCTGCGGGATCACAAGTTGTCATGGCCACCCACCACAACATGTCAAACTCATCAACTTCAACCTAAGGTCACTTGTCTATAGAAATGCAGAAGGTGTAACACAAGGGCAGCAACTAAATGTAACTCCTTTCATTAAAACATAACTCAAAACCATTAAGAAGAACCAATAACATGCAAGAGGTAACGTTCAAGAGATAAAGAATGAGATATCATGTAAGGAGTGATAATAACAAAGAAGGTTTAGAGTTATATATCCCGCCTCAAAGATCACCACGAAGATCCAAGATCCAAGGTAAAACTTCAAGCTTCACGAGCTCAAGGCAGAAGATGATCCTCCAAGCTTGGTCACCACAATACCTCCAAGGAGGAAGATGGAACCAAGATTAGGAGGGTTCGAGATGGAAATAATATAACTAAGATCCATGGCCGAGAATAAGAAAGAAAGAGAGCTAGAAACCATGACTTTCCAAGGTAGAAGATGAAGGGAACACCACAAGCTTGGGACTTGTCCACCAAGCATCCAAGAGAGATCTTCTAGCTCAAGGTCGTCCACCAAGGAGAGAAATCAAAGATGGCCAAAAGGATTCTCTTGCATGGAGAGAAACAGGTATATATATAAGAGATATGAGAGAGGGATCAAGAGGAAGGTGTCACCACCTTAGGAGCTTAGGTGCCACTTGTCTACGAGAAGAATTCACATGCACAACATCATGCAAAACATGAATATAAGGTCTCATACACTAGGTCACCTTCCAAAGGTCATGAACGACACCACATCTCCACACAATCACAAACCGATAGGGTGGTACCTAAGACACCCAAAAACTGATAGGGTGTAGCTCAAGACACCCACAAACCTATACAAGGCCTCTCCAAGGCTCTCAAGCCTGAGACAACACTTCTAGGTGCAAGGCACACCTCAAACATGTGTCCCAAAACATATCCAAAGATGTCACCACACAACCAAGGTCCAAATAAGGTGCCCATCTCTTTATCTCCTCTAAATGATGCCAAGAGAGAGAAGGAACACACTAGAGGTTATAAACTTGCATATCAATCCCTATCCTGGGTAAATTGCAATTTGCACCAAAATCTCACCACAAAATACAAGCAACAACCAAGCAAGCTCAAAACAAGAAACTCAAGCTTCCAACATGCCCTAATTACATCACAAATGATTAGATAAAGGTGATAAGAAATATTCTTAAAAAAAACAAACATGGTTATCCCAAAACATGGGTCATGGTCCTTATAAATCATAAACCCCTAACATGAATTTCTCACCTGAAATCCTAAGAGAAAAGGGAGGGATACTTCCTCCTCGTCTCTTCCTTGAGCTCCCATATGGCTTCTTCAACACTGGGATGATGCCAAAGAACCTTCACAAGCATAAGGTCTATCCATTTCAACTTCTTCACTCTCCGATCAAGGATCAACACCAAACCTTCCACATAGGTCATATCCTCATCAAGCTACACCTCCATAGACTGCAATACTAATTCTATATCCGGATGCCACTTCCTCAACATACTCACATGGAGCACTAGATGCAACACGTGCAACTCAGGTGGAAACTCCAATCGATAAGCCATGTTCCCAACACGTGCCTCATTTGGGTAAGATCCCATAAACCTGGGAGCCAACTTACCCTTCTTCGTAAACCTCATAAAACCTTTCCAAGGAGAGACCTTCAATATACCTTGCCTCCCACTTGGAACTCGAACGGTCTACGAAGATTGTATGCATACAACTTTTGTTTGTCCTGTGTTGCCTTCAACTATTGCTATATAACTTTGATCTTCTCTGTCATTTTTTGCACAAGCTTAGGACCAAGAAGTTGATACTCACATGTTTCATACCAACATAACGACGATCTACAATGTTGTCCATACAATGCCTCATAAGGTGCCATATCAATGTTACTATGATAGCTATTTTTGTAGGTGAACTCTATCAAACTGAGGTGTACACCCCAACTTCCTGAGAACTAAAGAACACAAGACCTCAACAAATCCTCCAAGGTTTGAATGGTCCTTTCAGTTTGACCATCTGTCTGTGGGTGAAAAGTAGTGCTAAACTTTAACTGTGTACCCAAAGTTGTGTGCAGTCATTTTCAAAAGTGACTTGGTCAACCTGTCAACGATTACCCAAATGGAATCATAAACTTTGGCTATCCTAGGCAGAGAAACTACAAAGTTCATAGTCACATGATCCAATTTGCATTGAGGTATATGTAATGGTTGCGACATTCATGCAGGATACTGATGCTCAGCTTTAACTTGTTGACATATCACACATCTTACAACGAACTCAACCACATCCTTCTTCAAGCCTGGCCACTAATACATGTTGTTCAGATTATGATACATCTTGGTTCTACCTGGATGCATAGAATACATGTATGAATGAGCCTCCTCCAGCACCATCCTCCTTAGGCCATTAGCATCAGGAACCACTATCCTGTTATGGTAACAAACTGTCCCATCATCTAATTCATGGAAACCATCACACTTCTTGCTATCGAACTCTGATCGAATCTGCTGAATCATAGTATCCTTCTATTGTGCCTCTCTGATCTACTGTCTTCATAGGCTTCACCTGTAGAAGTTCCAACAAACCAGCTAGCAAGGAAACCTCCAATTTAACATTCATTTGATGCAAGGAGACCAACATGTCTCTGTTATGGCACTTAAAAAGCTTAGTTGGGATTTATCTATAGGTGAAGCTGAAGACTTCCTGCTCAATGCATATGCTATGACGTTCACTTTTCCCAAATGATAATCAATCATACAGACATAGTCTTTGATCAACTCCATACAATGACGCTATCTCATATTCAACTCCTGTTGTGAAAAGATGTACTTCAGGTTCTTGTGATCTGTGAAGATATAACACATCTCTCCATACAGGTAGTGCCTCCAAATCTTCAAAACATGGACTACCACTACTAACTCCAGATTGTAGGTCAGGTAATTCTTCTTTTGTTTCTTAAGTTGCCGGGAAGCAAAAGAAACCACTTGCTTATCTTGCATCAACACACAACCTAGACCATTTTTGGATGCATCACAAAAATGATGTATACGTTTCCTTGCTCAGGCAAGACCAGAACCAGTGCACTTTTCAACTTCTCCTTCAACGTCTAAAAAGCATGTTGACATTTGTCATCCCAAATGAACAACACATCCTTCCTTGTTAACTTAGTTAGGGGTAACACTAAAGCACTGAAGTCCTTGTTGAACCTCCTATAATAGCTTGCCAAACCTATAAAACTGTGCACTTTTGTCATCATCTTAGGATGTTCCCACCATGTCAGAGACTCTTTCTTAGGATCCACACGTACTCCTTCGACAGATATAACATATCCTAAGAAATCTACCTCCTTCAGCCAGAACTCGCACTTGCTAAAGTTAGCATAAAGTTGGTGTTGCCTCAGCACGGTCAAGGCCTGATGAAGATGTTGTTCATGCTGCTGACTATCATGACTTTATATCAAGATGTCATATATGAAGACCACCACAAACTGATCAAGAAATAGCCGAAACACTCTGTTCATCAAATCCATGAACGTTGTTGGTGCATTGGTTAGCCCAAACAGCATAACCACAAACTCGTAGTGACCATACCTTGTCCTAAAGGCAGACTTTGATATGTCATCCTCCTTGATCCTCAAATGATTACATCTTGATCTCAGGTCTATTTTTGAGAACATTGTCGCACCAAGAAACTGGTCAACCATGTCATCTGTCCTCGGTAAGGGATACTTATTCTTTATCGTCACCTTATTCAACTATCTACAGTATATGCAAAACCTCATAGATATGTCCTTCTTCTTCACGAACAACACTGGAACACCCCATTGTGACATACTCAGCCTGATAAAACCTTTGTCAAGCAATTCTTGCAACTATCTCTTCAACTCTACCATCTCTGTTGGAGCCATCATGTACGGTGTCTGAGCTATTAGTTGCATTTTGGGGACCAGATTGATCTCAAAATCAATCTCTTGGGGTGGGGGAACTCCTAGAAATTCCTAAAGGAACACATCCTCAAACTCTCTAAAAACTGGCACCTCATGAATACTACGACTCCTTGCCTCGGTATCCATCACGTGTGCCAAAAATGCTTCGCAGCCCTATCTCAGAAGCTTCCTTGCAACCATGGTCGATACAAGACACATCGAAAGAATCTTCCTATCTCCTTGGAATATCCACGTCTCACCACCATCCATAAATGTCACTTGCCTTGAACTACAATCCAAGACCACTCTACACTTCTCTAAGGTATCCATTCCAAGGATTACATTGAATCCCTACATATCAAGTGGTATGAGATCCAGTTGAATGATGTGTCCTGAAAAAGAGAGAACATAGGAAGGACACACATCCTACAACACTACAGAACTGACTAATAGGATTTCTAACAACAAACTATTCTTCTTATGACTAACAAGCAAAAGACAACTACTAAGCACATCATGAGTGATAAAAGAGTGTGTTGCACCTAGGTCAACCAAAATAGATACAAAGTAAGAAGAAGACAAATTAGAATGAAATAACTCCATATGACCTGTTACCACTCGTGGGTTGACCACCGCCTCCGACTAACTCATAGCATATAATCTAGTCATGGCCTCTTGTCACCCCCATCCTCTGCTTCCCTGCGTAGATGATCTGGCCTATGACGTTTGGCTATGTCCTCATCGTCTGACGCTGTTTTTCTGTTATCTCTACGATCCCTACTAGCTCTGCCTCATTTGTTGGGTCACTTCATCATCCCTCACCGGACACTCCCACTTCAGATGCCCTACCTACCCGCACTGATGGCAAGCGCGAGTCTCATTTTGCGGTCTAGATGGCCCAGTTACTAATGTTTATACAGCTTGCTAGGCTCCTATAGGCAGAAAACTATGGCCTCTTCCCTTACTCGATGACCACTGTGTGAAAGCACCGAACCTCTACGATGTTAGTGGTACAAAAAACCTTGGCTTCTTAAAGCCTCTTGGTAACTGCCCCTGAGACTGTGTAGTCCTGTTCTTGGTACTTGCCTCTCTCTTCTCCTTCTAAGACCACTCTATCCTTTGAACAAACTCCACAAACACAACAAATATTTATCGATTCTCCAAGGCAGCAACTGGGGTAGACAATTCAGCATTCAACCCCTTCTCAAAATGATGAATCTACTTGTCCTCCGTGACAACCATGTGAGGATAGAACCTCAACAACTCCATAAGCCTTGTTTCATACTCATTGATCATCATGAATCCCTATTGAATCCTCTCAAATTGGCTAATCTTCTCATCAAGATACGTTTGAGGAAAGTAACGATTAACAAATTCATGTCAGAACTCCACCCAATTGATCACAACATCGGGTCTCTTTTCCTCCTCTATGGCCCACCAATGGCCAACACTCCCCCTTAGGAGGTACACTGCATGCTTCACCTTATCCTCTTTAGGGATACTCAGGATCTTGAAGGCTTTCTCAAGCTTGGTCAGCCACAGATCCGCATCTGCCAGATCAGCCATCCCAGCATACTCCACCGCTCTAACATGACGAAGCCGCTCAAAAGTCTTCCCAGTACCTGAAGATTCAATATGGGGAACTGGTGCCCTAGGTTGAGGTGCAGGCATCATGTCTGCCATATGAGTCATAGTAGCCATAAACTGCCCAAAAAGAGATTGAAAGGCAGGGTTTGCAACCATGGTTGGGTCAAACTGGGGGACTTCAGGCACCATATCTTCTCATGCTTGGTTCCTTGCACCACCAACTGGTGCAACAACACTGCTCTCGACAACATGTTCTTTGTGTTATCCAAACATATTTAGGCTTTTTTTTCCTCTTCTGCATAAGCAAAAGTCACGATAAGACAGATTGGAGGAAAATAGAATAGACAAAAACCCTAGTCCTAAGTCCTTGTAGACTCAACAAACCTAAAGCACTGATACCAACCTTGTTAGTGACACCCCATGCCACACAGAAGTGAGATTACTCTTGACAAAATCGTGGAAGAAGATTAATAAATAGATTAATGGAAAACACAAAAATTTAAAACTATTTCATAAAATTTTCAAACAACAAGAACATTTACTTACAAGTGCTTTCATGCCTCAAAGAACTTACTAGGTGTGCCACCAACCTGTTACTGTGGAACATGTTCCAGAACATATATACATGTATCCATTACAGTTGTATACCAAAAAGGGGCACACAAGCCAAACATGTATCAAAAGCAAATCCAAAAAGTATCTACAAAACATCCCCAAGGACCTGAGTGTACAAGGATGACTCTAGGACTCTATCAGCAAAAGACATCCAACAACACTTCCAACCTAGTCAGCTACTGCTCCTCTTGCTGTTGCTCAACCTTCGTTGCACGATCTCTACCTCTTCATACTCTTCCACCTAAAAAGGGATGTGGGAAACCCACGGGGTAAGATTCCAAATCTCAGTGGGAGATATAACTCTCCACCAACTCTATTATTATCACATATAAGATAAACTAGGTAGCAGTAAAGTTACATGTATGTGAAGCAGGCAATTATTGATGAATTATGCAACATCTTAATAATTTAAAAGAAATATGAAGAATATGTATAATTCCTTTCAAAAATATTGTATAAAGATCAAGCAAGGCCTCATCCAATGTTTTTTGTATTTTATCCTATATAGATATATTTTATGGTTGATTACATATTTTATTATGCTCAGAGGATTTGAATCGTACCACTCAAATCCCACCGAACACTTGATAAGTCGAAATTAGTGCCATACAAGGTCTAATGGAAGAGCCGAAATCCACAACCTCACCCCCTCGGTCAGTAGAAGAACATGTAGTGACATCATAAGTCAGATTGTTGTCAATGACATATAGTCCAGCTGTACATATCTAGCCTGCCTTGGTACAAGTCACGACACTAGTGAGTTACTACCGTAGTTGTACTCTTATTGGGGTATGACCGCAGCCAATACCGTATCACATATCACTGAGCTACAACCATAGCCGCACTCTTATTGAGGTATTACTGCATCCAATCCCATATCTATACATTCAGGATATAAGGAGATACCTCAACTTGCACACATATTCAATAATATGTGTTACAAGTTGAACTCATTTCACCATTCAACAAGTACTAATGTTGAATGGATCTATGGCATGGGGAAAACTACGAGATTTGGTTCCACTTGATTAATTAGGTCATTTAAGCATCTTTTAGCATCAATAAAGTTACAACGTACAAACTCAAAAAAAGTTCTACATAAGCAAGGGCATGACACATCACCAGAACATACTGAAACATATAAGGTGTGATATCATCACATCATCACTTCATGTCTTTCAATATGTGTCCATCACAAGGACCACATATCTTGGGGTGAAAACCCCTCATCTCATCATTGAGGAAACTATCATCTCATATGAAGCAGTAAGCTATCATCAGGTCATAAGATTATTTACTCCTCTTTCTATGTTACCATATCACATGTGCCTCACAACACTTACTCAAACATACTACAATCATCATAGCTCATGCATGGCTATGCATATCATCTGGTGTTACCTGCATGGTTAAAAACTTGTAAAGAGAAAGACAAGACATTATCAACACTATCATCTTATAAGATCCATGCCATACATTTTACATTTTAGGGTTAGGGTTTCTCTTTTCCCGATTAGGGTTAATGAAGTTGGATCAACAACCACCCTTAGATCATCACTTTCATAATCATTATAAGGTATGTCATGAGATAAAGGTTATAGAAACATAACTCTTATTATTGCTCACACAACCGCCCAATAGGGTATCACATCTTATGTAGCTCTATCATCAACATGATGTATCATAGACACCATATCAAGATATCAGTTAGGGCCATCATATATTGTATCGAATTATATCAGCATGATGTATTAGATGAGAAATCATGTTGTCAGGCTACCCTCTTAGGAGGTGTATCGATTTACCATCTAAGGAGAGTGTATCAAGTAGAACCACCTATGGGAAGTGTGTCAGCCTACCTAGCATGTCAGGTGACATCTTCTCAAGGTGAGAGGGGCGTCATTATGATGGGAAACACTTGTGTATGTCGGGCATTGTTAGCCCAAGGAGTGATGGGCGTCAGCATGATGATGTCTCATGTCGTGATAAGCTAACACTTCACAAACATACTGGCTAGCAACACATCTTAGTTAGGTATCATACTCTGGTCGTGATAGCTAGCCTACCCAAAACCTATTCCCCATATTGGTTCCATAGCCACCAAGAAAACTAACACTCTCGTCTCATATCAGCCTATTCATACACAAGGCATGCCGATCTAAGCAACATCAAAATGTGTTGACCTAAACCTAACTAAGGCTGTGACGACCTATCACAAGGTGTAACGGTCTGCGACGTCACAAGTCATGACAGCCACCCACCACAACCTGTCGTCCTCATCATCTTCAACCTTTGTCACTTGTCTAATGCAAGGCAGAAGGTGTAACATAAGGGTAGCAACTAAACATAACTCCTTTATTCAAAATAGAACTCAAAACCATCAACAAGAACTACTAACATGTAAGAGGTAACGTTCAAGATAAAAAGAACAAGATATCATGTAAGGAGTGATAATAACAAATAAGGTTTAGAGTTATATAACCCACCTCAAACATCACCACCAAGATCCAAGCTCCAAGTCTATAGGAGCTCAAGGAAGAAGATGATCTTCCAAGCTTCGTCACCACAACACCTCCAAGGAAGAAGATTGAACCAATATTAGGAGGGTTTGAGATGGAAAGAATATAACCAAGATCCATGGCCGAGAATAAGAAAGAAAGAGAGAAATAAATAAAGAGAGCTAGAAACCATGGCTTACCCAGGTAGAAGATCAAGGGAACACCACAAGCTTGGGACTTGTCCACCAATATTCCAAGAGAGATCTTCTAGCTCAAGATCGTCCACCAAGGAGAGAAAGCAAATATGGCCAAACGGATTCTCTTGCATTGAGAGAAAGGAGTATATATACAAGAGGGATGAGAGAGGGATCAAGAGGAATGTGTCACCACCTTAGGATATTAGGTGCCACTTGTCCACGAGAAAAAGTCACATGCACAACATCATGCAAAACATGGAGATAAGGTCTCTTCCACTAGGTCACCTACTAAGGTCATGCCCAATACCACATCTCCACACATCCACAAACCAATAGGGTGGTACCCAAGACACCCAAAAATTGATAGTGTGTAGCTCAAGACACTGACAAACTGATATAAGGTCTCTCTAAGGCTCTCAAGCCCGAGACAACACTTCTAGGTGTAAGGCACACCTCAAACATGTGTCCCAAAACATCTACAAAGATGTCACCACACAACCAAGGTTCAAACAAGCTGCCCATCTCTCTCTCTCTCCTCTAGATGATGCTAAGAGAGAGAAGGAACACACTAGAGGTGGCAAACTTGCATATCAACCCCTATCTTGGGTAAATTGCAATTTGCACCAAAACCTCACCATAATATACAAGCAAAAACTAGGCAAGCTCAAAACAAGGACTGGAGCTTCCAACATGCCCTAATTACATCTCAAATGATTAGAGAAAGGTTCTAAGCAACATGCTTAAGAAAAACAAATAGGGTTATCCCAAAATGTGGGTCAGGGTTCTTACACCTCTGGTGCAGATTTAGGTCGTTCTAGGATAATAGAAACTTCAACGCTTATGGTCTATGGAGATGTCAAAAGTGGGTCTATGTAAGTAATACCAAATCTTCAAGGCATAAATTTTTGTGTAAAATTCCAAATCATGGATCAAGAAATCCAACTCTTGGGTTTTATGTTGTTGAGAGGAAAACATGACTACATGCTTCTTTTGTTTCACAATGCATTCTAAGCCTGTCTTGTATGTGTCAGTGAAGATGATGAATCCTTGGTTTCCCAAGGATAGGGTCAACACTGGAGTAGAAGTGAGTTTTTTTTAAGATTAAGGAATCCATATTTATAGACAATAGAGAAGAAAAACTTCTGAAGCTTCCATGTAAGATTTGTGATGGGAAGAGCAATATGTGAAAAGATAATAACAAATGGCTAATCCCGCGAAGTTGTGTATTTTGTTTAGTATCTTGGGTGCTTGACAATAAAGTACCATCGACGCTTTGGATAGATCCATAGAAATAGTCCTTTCAAAGACTATGTGTCTAGGAACATGACTCTATCTATCATAACTCTCATTTTGAGTACTTACTATAAAATAGTTTCTCTCTTAGGATATAAAGGACCCTAGTCAAGTGTTACTGATGTTCTTATATATTATTCAAGAAGGAAATAATTTCATATGAAGAACACACTATTCATTAAGGTTTATGAACACCCCAATTGCATTGGAAAACATAAATGTCAGCACTAGAAATTTGTAATGGACATGACGCATTCAATAAATGATTTTCTGTATGTAATCCTCTATGAATATTAACTAAAGAGACATGTATCTTAGGTTATTTTTTGTAAATAGATGGGTTGTATTTAACTACAAAGAGACCATCTATCCTAGGTAAGTGGTAACTATTCTTTTTGGTAGCCTATTTCGACAAATGATAATTAATGAACATGCGAAGTGAACTATCTTTTTTTAACAAGAAGGACAAGGGATCCCCAAGTAGATGTATTAGATTGGATAAAGTCTTGGTTTTAGAGTTCATGAAGTTACTATTTCAGCTCAAGAAACTTAGAGGGTGCCATTATATATGGTCCCTATAAATGGAGGTAATCATGGGGGTTAACTCAGTGGAGAATTCAACTTCTCTTTCCATAGGTATGCCTGGAAAATCTCTAGGGAACATGTCAATAATCTCAAAGTACATCTATTTCCTCAATAGGGAGCACCCTAGATTTTGTATTGATCATTAAATCTAGGACAACCTTTAGATCAAACCTTTGGATTTTAGATCTGAGATGTACAAACTAGTGGATGCATCTTTCCTACATCTGATAGTAAAAAGGTGAGTATCTTGCCTTTTCTAATCTTATTTGCTTCTCCCTAAGACTATTTTTTCATGGTAATTTTAAAGCCAACTCATTCCCATGATGATACTAAAATCATTCATGTTAAGTAGAATCAAATTGAAGGGAAGTTCAAAGTTTTGATATTTGACAGGTGCGAGGGATGCTTTTAGAAAAGTTGAGATAATTCATTCACTAGAGATAGGGACATCTAAGACATACGCTAAATCCATGAAGGCAATATTGAGCATTGTTAAGCCATTTCAAGAAATAAATTATTTGTAGACCCGAAATCAAAATGAACGTGTACTAAGTGAACCATTGTATGATATGCATTGTAATTGAAGTCCCAAATTATAAAACAATCAAATCAAATAGAAATTGTTTTTCATATTTTTAAAGATAGGGTAACTTCTATTAGTCTCATTATATTATCTTGGGCTTTCTCATTGTCATTGACTAAGAATCTTTCATGTCGACAATTAGTAGTGGGATGAGCTACAACATCTTGAGTTAGGATGGCATCATTTCTATGTGGTGGTGGCTAGGGATAGTTGGATTGGAAATGGCCCTCTTATTTGCACCAATAGCAGACTAATTTTTCAAACATACACTTGCCATATGTGTATTCTTCAACAATGTCTGCACCTAGGTGGCATTTTGTTGTTGCGACCTTAATTCCATGGTTTCCCCTCTCCCTTTCCCCTTCCCATGATTGTACCATGTGGTTTATTCCCTTCATACTTGCAAGTGGTAACACCCTCCATAAATCCTAGGTATCCAAAGGGTTGGTTTTTGGGAAAAGTTATGGTCTTGTTCCTTTCAAAGGAAAATAAAGGGAATTCAAAAAATTATGGCACTTGTTAGACAAAATGAGAGCTTTGAGAAAAGGTGTCAAAGGGATAACAAAATGCTTAACTTAGCACTCTTTAATAAACATAAATGTAAATCACTCAATGGGTATGGATTTTCTATCATAATGGAAACCAACATGTTATGTTGTTGGAGGTCCATTATTTGTTTTAGTATATCCTTCCTAGATGATATGGGGATCAAGTAAGTTTGACGATGCCATGGAAGGTGTAAAAATGTGAAATTTTATATTAAACCTCTCAATGTGATTCTGTACACATAATATGCTCAATTGTATTCAATAATCTCTCTCTCTTCATCTATTAGAGGATTTAGAATCATGTGCTACTCAGTTGATGAATTTGTGGTTTATGAAATATCTTTTTGGACTCAATTAAACAAGGTCGAATGCACTAATGTACTTGAGAACATATTTTAATTTTTGAGCCCATTAACAACCTCATCTTTATCTCAATGTTTTCTATAATAAAAAAAAGATTTATCAATCAAAGTGAAAAATTACACCTTAATGAAAGTTTCAAATTGAAAGAAATGATTTTTACAAGATTTTAAAAAATATTTCTTTTTTTCCTTTTTCCTTGGGTTATTTCACATCACCTATCCTCTTTATCATTTCTAACTAATGAGAACCCTCATATAATCTCCCACAGATCCATTCCCGATCCAACGACCCAATAAGTTGCCACCTACCCTGTTATAACCTCGGTTTTTGCTTGTATGGTTTGAAATGCAATTTTTCCAATAAATTGTTTATGCATGGAAATCATATGATTTATGTTTAATGAATGGGTTTCTTTTAAAATATTTCCCTTGAATGTATGTTTTCATGGACCCTACTGATTTAGTGAGTCCAATGTAGTAAAAGGTAAGAAAAGAAAGAAATCTCATAATAAATAAAAGGAAAAAGAAATAAAGATAATGGTGACAACTATGTAGAATTATGTAGAAAGTGGTATGAATGACCTTAATTTATTAGGTTTGAAATACACTTGGCTTCTAATAAGAAAAGAAATCCAAATAAAGGAAACAAAAGAGAAAGAGATAGAAAATATGAATAAAATATGCCTTTTCAATAGATAAATTGCATATGAAGAAAAGCCTCACTTATCTTTGAATCTTGACTCCAAACTTGACATGCAAGTAGATTCGTTATCAAAGAGGTTCCCTTAAAATTTGGGATTAAAAAGATGTATGGTTTAGGAGTTATGATTTTTTGAAGATTTCCTAAAGTGAGAGGGATATCAGTAAATGTCATGATTATCTATTCCAACTAGAATTTGAATAATCCAATTTATTTACATGCGCGCGTGATGTGGACCATTGGATCTAAGTTCCAACAGCATGTGGTCATCCCTCACCTTCAGTTACATGTAGTGATAGGGAACAATGAGTAGTTTGTTTCCCGATCGGATTGCTCTACGCTCAGTGGATGAACGAGCATGGGAATTTTTCCCATTGGCTTCGGGAGTCCAAGATGAGCACATTCGTCGCAAGGTTTAATGGGATTGGAAGTTTACCAGAGATTTGCCCAAATTGATTCCGCCATAGCCATGAACCTTAGGTATAAAAAGGGGAGTAGACCCCCTCTACGAAGCCACAACTCATATCCAAAGTTTCTCCCAGAGCGCACGAGCTCCCCAGTGCGATCAATTGCTTGTTCAGTCTCAACCTTAATCCCTAACCAGACCATCTCGTCGTTGAAAGTTTCCCGGACTTTGACCTATCATTCGGAGAGGTGGATGAGCAATTGTATTCACCGTTCAACTCGCCAAGGTTTGATGGAGGCAATGACACCTTCACTCATGTCTGAGGAGGCCTAGATCCCAGAGTCAACTGAGCAGTTGACCAAGCTCAGTCTAAAGCTCGTGTGAGAGGAAGAATATAATGATAGAGAAAAGTATGTGATTGCCCCTCGATCACCTTCAAAATAGGTATGGGTTTTAGTCTTTTTCCCCTTTTGTTTTCATGGGTAACTAGCCGCTTAGGTGGCAAGCGTCGATAGGCCAGCCCATCTAGTAGGCAGAGCTCGGGGCTCTCTGCCTACGTGGCAGACCCTGATTGGCTTAAAAGTGATTTAATTAGGGAAATCATAACTAATTATGGAATTATCCAATGAAGAAGTGTTATATATGAATCTTTCTCATAAAAATCCCTAAAATCCATTAAAAATATAATTGATGCTTCAATCTACTTGTAATTCGAAAAGTGTATAAAGATGCCATCTTTAATGGTTTTAATAATGGGAAACCCTAAGTTTTGATGATAAATATATCTAATGATGTTCCCTAAATATTTTGAGTTAAATTTTAATCTGTTGACATAAAAAAGAGGGATAAGATCTAAAAATATGAACAAAAGAAGAGGGATTATATCTAACAGGTAATTTTTATACATAATTTTCTTAATTTAGGGTTTCCATGTATATAAAAGTGCATTAATGGGCCTAGAAACCCTAATTTTGATAATTGTAAGTTTTAATGGTTTTAATTATGAAAATCCATTAGTAAGGCAGAGATATGTTCTTAACCTTAATTGAGAATAAAGACCGTTAATGTGGATAATTTGAGTAATTAGGGTTTTATGAATAAGAAAAGTGCTTTTAGGGTTTGTTGACTTAAAAGGGGGAAAATTAGAAAATAGAACCACGAAACCCTAAGGAAACCCTAATTGGACTAAGAAATCTTATAATAGAATTAGAATCCAATAAAATATGTTTGTATGAGATTGTAACAACTAGGTATTATACATGCTTTTCAGGATCAAGATTTTCTTGATTGGTTGCTTGACTTGGTTGATGGGACTTCGTGATCGAATTGGATATTTTGCATAATTTTAAGACTTCAAATCAGGTATGTGGTTACGCTTATGGTTAATCGCTCTAGTTTAATGGTGATTTCCGAGGTTTTACAGGTTTCTTGAAATTAACTGCTTGGCCTTTTATTTCATGGAACTATAAAGTGACTATGACTATCACCATAAATATATATGTGCATGACTAGCTCAGATTCTAGTTATCCTTTGTAGCTTTAAGTATATGTCATAGATGGATGACCTAGTTATTGGTCTACCCTTGGGGTAGGATCGTCAGGTTATCATCAGTTGATGTTTGGTCTACCATTGGGTAGGATCATATGACTACATAGCTCTATATCTTGGTCTACCTGTAGGGTAGTATCAAAAGGGGATATTTGGGATCTACCATGTGAGAACGGTAGTATCCATGTCCACTGTAGGGACATCATTAGGGCTAGGATATGTTAGGATTGAGTAGTTATGTTTAGGACATAAAGTTTGATCTGTTAAGTAATAATTTGGTTGCAATATATTGTTACAAATAGATACAGGCTTGGTTTCCCCCACATACCAGTATAATTCATTATATTGGCCAAATTTTTTTTTGTCAGAGTTTTAGGTCACATGCAGTTATATGCTTATCAGAAAGTGGATAATCATCTAAAGTGACATTTAAAGAATAAAGTTAAATAAAGATTGGAGAATTGTAGATAGATAAATTCCTATCTGGGGAAAAGTTCCTCAATTCCTATATTTTAAAAGGAACGTGAAAATAATACTTTTATCCTATTTTAAGCTTACTTGTGGTAGAATTTATTAATTATTTTTTATTATTTGCAAAACTATATGATCTTGTTTTGGGATAAAGACTCTAGCTTCTTGGCCATCCTTAATTGGGGGTTGTCGAGGGGTGGGTTCATTACATACCCCTATCTCTAGAGGCATGGTTGTTGAATCGGAAGCCCATGTCACACCCATCCCGGGCCTTGGTACACAAAATTGAAAAATGGATAGAATTTCCAACTTTTCCCCTCCATTTCCCTATGTTTCTTCCATTTCCCATGATCTACAACTCCTCCACACTCCATCCTGTTGGCTAAATTGACGTCTGTAAATCCCTTTGTTTTGATAATGACAAACATTTCATTCTTGTTAATCTAATGTGCTACTTGAGTGTTGCAGGAATAAGGTGGATGACAAAGCACTAGGGAATCTATATGCTTGAATGATTGTAAATGTCATGAAATGTAATCAATTGTAAACTTGTACAAATATATAATGTACAAGTACTTAGACTTCATGTAAATCAAGCGTTAGATCTTCCCTAGCTAAACACCACATTTAGATAGGTCATCCCCTTCAACAGTGTCACATATGCACACTCATACACACACTTAATGTCTTCATTTGAAACATTGAAACAGGGTCTATCTCGGTCGACAAAATCCTCGATCGAGACAATCTCGGTCGACAAACTTCTCGACCGAGAAAGACCCAAGTAGTCGTTAGACACAGCTGACAAGGTAGTTGGTAGTTGGAGATAAAACATTGTGAACACTTGATCCAGAGAGCATGTCGGTCGACAAAACGTCGACCGAGTAGGTGTCTCGGTCGACCATTTCTCAACCGAGATGGTCTCTGACAGCAACTGCAGAATTAATTAACTAGCCGTTATTAAAGCAACTAACTTATATCTAACGGCTAGTTAAGCACTTAGAAACCCCTAGAAAGTGTCTACAACGTCCTTAAGCACTTGTAGGACATTCCTATAAATAGGACATGCCTTAGGACACCTAAACTTACTTGATTCCACACTTGAGCAATCTTTGAGCATACATTTACATTGAGCAATCTGTTTGTGAGCAATTAAGCATATTGGCAACTAGCTACTTCCTCTCCTAGCTCAAATTTCGTGTCCTATAGGATATCATCTCCTAATCCACATCAATCACAATTCCATACACATTGGTTCGGAGATCTACACGCTTGATCTAGGAAAATCAAGCCTTGTGCTTCAAAGGATAAGTTGTAATTTCCATTTTCCTTTCTTGTTCACTATTATTGTTTGTACTCTCCTTGCTACTCCTAGGTTGGAGGCTGCGAATTGGAGAGGTTGGAAGATCTTCTTGGTTAAGAAGGGGACCTTGAACTATTTCAAGAAGGCTGGTGCAACAGGAGGTTACTTCTAAAGAGGAAGGCTACTTCAAGGGGGAGCTTGGAGTTACTTCAAGAAGGCTACATCGGGTTGGTGCATCTACTTCAAGTGAAGGCTGTTCAAGGGGTGTAAGAAAGTATTGTATTTTGTGTAAATCCTTGTGAAGGTAATAAAATTAATACTTTCAAAATCCCGGTTGGGTAAGCAACCGGGTAGTGGACTGACAATCTTAGTATTTTCTAAGATTGGAACCACTCTAAACACTTGTCTCCTTCTTCCATTTTCAATTGTGGTTGTTTGAGTTAAATAATTGTTAAAATATTTTAAAAACTCTATTCACCCCCCCTCTAGTGTTTTTCAATTGGTATTAGAGCAGGCTTCAAGGAACCCTAACAAGGTCTTGAAGAATGGGTGACGGGGTGCTTAACAACCTTAACCTTGAAGGGACACTTATTGCTAGACCTCCAGCGTTTGATGGAACAAACTACACATATTGGAAGAGAAGGATGCAGTTCTACTTCCAAGGCATCAATTGGGACTTATAGAGGATGGTGTCAACCCCATACGAGCTTCCTCAAACACAATATGCAGAGTGGGATGCAAATACGGTAAAGTTGGCTCAAATGAATGCCAAAGTTGTAAGCATTTTATATTGTTCAATTTCAGTAGGAGAATTTAATAGGATATCAAACTGTGACACAGCCTATGACATTTGGCATAGACTGTCCATAACTTATGAAGGTACAGTTCAAGTCAAGAATTCTAAGATTAGCATGCTTAAACAAAAGTTTGAACACTTTTGTATGGATCCAAATGAATCTATTAGTGAAATGTTTGCAAAATTCTCTTCTATTGTTAATGGTTTAAATGCCCTAGGAAAAACTGTTCTTGAAGAAGATCAGGTATCAAAAATCCTTCGATCACTTCCTCCTAAATACAAGCCAAAGGTGACAGCCATTGAAGAAGCTAATGACCTCACTCGACTGAAAATGGAGCAACTCATAGGCATTCTAGAAGCTCATGAAGCAACCCTAGAAGAGGAAGAAAGAAGAGAACGTGAACTTCAGCAAGGAAAGAAGAAGGATGTGGCTCTAAAAGCTTCAAAGATAATCACACCAGAAAGTGAGGAGTCAAGTGAAGAAGAAGGAGAAGAAGCCTTAATTGTCAATGGTAAGAAATATAAAAGATTTAAATCTAACAAAATTTCTAGTTCTTCTTCTTCTCCTCCCAGGTGCTTTGAGTGTGGAAAGAAAGGACATTTCAAAAATGAATGTCCTAAAGCAAAGAAAGGAAAGAAAAGCTCACACAAGAAGAAGGGAGAAAAATCCTATAAAGCTGCATGGGATGAGTCAAGTGAAAGTGAAAGCGGAGAAGAAAAGGTAGAATGTCTAATGGAAAGAGAAGATGATGAAGACTCTCAAGAGGTAAGCCTACTTGATCTTCCTAAAGAAGAGTTAATTACTAGTCTACAAGAAATTCATGATAAGTATGTTGATGTCAAGAAGAAACTAAAGAAGGTTATCAAAACAAATGATGAGATATATGCTAAATTAAATGATCTCTCTTCTGAAAAGAACAACATTGATCTTGAGAATTTGTCTTTAAAAACATCTTTAAATGACTGCACTAAAAAGCTACTCACTCTAGAAACAAATGTTGATCTTCTCTCTCAAGAAAAGACTGAATTGTTATCTAAACTAAAAGATTTTCAGACTCAACCAATTCTGTGTAACCATCTAGACTATGACAATGTTGTAAAAGAAAGAGACTCCCTATTATCTGATTTAGATCAAGCAAGAAAAGATTTACACAAGAAGATGGATGACATTGCTAAGCTACAAAGAAACCTACATGAGTTAAGAAGAAAAGATATCCTTGATAACATTCTAAAACCCTCCTCTAGTTTCAATGGAAGAAAAGGTTTAGGATATGCTCAAAAGAAAAATCAACCCAAAAGAACTCAGACTATGTTTGTACCTAAGAACACAATTCCTAGAAAGAGAAATGAAGTTGACTCTATTACTTGTCATTTTTGTCTACGTCTTGGACATTATTCATTTTCATGCCCTTATAAGACCAAGGATTCCTACTTAGTTTGGGTCCCAAAACCTCAAACTTAGTAGAGTCGAATGCAATTTAGTTGAGATATGATCAAACGCTCAATTTTACAATTTATATTGTCTTATCTCAAAAGGTTTCATGCATTATGGTAATTTTCTGAACTGCTGTACTGAAATAGAAACTTAGTCGGTCGAAGTATTGTCGACCAAAAATATAATCGGTCGAACTTTTGTCGACCGACCAGATGCCTGTAACAAATCAAAATCAACAGAAACTATTTCGGTCGAAAGTTGGTCAACCGAGCAGAATCTCTGTTTTTATTGTTCTTAATTTGCAATACAGCAACCTTCTCGATCGACGATTAGTCGACCGAGAAAGATGTCAATCGAACAATTATCGACCGACTGAAGTTCTGAATCAGAATTTTTATACAGTCTGTACTTATATGCTTCTAACCATATCAGACCATCACATGGGTACCAAAACCTACATTTTAATGCAGGATTGGGTGGTCGACAGTGGATGTTCCAAACACATGACCGGAAACAAGGATGCATTTCAAACTTTTGAAGAAAAGAAGAGTGGAACAGTCACTTTTGGAGATAACGGTAAAGATATTTTTTTGAAATGACAAAGGGGGAGAAATAAATATAAAACTTAGTAATTGTGCAAAACTCAATCAATGAGTTTCACAAACTCTTATCTTTACATTGAAAGTTGTTATATTCCCTAAAGAATTAGATTTCATGTTCCATAATTCATGGGGAATAATAAGCACACATTTTATAAACAAGAGAAGAAATTCACAAAGGTAATCTTCAGGTATGAAACTCACATGTTTTATATTTTCTTATTTTATATTTAGGAAATGTTTGTCATCTTCAAAAAGGGGGAGATTGTTGGCTAAATGGACATATGTAAATCCCTTTGTTTTGATAATGACAAACATTTCATTCTTGTTAATCTAACGTGCTACTTGAGTGTTGCAGGAATAAGGTGGATGACAAAGCACTAGGGAATCTATATGCTTGAATGATTGTAAATGTCATGAAATGTAATCAATTGTAAACTTGTACAAATATATAATGTACAAGTACTTAGACTTCATGTAAATCAAGCGTAGATCTTCCCTAGCTAAACACCACATTTAGATAGGTCATCCCCTTCAATAGTGTCACATATGCACACTCATACACACACTTAATGTCTTCATTTGAAACATTGAAACAGGGTCTATCTCGGTCAACAAAATCCTCGACCGAGACAATCTCGGTCGACAAACTTCTCGACCGAGAAAGACCCAAGTAGCCGTTAGACACAACTGACAAGGTAGTTGGCAGTTGGAGATAAAACGTTGCGAACACTTGATCCAGAGAGCCTGTCGGTCGACAAAACGTCGACCGAGTAGGTGTCTCGGTCGACCATTTCTCGATCGAGATGGTCTCTGACAGCAACTGTAGAATTAATTAACTAGCCGTTGTTAAAGCAACTAACTTATATCTAACGGCTAGTTAAGCACTTAGAAACCCCTAGAAAGTGTCTAGAACGTCCTTAAGCACTTGTAGGACATTCCTATAAAAAGGACATGCCTTAGGACACCTAAACTTACTTGATTCCACACTTGAGCAATCTTTGAGCATACATTTACATTGAGCAATCTATTTGTGAGCAATTAAGCATATTGGCAACTAGCTACTTCCTCTCCTAGCTCAAATTTCGTGTCCTATAGGCTATCATCTCCTAATCTACATCAATCACAATTCCATACACATTGGTTAGGAGATCTACACGCCTGATCTAGGCAAATCAAGCCTTGTGCTTCAAAGGATAAGTTGTAATTTCCATTTTCCTTTCTTGTTCACTATTATTGTTTGTACTCTCCTTGCTACTCCTAGGTTGGAGGTTGCGGATTGGAGAGGTTGGAAGATCTTCTTGGTGAAGAAGGGGACCTTGAACTACTTCAAGAAGGCTGGTGCAACGGGAGGTTACTTCTAAAGAGGAAGGCTACTTCAAGGGGGAGCTTGGAGTTACTTCAAGAAGGCTACCTCGGGTTGGTGCATCTACTTCAAGTGAAGGTTGTTCAAGGGGTGTAAGAAAGTATTGTATTTTGTGTAAATCCTTGTGAAGGTAATAAAATTGATACTTTCAAAATCCCGGTTGGGTAAGCAACCGGGTAGTGGACTGACGATCTTAGTATTTGCTAAGATTGGAACCACTCTAAACACTTGTCTCCTTCTTCCATTTTCAATTATGGTTGTTTGAGTTAAATAATAGTTAAAATATTTTAAAAACTCTATTCACCCCCCCTCTAGTGTTTTTCACATCCTTCTTCGTCCATGTTGACATTCCATTTTTGCTCACTTGATAAAAATTAAAAACCCAATGAAAATCCTTTGGCTAATGATGGAATCTGTTCCACATATTTTCTACATTCTTTTTTATTTTTCCACACATTTTAACCATCTCTTTTACCCACTTTCACTCAGTTTGGGGGCTTTCTATAAAGAAACCTTCTTTCAGACTAAAAGTGCAAGTTGTCCTCCAATTCTTCTCTAAATAAGCTATTTTCATAAATTGCCTAGTTGAATTATCTGTAATTAAATATTCCCTTTCCAACTAGCTTTTCTATTAAAATTTGAGAGATAACTCTCAGTTATATTTCTATCCAAGTTTTCTTCACTTTTTTCTAGAATATTCCTTAAATTACTGGGAAAACTAAAAACCATATTTTCTTACCCAGGGACACTTGGTGGATCAAAGTCATCCACCAAGGGCCACGTGACAAATCGCCTCAATCCACATGCCCTCTACTTGACACATCGCAATGATCAACCGCATCTCCCGAGATATTTTGTCCAGAATCCCGAACCCTAAAATGCACCTATAAATATACCCTCATTCCTAATGTATTTTGGGAACCTTTCATCTCGTGAAGTCATAGAAACACTTGCCAATCGATGATGAATCCTAGTGTTGTCATCTCTCTCCATTCCAAATAAAATCAAAGTCAACAGGTGTGAAACACACCTCACCCATGGACCAACCATAGATAGAGTTGAATTCCTCCAAGTTGAGGTGAAGCTCTAGTCAGAACTTCATCCAACTGGCTTTCCATCCGTCCCCATGATCGGGGATGCAACACACTTATAACGTGGCAAGAAACATTACCCACCATTTTGTAAGTGGTGCAGATGCATTGGAGGTTTTTGATGAAGCCTAGTTCAGTGATTAAGGCGTGGTCCCCATATCGAGTCGGTATGAGCTCCCTCTTCTGAAGTGTCGTTTAGCACTTATTCTATGCCTCAATCAGGAAGGCCACCCTTGATGGCTTGGGTACCAACTGTTGGGTTTTAGGGGAGGCAGAGAAGGCAGCGGAAACAAAAATTTTCTCCCCCAAACCCAGCACAAGGAAACACGTCAACGTCTATATAATAGGAAAGGATGGTTTGTGTAATCATACCTTGTCCCGAGGCTTGCTCAGAGACAATACCTCGCACAATGCGCGGTCTTCAACTCCAGTCTTGGATGGCGTCTGTGCAGCTCCTGGTCGCACCGGGACTGATGACTCCTCCTCCTACCGGACTGTCGGATGACAGTTGTCCTCTTGAGCGGCAGTGTCCTCCCGCCTCTGTAGTAGTCCACACGGACCACCTGGAACTCCACACTCCTTGTCCCACAAGGAAGTGGAAGGAGTCGCACCCTCCTATTGACGTACTAGTCACCAACACACTCTCCTGCCTCCAGTTGCAACTGCAGTTGTCCTTCCCTTGCTGCACCTCCCTTTGCGGGAAGCACTTGCTCGGGCTCTCTCTTGGTTACCAAAACCAGAGAGATGGACAACTTTACAGAGCAAATGGTTGCACTGAGTTGTTGTCTGAGAAGCCCCCAATACCCCTATATATATAGGAGGGTCATGGGATAGGGTTCTCTTGCCCCGGAAATATGGGACTAAAGGCAGGAGTAGAAGGGTTCGAGATTTTCCACAAAAAGCAACCAACTCGCAACCTGTACCGATCGGTTCACAAGTGAACCGGTCAGTTGGGGACCTGAACCGGTCGGTTGGAGCACCAACCAATCGGTTGGGACCCATGAGCCGATCGGTTCACTTCTGAACCGGTCGGTTCGTGGTCCTGGTCAGTTCCCGATTGACTTTCCTTCTTTCGTTTCTAATTGGTATCGAATACCAATCCTTGTTCCAATCAAATTGGGCAAGTGAAATGCAAGGAAAATTCTCACCGACCTGACTTTCCCAACTTGCTCGGTTGCACCAGTTGAACCGATCGGTTCAACACTTGAACCGCTCATTTCACTCTGTACATGAGCCGATCGACTCAACACTTGAGCCGACCGGTTCAGCAACCTCAGTCGACTGGTTCAACACTTGAACCGATCGGTTGGGAGTGCAGGTTGTGCAGAATCAGTCAATTGCGATTTCAATCAATCTGATACTCGAATCAATGTGTTCAACACCTTGAACCATATGATATTGAGCTATCAACTGATTGAGTGTTTAATTGAACTACTAAACTCCTTTAGTAATCAATCTAAACGTTGCTTGTGGACAAAACTCCTCTTCCAGGTTAAATCCTATGTGTGTGACCCTGCAGGTCCATTTCACATTGGCAGTGAGAGTCCAAAACATTTATGACTTCACAAGCAAAGAGCGGTGCCTAGTCACACATCAGTGAGAGTCCAAAACATTTATGACTTCACAAGCAAAGAGCGGTGCCTAGTCACACATCATTGCTACCCAAGTGAAAGTAGAAAGTTGGAGAACAACTTTCATCCTACAATCCATGAATGGTGTTACAGCGAGTGTATAATTCCTTTGTCACTGATATCCCGAATGAACTCGAGGCATGGAACAGTTATCCTGTCAATGTTCATTCACTTTCTTGATCTCAGAGTAGATTGAACGAGATATGTATGACATTAATATCACATACTGATTCACACATGCGTGTGCACGCCTATCTCAATCCTACTCATCAAGTGGCCATGGACATCAAACTCCCTCAGGAGGGACAAATCCCATATCTATCACTCACCCCTCAAAAGCCCCATGTGTCAAATCCACCCAATCATCACCTTTATAACAACCCATGTTTCAGGACTGCGTTTGATGATGTCAAAGTGTGCCCAACGACATGTGTTGAGTGCACTGATTTCAGGTCTAAGAATCACACTCACCACCATCACTGTGATTACTGACTGTGACTACCATGTGATGGTTCCATGTGTCAAACTCAGGGTGGGTCTGTCCGGTACCTTGTTCTCTAACAAGTACCTATGTGTTTGGTTTGATATCTCTATATCATGACGAATGAGATTCTGTCATCAACCAACACCACAATCTAGTCTTGTGTGTCATTGTTGTCTATCTACCTTCCACAATGACATCCAACTAGGGACATAACAAGAATGTACAAACTCTTAGCATCCGCATGATCTCATCGTTCATGTCCTCAACCTGAAAGCATACGTCATTGAGTACTATCATTCTCTAGACATTCAATCTGTTCTATCACTATCTCATATGACTGAACCAGAAAGAATTGGAAGCTTGCCTTTGATGTTTATCAAATCAATCTTAATGTATCCCACCAATCATCCCATGATTTCCTCTCAGGGCATACATACCAACACCAACATATTTGGTATGAAGGAGGTAGACAGAGCTTGTCGTTAGGCTGCCATTTCTAGGAGAAGAGAAGATGGTGAAGAAGAAAAGAGTTTGATGATGTTTCTAAGTGCCAGAATGCCTTTGGTATCTTCGAGGGTCTTCTTATACCTTTTGAATGAGGGGTAAATGCTTGGGTATGATTTATAATCACCCCTTACATCCCATTTTGTAGCTTAAGGTGGCTCTTCCAGCATGGTGTTGGTACTACTGACAATAGTTGTCAGTGGTACCTACAAGTTACTATCTGGTGTGCTCTTCGGTGCCATCCGTTGATACTGATGGCTTCAGGCCATCGATAAATCAACCTACAGATTTATCTACATAGGTGGTGTTGACGAATGTCACTAGAATTGACTCCTGAAATGCCTTGTGCATGGATTAGTGGCACTAATTGTTGGATGTAAAACATGACGATCATTGGTGTCGATGCCATGGATCTAATCTTTTGTGTCAGTGCCACTGATGTGTTTTTTGATGGTATCGAGATAAACTTGGCTTGCATTTGATCTCTTTGTTTATGCCATCGAGAGCATATGTTGGTATGAGTGAGAGTGATATTGGTTCCACCAAGCTGGTTCTCAGTGGTACCAAGGCTTGATTTCCTGTAGTTTCAAGGGCTTCATCAAAAAATGTCGGTGCCACCGACCTATGTGTCATTGGTACTGACTGCATTGTCCTTTGTTTTCTTTAAGCTAGATGGTTTGTTACCATACAACAACTCTCGGTGGTATTGATGATCTTCTCCAAGAGCTCTATGATTTCTTCTTGAGATTAGTTGTGCTACCAATGGTGGTGTTGGAGCTACCGAGCATATTTTCAGTTGGAATCTATATGTAACTGCTGCAAAATTTGACTGACTGAGGGTGTGGGAGATTATAGGAGTACGACTCTCCTAGATCTTGCATGACATTGGTCATGCATATTAGATGTAGCAGTGGTCAGTTGGAGTATTAGTGGTATACATCATCTCCACATGGCTTAATAAAAGATGTAATACAGTCATGTAGTATATCTTCTTAGGGTTAAACATGAATCACATTGGTTGTTACCCTTTGCCTTGTTTCTTATACTTCTTAATTGTTATCTTCTATACATGTTTTTTATATTCCTTATAAAAATATATGATGTCCAATTGATCAGTTATAGATGCTTAAACTGCTTAATCTATGTTATCACTTTTACTTATTCATTTACATGAATCTGCTCATAATGTGAAATGTACTATATAAACTTCTATGTTAACAATAGTTATTGGTGTAGAGTTAAATCTCTTGTTAGGTTGTTGGTCTCACTCCATGGGTTTCCACATCTTTTAGGTGGTCATGCACGACATGGTATATATCGTGCAGTTGAAGAAGAGAAACAAGGAGACTAGTACATGTTGAAGGTTGGATATGCTTCTAGTATTTTGTAGTAGAGTCCTATGTGTCGTCCCTGTACACTTAAGTCCTTGGGAGTGTTTTATAGATGTTGTACATTGATACGAAGGTTTTAGCAGTTTACCATCATTGTACATGTATGACTTGTATATGTGAATAGGTTACCCTTGTAACATGTTTTAGGTTGTGCCATGAGGGCCACTGTACAATAATGTATGTTCCTTTATTTCCCAATATGTGGTATAGGTGGAACCATTTGTGAACCATAATGCATATGTTTCCACTTAAGATGTTTATCTGAGATCGATTTTAATTTACCCTTTTTTGTGGTAATGTGGTTGTTAGTTGATAATTCGGCATTTTGTTTTGAGTAATCTCTCTTTAGGTGATTGGTATGTCCCATTCGATTGGTATTAGAACTCTAGGTTCATTGAGTGTACAGGAACATAGGCCTAGTGTTGAGTTTGTTCTAGTGTTATCCAACATATCTAACTTTCATCTTCTGCTTATGCAAAAGAAGAAGAAGATATGTCTAGAGAACACAAAGAACATGGTGAGAGAAGTGTGTCTGCACTATGAGGTGGTTCTAGGAGGTAGTCTAGAATAGCTGGAGTGTCCTAAGTGCCTCGGTTCGACCCAACAACATAGTGAATTTTTCCTTTCAGTCCATGTTTGGACAATTTATGGATATGATTTTGCATATGAAGGATAGGGTTACCATACCTCAAAGAAGGTCAGTTGTTGCCAATGTAGAATCCTAGGATTTTGGGAAAACCTTTGAGAGGTTGCAACACGTTGGAGCTGTAACGAATAGAAATCTAGATATATTCTCAGTTTGGCCCTTTTCCCAAGCTTTGACCTTTCTTTTCTATCCTTTTTGTCATTGATGTTGACTTTGTGTAATTGTTAGTGGTTTGAAGTGATTTTAATCACTCTTTTGCCAATATATGAGTTTATGCACAAATACCTCAGTTTATGTTTCAATTGGGGCCTAAAATGCAAATTTACCACTTATGTGAGATAATGATAAAACAAATTTGTTCTAGAACAGTCCTTAGCCTTGTGCAGCAAGGAAGAGAAAAAGGAATGAATAATAAAACTTTAAACATTTTAATACAACATTGAACTATTTAATATTAGAAATAGTAGTAATAATGGATAATGGGCTCAAAATCATAAAAGGAAGACTAATGGGTCAAATATTACTTTAGATTCATTTTCATTGGGGTTGATTTGACTTGAAGACCAAATTTCACAAATTTGGGATAACATTAAGCATATTTAATTTATTTTGTAAAGAAAATGTGATTTTCCTCCAAAATAAGAGATAAAACATTTAAAGACTCCAAAAGAGAATACTAATCTTAGATTTGACATCTACATGTTAAAATAAGGTTGTGTACATTTTCAACTAATTTGGATAATATTAATGATTATGCATAGATTAGGAGAGAGAAAGTCTAAATAAAGTCCAAAATTATAAATAATGAGCAAAATAATCCCAAAGGATAAAATTAATGTCCAAATCATGTTCCATATGGGTTAGTTTTCTGAGAGGTGAAGTCTCACAATAATTGATGGTTTCTAGAAGTCTCTACTGCATTAAGTAAGACAAAATATGAATTATTTTAAAAGAATTTAGTAAAGCATTGAAGTCTTCAAAGCTGCAAAGTAATGCCAAAAATTGGATTCTACATGTATTAATTAGCCTAGATGTAAAATTTCACTTTATTTGGACTTTTTTTTCTCACCCAATTTGATTGGGAAAGAAGGAACACAATTAATTGATATGACTTTAATTGGTTTCCTATATGAATAAAGTTTCCGGATTGAATATTTCGCATGCCTTTCCCTTATTTGTGCCATATGTGCTCTGTTAGATCTTGATCTGACAACACCACCCTCATCACCTACCTCAGGTAGGAGATGACTGCAACCGTGTATAGTGCGCCAGCCAATATGGCCAGTATTTTGCACATAAGTCCATCGCTTCTTGACGGTTTTTCAAAATTTTAGGTGACATGGATTTAGGAGAGTAATCCACAATGGATGATCCCTAATTTAGGCATTACTTTCCTCTTTTTGAAAAATTCCTGAATCCCTTTCTAAAGCTTATCCAAGCTCCTACTCATGAAACCCTAGAACCCAAGCACACCTATAAATACATATACCCATAACATTGTCGGACATCACATAAGCTTTCTCTCTCCTCAATTTCTCTACTTGCCCTTGATTCATATCCTCTAATAAATTTTTACTCTCTAATCTTATAGCTCTACTCCCCTTCTCTCGACAGCACCCCCATCCAAATTGATGTCTATGATAAGTTTGTGGAACCTTGGCTTTCATTTTCATACCTTTGCTTTGTCTAATCATTGTGTTTTGTGGATTTGCCCAATTCCACCCATGTGAGTAGATTCACTGCCATATTCCATGGCACATGTGAGTGAGGAGCATTCTCCTCAGTGCATTTACTTCTCTACCCCTCTTTTCTCCTTTTTTATTTTTTGTGCAGGGTTAGTTTGTTCTTTTCCCCATGTTTCCCTTTGTTGTGGTCAAAGTCAAGTTGATTGTTATTGACCGGTGACATGGCCACACATGATTGGGCCATGACAATCAAGATAGACCTCTTTTCCCTCTTTCTCTCTCAATTACTTGCTGATGTGGATTTCTTAAATTTTCTAATTGGTCAGAATTGTAAAAATCTTATCTTTTGCTCTAGTGGTCCAAAAATTATAAATAAATATGTTTTAGAATTAAAAAAATGTGATATTTCTAACAAAAAATTGTTTGAGTGTCTAATTTCCATGTTTTGATGGTTGACTTTTGAGAATCTAATAAATAATATAAAAAGACCTAAAAATTATAACGTTTTCACATAAACTCCAAATTTGATAAATAAATATGTTTTCTTGATCAAAAAAACATAAGGAATCAGCTGATCTAAGTTTTGTGAACAAAATCCTAAGTTTTCCATATAGGACTAAAATTAGAGTTTTCTTTATACAAATATGAAATGCAAACCCAAATCTATGAGAATAAATTGAATTAGCAAAGAAGAACTTGGAATCAACTAAGTTGGTGAAAAATAATTAATTAGGACTCTGAGTTGAGGTATGTAAATCTTACCATTTAAGTTGGTCATATGTGTTATCCAAATCCTAATTTCCCAATGAGGCTGCCTTGGTATATAAGCACAACACTAATAAACAATGTATATGAATCCAATCATATGCAGTACAACTACATCTGTCCTATATCACATCATATGTTGAGATACGACTGTAGTTGTTCTCCTTCCAAGGAATGACCGTAGTCATCCTTCATAACCACTGAATGTGGATGCAAGGATATACCCTAAAGTCTAACAGAAGACACCAAGATGGTTAGACAGTCAGTTTGTTAGCGAGAGGTCCCAAGATCGAGCCCAGGCCACGGGATGAATAGAATGGCCAATTTTTTTTTATTTTTTTTTAAAAGGATATACCCTCAACTTGTACCCCCAACATGTTCAACAATATGCTCTCCAAGTTTGTCTTAAGAATTACTCAATGTTTCATTCAACAAGTACTGACGCTGAAGATGGATTTATGGATCAGGGAAACAACATGATTAGGGTTTCACTTGATTAATTATTGCCAATTGGGTATCTTTTAATGCATCAAGCAAGTTAAAACGTACAAACCCTAAGCACATTCTACAAAGATAATGATAGATTACAATGTCATAAGATATCAAATGATACTATCTCATTGTAATACACATCAACACATGGTACTATCTCATTGTAATACACAAGGGCATCACCATTATCATTGTGGGATAACCATACCTCATCACATTATAAGAGGATATCACTTCACATTGAGAACATGACCATCATTAAGATCATCAGACCATTCACATTGTTCTTGTTCTTGTAGGGACTTCATTATCTTATCATGCCTCATCAAGGCTCATAATCAGCATCATTTATTACATAATAGGTACCATAGCAATCACAAGCTATGATTTTATTCAACCTAAAACATTATGGTTACATAAGTAGGAGAGAGGTAATACTTCAATACATGCAATCACTCAAGCAAGATGTGTGTCACCTCATGTATTCAATATTAGGGTTAGGGTTTCTAATAGATAACCAATTAGGGTTTCCATAATTGCATAAAACATCAATCATAGATCACCACTTTCCACATTCTTGGAGCACATATTAATGTCAACCATCATCACTATAGGTCAATCATAGAAGCCTAACACATGATCAAGAATTTCCATCGACCGAAGGGAAACTAAGCCATAAGTCTTAAGCGACTAAAGGGAAGTAAACCTCTATGGTTGAAGGAAACCAACCGAAGAGACCAAAGAGAAACATCTTCACACCTTCGACTGAAGGGAAACCCTAGGTGGAAGAAGACTAGGTTGAAGACAACGTCATCGATCGAAGGTCACTTCACCACCTCATTGACTGGAGGGGAAGCTCAACTATCATCAACATATGAGACCAAACCCTGCAACCGAAAGAAAAATAAAAATCAACCTCATCAACTGAAAACCCTAGTTCAATGTGACCAACAACCATCATGAAACCTTTGACCACTTAAACCATAACATGAACTCGTTAAGAGAGATAAAACCACTTGACAAAACATGATAAAAATAGATGAATTGTCAACATGAAATTGAAACCTCAAGGAGTGAGGTACTTCAAGAAAACGTTATCTAAAACCCTAGAATCCAATCAACAAAAGATAGGGATAACCAAACCATGATATGAGAGAGAAAATCATATGTCAAATACATGTAATGGAGAAAAAAAACCTCCATATTCCACAAGATTTCCAAAACATAATCATGGGGATTAAAAACAATGTTTCCTACAGTTCATCCAAACACCAACTTCTCACCATTCATAAAATTCAAGTATGAGAATTAGGGTTTAAGAAAAACAACCAAGTTATGCAAAATTACTACAAGGTCATAAACCCTAAAATAAGGTATCATGATTAAGAATCATAAGATCACTTTTATAACCCGCCTTGAGGTGAAGATCAACTCCCAAGTGATAAAGCTGAAAGAGAGAGGAGAAAATCATAGCTTGTATCAACTCCACATCCAAGAAAGATCACCTCATGAAAAGAAGAACAAATCAACTACAAAGGAAGCTTAAAGAAGAGGGGGTATTAACCCTAGGATCAGAAAGAAGAAAAGAGAGAAAGAGAGAGAAATAAGTTTCTTAACTCAACTTTAAACACTACCATGGAAAACCATGAGTTCAGTCTAAGAGAGAGAAGTTCTCTTATCTCAACGCAAGCACCACCATGGAAATTCCATGGGTTCTCCAAGAGAAGAAGAAAGGGGATAGGGTTTCAAGAAAACAAGATCAAGAAGGATAAATCACTCACCATGCACAAGGATCACCAAAAGATCAACAAAGGAAGATCCTCCAACTCTAGATCACCACATGAAAGGTTCGGCCTCCTTGATCCAAAGTTGATCTCCAGAACCAAAGGAGATGAGTTCCAAGGATATGAGACTGAAGATAGGATTCAAAAGGATCATATGCATGCAAGGAGGGAGTTATATATAGCCAAGGGTAGGAGAGAGACAAGGAAGGATAGGTGTCCAACTAAATATTTGACTTGTCCATCATGGAACACCCATGCAAGCACTAAATATGCACATGAAACAAGGATCATGAAAACCAAGGTAGATCAATGACCTCACTTTGTCCAAAGGACCATTGGTCGAAGAAGAACAGAGCCCACACGATTCATCAGTCAAAGGGAACATAAGAAAACACCAAAACCACTTTGACCACAGAGGTTCGAATCAAGAAAACATCAAGGTGGTCGTTGAAAACCAACTCAAATGGTCAACAATCAAGCAATCTCAACCATTTACACTAATCACCAAAGCAAACCCTAACTTCCATAGATGATGCCACCTCAACATCTAAGGTACAACAAGGTGCCATAAAGCATCATTGTGAGACCCCTAACCTTGCTTAAAGTATTAAACAAGCTTAATTATCATGATTGAATTCTTATAACCCTAATATAACCTTTTTATATGCTTTGAAATCATAAGACAAGCTTAAATTTCAAATTTGGTCCAATTTGGAAACTATTTGAGCAAGTTATGCAATTTTATGTAGATTTTGGACTTTTATACATTTTAACCCAATTGAGAGGTTTTATTTACAATTGATCACTTGAATTATGTTCCTTGTATATTCTCTCATCATTCTTGAGCTTGTTGATCCATGGGGCGCCTATTTGAACCTTGGTTTGAAGGTGTTTTCCTTAAGTGTATTTTAGGATTTTTCCCTTTATGGATGAGCTACCTTTAGGAGCTATCAACTAATAATTTATTTTTTTTTCTTGTAAATTCAACAAATGAGGGACAATAATGTTTCAATGGATGGTGGGGGAGTTGCTTGTGTGTGTGCTTGTATATTCTTAACAGTTTAAGGCCATGGACACTTGGAAAGATACTAGAACTTCAACTTTTTCTTTTTCTTTATCTTAAAGTTTCATATACTTATCCCTAAGCACCCAAAAGAGCCTTTTGCTCTCCACCACATAACTCCTTCTACAAACATCGTTCTTCCTCTGTTCTTCTATGAATTTCATGTCCAAGTAAGAAGAAATAGGGGATCTTCTTGGAAAAGGAATCTAGAGTTACAATTGACTTCCTTTTAGGGTTTGAAAAGCTTCCTTCTAGTGATCTTGACCTAAAAGAGTAACAATCCCCTTCTTTCCTCTGTTTATTTCTTTTTTATCCTTCCTCCTATCTTTCTCTAGGTCGGAACCTTGCTTTTCCATGGTAGAAATTGCTTTAAAGCTCTAAAACCCTACCTTTCTTGCTCCTTATGCTTAGTTTGCTCATTTGGTGAAGAAAGGTGCTAGATGGATGAGTTCATAGCTTATGCTTGGATTTCAAGCCCTACCTACTCGTGTTGTCTTCTATTTGGGAGTTTATCTTCTAATTAGAGGCAAGTTTATAACTTTCTCCACATTTATTACTTACCATAAGCTTGCTAGCTCATGTTCTTGCTTGAAAATGATGATCCATGCACTAAAAAGCTATGCTTGACTTGGATTTCAATTTTTATAATGCTCCCTGTTATGATTTCAGTTATCGATGAATCTATATTGATGTGTACATTCTTCCTAATGTATAATATGACTTGGATTAGGTTGGTTTGACAACCTTTGGTGTTAAGCACCTATCAACCAATGGTCAATTTTATGGTTTAAAGTTTATTTCTTCTATAAACACATGACACAATGGTGGTACCATTGCAACAACCAATGGTGTTGTCTTCATGACAACTGATGGTGGTAACCAAGGGTGTCAACTGACGTTCACCCCTTAGGTCAGGTGTTTGCCTAATTATAATCTTAGTGATTAACAACTAAGTACCCTAATGATGCTATCAATCAATGGTGATATTAGTTTGATATTTGATGTTGATTAATGAATATAGTGATGATCTAACACCCTATGGTGACTTAATGGTCACTAATGATGGTGGATCAGGTCTCCAAAACCTATGGTGAGTTAATCATATAGTTGTATCATCAATTAAGCCTTAGACCAATGGTTTCTTGGGTCACTTGATGCAATGGTCGAACCTATACTGTAATTGATGGTTTTAACATCTAAACTTGACCCAATTGTCAATATCTATTATTTATTCCTCCAATAAAGTGTAATGATGTATAATGAAATATGTTAGTCCTAATTATGTGATTTATATGACTTCCTTTATATGATCAACTTAAGGGGCTTAGTTGTTGACAATGGATGGCTTGTTTTAAATGAACAATTGATTGTGGGTTTTACCCTACTCTCAACAAAACCCTTATTGTTGTTAATAAAAGGATGTCTAGGGTTAAATGATGAATTTTATAGATCACAAATCAATAACATCATAGATTATTCATTCAAGGTGTTTATTCATTTAAACTACCAATGGTTTTACCTATTCCACATCCAACGGTTTTGGGTTAATGCTTGAGGCATTAGGGTATGGTTTGAGTGACGTTGAAATCGATAGAGGTTTGCCCTTATTTATGTAGTCTTACCTTTTCACTCATATGAATAGAATTGATAATAATCATGTTGTGTTGACATTCAACCCAAATGGAACATATCTTTATACACCTTAAACCTAATGCAATTTGGTGATGGTGATTAATTATAATCAGACTTCCTTGAATATTTAATAGAATAATGGAGTACTTTCTTATTATTGTTGAAACCCTAGTATGCTATAACCCGATGGTTACACTTTTATTTACGTGTGGGTTCATACTTGATAATAGTATGGAATGTGATGATGATGCTTCACCTTATACATCCATGATCCAATGGGGATGCCATGAGTTAGGGTTTGGGTATGAGTGTTGATTACTAACATTAATATAATTTATATTATTGAGCCTAACTATAATGCAAATAGATAAAGATGAGTATTCATGTTTAACCTTCTTATATGATGGCATAATGGTGAAATAGTCTCCTTAATATGATCATAACCTTAATGCGTTAATTGGTGGTTATCATAGCAACATGGTTGATACTTTCTTATGCTAAACATGTGCAATATGAATAGGATGAGGGTTAATCATATCTATATTCCTTGCATGTTGATGTAATAAAGGAATATTCTTAATGAACTCTTCTATGATTATTTATGAATATCTCCTATCTCATTAATGCAATATTGTGTTGATCTGGTGTATTATATGTAAGTGATGTTGTTGAGCCTTTCTATAAGAAATGGAATGATAATTATGATCTTACAGGGAATAGTATGATGGTCTTAATGACCTGTGGGCATGGTTGATCCCTAAATGAGATGTAATCCTCTTGTGTTGATAAGGGTTGATACCCTATAATATTGTGAAAATGATTTATATCTTGTGATAGTATGATGACTACTATAGTCTCATGAATGGAAAGTGAATAGTACTATGTGATGATGAGATGAGAAATTATGTTTCACACATTTTATATCTTTAATGTTGTGATATTTATATGCTTGCTATAAGTGGATTAGGATTTGTATGTCCACTTGTTTGATGCATCCTTAATTCACCCAATTGGCATAACTAATCAAGTGCAACTCTAATCATGTAGTGCCCTATGTTGTAGAGCCATTTTCAGTGTCAAAACTTGTTGGATGGTGAAATGAGTATTCCTAAGGGAAACTCAGAGTGCATACTGTTGAGGATGTGGGGGTGGCAAGTTGAGGATATATCCTTGTCATCCACAATGCAGGTTATGGAGGATGGCTATGGTCATGCCTCAGACATTTGATGTGATTGAGGACAACTAAGGTTGTACCTCTGATTAGAGGGTTTTGTATACCCTGGTTTCTAGTGTCGTGACCTGTACCAAGGGTAGATTAGTGGTTAGAATCTTGACTATATGTCACTGTAGTGGTAGCTTTGACTGATATGTCACTACCTTTTTACTCGTACTGACCGAGGGGAAGAGATCTTAGGATACCGACACTCCTAGATCTTATACAAAACCGTATAGCCCTTCATAGGGGTCGGTTGGACTTTGGATGGTACGATTCAAATTACCCAGGGCATAATAAAAGATGTAAGACATCCATGTAGCATATCTATTTAGGGTTATACACAATGCTTCATATTGGATGATAACCCTTGTTTGCTTTCTTTTCACTGAGATCATGTATAGTACGATAAGAAATAATAGATATGCTTATGATGTAGTTATGCTCATGTTGTAAACATGCTTATGTTGTCAAATTTACTGACACTGATGGTTAAGTTGTTTCTGCTAGCTATGTAATATTTCTAGCCATGCCTATGTAATTAGAAATGCTTAAACTACTAATCATGCCTATGTTGTTCATTGTGTTATGATGTTAGTTCTACTTATGATATAGATCTATTCCCTTTATTTGAGATGCCAATATTGATAGCCATGTTATGTTACTAGACATATTTCTAGGGATGATTATGCTACTAGATTACTTGTGTTGTTAGCAAGGAATATGATGATAGTCAGATTCATGATAATCATTGTTATTAGATGCAATTTGATGATACTTGAGTAGATATCTATCCAAAGAAATGGATTTATTTGTTATCTGTATATGCATTGATGATCATACCGTTGCTAAGATTAATTGCTTAATATGTTTAATATACTTTAATAGTTCAATCTGTTCAATTGATTATTAAATATTCCAACTGCTTAGTTATCTACTATTTAAAATGTTGTAATCAATAAGTGTTGTTGGAGGTTATATCTCTTGCTGGGACATGGGTCTCACCCTTGTGGTTCACCACATTTTTTAGGTAATCGGAAGTGACTAAAACAAACATGTGGCAGCACATAGGAGCTATAGTAATGCATCTTTGAGAAAGTTGATTATATGTCTAGTGTGTCCTAGAGTTGTCCCTATACTCTGAGGTTCGGGCAGGAAAAGTTTGTATATGGTGCCTCAACAAATTAGAATTTTGTTAGCATATTAATGTTTGTTGTGTGGCACATACACATATTGTTCTCCTGTGTATATATGTTGTAGCTAAGGTGATAGAATAATTTGTATCAAATTCGGCATAGTATGGATATAAGAAAGATGTTGGGCTCTTATGCAAATGTTTTTGAGCGGGTGCTGACGTTGAAATCAGTTTTAATTTACCCATATTTGTGGGTATGTGGTTAATTGGTGATTGATTGTGTTTTATGTTTTGAGTAATCTTGTTTAGAGTAAGGGGTTTTCACAAGTTGGTATCAGAGCTTTAGGTTCACTGAGTCTACAGGGACACTAGGACTTAGGACTAGGATGATGTCAAAATTAGGAACATGACACAAAACATGGTGCATACTGCCTAATCTCAATACTTGGGTGCCCTGGACAGGTATGCAATTATTGAAGAAAAGGTAAGTATTGAACTTTTAGATTGTTATCTTTTTTATTACTCTGATCAAGTTGTCATTTTGAAACAATCTAAAGAGCATAATGAAGCAGAAATCATGGTGCAGATAAATGAATATTACCTCAAGAGAAGATGAGGATTACATCATTATCTATCAAAACTTGAATTGTTGGTAACTATAAGAGAAAGATATAACACCATGAAATCTAAATCCAAATACAAATAAGCAAAAGAGGAGTTCTTGAAGATGAAATTCAAGAATATAATAAAGTAAAAGATAGATAAGTCTATTCTTATAAAGTGATTCAAGGTATGAAATTCACATAAGATGGAGAGAACTCCTATAATAAGTACAAAATGAGAAGATGAATGGGAACAATGACAAAGGAATAAGGTGGAACCTGAGTTAATCTCAGACTAACCTATGTATTTAAGAAAGTGTTAATGTAAAATAAGCATGGTGTTAGTAAGAAATTAAGGCAGATGATCCATGTTTAATGAAGAAAATGTGGAATATGATGATTTACATGTTGATACGTGGTTGAAAAACATAATAAAATAAAAGAACATACCCAAATGTGATAAATAGTCATCAAAGAAGGAATAAATATGTTAATCATTATGATTCCTATGCTAATGGAAATGAATTCAAGATGAAAAGGGTAAAATGATACATAAGAAGCTGTAACTTGCATAACGAAAATATAATTGGTTACCTTTTTGCTAGTAACCCTTGAACAACATTGCTATGATGTGATAAGTATGTTTCCTTCTGTGTTTTTCCTTTCTAGGTCCCAACTTTCAAGTGGATCATTGCCACTTGGTATGTGTGGATTCGTTGTAAACATGAGGGTGGATAGCTTATTATAGCATAAGGTTTTTTGGACTATGGATCCAAGATCATGAAGTTTGTGATGAGTTTGCTTTTGAGCCTTCCCATAATTAGGAAGACTCCTCTTATATGTCTTGAGATTTGTTATGTTGGTAAAAGTAGATGAGATAAGGATGTGAGTTCCTTATACTACATGAGGTGGATACCAAGGTAATGAATCCATGTATCCAATATGTATCAACAGTATGGGAAGTATGTGAAGGTTGGAGATGTTTATTAAATGAACATTCTAAGTATTCCTCTCCCTTAGAGAGAGAGAGTTGATGATGACCCTCTAAATGTTGTTTGAAAGGAAAAACAAAAGTGATTCTATAATGTTGTATATGGTTCCGTGATAGTTGGGCAAGACCACTATCCAGGATAGATGGTTTAGTGATCAGTAAACATGTGCTACCGTGTTCCTTTAAGATAAACCTAGGATCAAATATCAATGTATAAGAGTTAGAGTGGATGACATAAGTTACATGACCATGATAAGTTTATCGTTATGTACTTTAGATTAACCAATGCACCAATAGAATTTATGAATAGGAAGAACAGAGTGTTCAGGTTATGTCTCATAAGTTGTGACAAGCTTTGAATGTTGACATCTCAAAGTATTTTAGAGATGGTCACTAACATGGTTAACATCTTTACTAAACCTTAAGAATTTTGAAGCAACTATATTTATGTGTGACAATTATACAAGAGTGAGTTGGGGGCTGACTAGAGTAACCTCTTGGAGTTATGATACCTCTATTAAGTATGCTATATGAATCCTGACAAGATGAAGACAATGTCATTGTTCCAAATCTAACAAGGTCAATTAGGAAGTTATATTTGTTAATAGTTACATACAAGTGTATGATTCTTCAACCAAATAGATGGTTAGTCCACCATTGAGATGATTGGAGAATCCTCTTAAAACATATTCCTCATAGTTCTTGAAAATGAGGGGATTCATGCATGGTTGATTGAGTTGTTAATTACAACAACCATTAAATGAGCATAGAGATGAAACCTTGTAAAGTTACATATGATAAGAGATAGATAATACTCTATGTTTGATAAGAGCCAGTGAGTATGACTTTTGAGTAATGTGTTGATACAATAGATATAATTTTAGTATGATATCTAGAATTTAAAGTTGAAAGTTACTATTAGATTTGTACAGGTGGCACAATAAGTTTCTATGTTCCATATTTGCAAATGCCTTCTTATGTGGGGTTTTTTGTGTTGACCCAAGATAAGATATGTATGAACTAAAATAGAAGAACATGACCTCTATAAGATAAATGTGACATTACCATAATATGGAAGTAACCATGTGTAATATTGAGGATGACATGCATGAGAAGTGTCCATCTACATGTACCTTAGATTTCGGGGGCGAAATCCTTGTTAGGGGTTTATGGTTGTGAGACCCCTAACCTTTCTTATAGTGTTGAACAAGCTTAATTATCATAATTTAATTCTTGTAACCATAATCTAACTTTTGATATGCTTTCAAATCATAAGACAAGCATACGTTTCAAATTTGGTCCAATTTGGACACTATTTGAGCAAGTTATGTAATTTTATGCAAATTTTGGGATTTTTCTACAATTTACCCAATTGAGAGGTTTTCTTTGTAATTTATCACTTGCATTATGTTCCTTGGATATTATAGCATAATTTTTGAGCTTTTTGAGCCATGGGGTGCCTATTTAAACCTTGGTTTGAAGGCATTTTCCTCAAGGGTATTTTAGGGTTTACCCCTTTATGGATGAGCTACCTTTAGGAGCTATCAACTAATGATTTATTTGTTTTTCTTGGTAATTCAAGCAATGAGGGATTAGCATGTTTCTATGGATGGTGGGGGAGCTTCTTGTGTGTATCCTTGTATATTCTTAATAGTTTAAGGTCATGGACACTTGGAAAGACACTAGAACTTCAACTTTTTCTTTTTCTTTATCTTAAAGTTTCATATACTTATCCCTAAGCACCCAAACGAGCCATTTTCTCTCCACCACTTGAATTTCACCTCCAGACTATGGGAGAAAATTCATGATGAGTTCAACAATTGATTGTCCTTTAGCACCACCTATAATACTTAACCAAACAGATGACTTGTTGGAAGACTTTCTTCTATTATGTTCCATGGATTGGAGTATCTCTTGGGATAAGTACCTTCCCTTGGTCAAATTCACATACAATAATAGATAATAAGCCACATTTGGGATTCCTCCATATGAAGCTTTTTATGGTAGATCATGTAAATCACCCTTACATTGAGATAACATGGGTGAAAATGTCTTTGCTGAAATCAAAAGAGCTACAATTATAAGTCAAGATAGTTGATCTGATTAAGAAAAGAATAAAGGTGGCTCAAGATAGACATGTAACATATTCTTACCCAACAGAGGATGGATAAAAAATTTCTTGTGTGGGAATCTATTTTTTGAAAAGTAAAACTCTTGAAGTCTATTTCTAGGTCAAGGTTCTAAGGGAAAGGTGAGCCCTAGATATGTAGGACCTTTTAAGATCCTTAAATGAATTGGGGAATGTGCATATAGGCTAGCCTTGCCTCCATCTTAAGAGAAAATGCAGAATGTATTTCATCTCTCTATTTTGAAGAAGTATGTCAAAGACCCATCTCATGTCTTGACCATCAGACCTCTAGAAATTTGTGAAGATATGACCTATGAAGAGTATCTAGTTAAAATCCTTAATACTAGAGTCAAACAATTGAAAGATAAGGAGTTCCAATTAGTGAAGGTTCTATGGAAGCACCATGGTCTTGAGGAGCAACCTGGGAACTACAATTCAAGATGATGATGACTTACCCCCAACTTTTGCTTAGTCATAAATTTCAAGATGAAATCACATTTTTAGTGGAGGTGAGTTGTAACATACTGAAATTTGATACCAAATCTAATTTTGAGCCACTTTTCATAATTCTCTTGATTTGAAAACTTTATTTCAAAATTCTTATGCATATTTGTAACTTGTTGAATTTCTCAAATCTGAGTTCCTAAGTCACAATTATGTCTCACTATGATCAAATCATCCATCTTGGTACCCAAAATTAAATAATAAAACATTAATATAGAGTTTTGGTTGTGGAATCACGTTAAGAGATATTATTGATTTTAAAATATTCACATTTGAATAAAAATGTGAAGTAAATGTTTTATACATATCAGACTCAAAGATGTTGGTATGTATGCCCAGAGAGCCAATCATATGATGACTATGATGGAATAACATGTAAATGATTTGATTAATAATAAAGGAAAGCTTCCAATTTATTTTGTATATCCACTTATGAGATAATGAATAACATAATAAATGTCTAGAAAATAATATTACTCAATGACGTATGTCTTCAAGTACGTGACTAGGAAGAATGAGATCATGTGGATGCTTAGAGTATATATATTCCCATTATGTCTCTGATCGATTGTTATTTTAGAAGATAGATAGACAACAATAACAGTTGGTTGATGACTAAATATCATTAGTCATGATATGGAAATACCAAACCAACCACACAGATACATGTTAGAGAACGATGTATCTGATAGACCCACTGTGAGACTGACACATGGAGGCCATCATCATGGAAGTCCTAGTCAGGTCTCATAGTGATGGTGGTGGTTATGGTTCTTATACCTAAAATCACTACACTCATCACATGTCGTTGGGTACACTTTGACATCATCAAACACATTCCTGAAACATGGGTTGTTATAAAGGTGATTATTGGGTGAATTTGACACATGGGGATTGACTATGAGTGACAGATATGGGATTTGTCCCTCCTACAGGAGTATGATATCCAAGGCCTCTTGATTAGCAAGACTGAGAAAAGTATGGCCATACACATGTGAGTCAATATGTGATATTGAGCTTACATATATCTCATACAATCTACTCTGGTTCAAAGAACCAGATTGAATAATAATGAGGATGACTACTCCATGCCTCTAGTTCAATCTGGATATCAGTGACAAAGTAACTATAAAAACACTATAACACCATACATAGATTGTTGGTTGATGTTGCTTCCAACTTTCCATTCACTTGGGTACCAATGATGTGCGACTAGGCACCACTCATTACTTTTGATGTCATAAGCTAGTTATGGACATTCACTACCAACATGATATGGGAACTCATCTATAAGAGGAGTTTGATCTTGAATGATAATTAAATTGATTACTAAAGTGTTTAGGTATTTCAATTCATGCAATCGATTAGCTAACTAGACTGCCAAACGATAAGTTCAAGTGTTGAGAATGTTGTTTAAAGTGTCAGGATGATTGTATTGTACATTGGTTGGAATTATTCATGACCTGGACTGTGAGATGACCATATGGCCTGGTGTGAGACACCCATCTTATTTTCACCAAATGTCTATCTCGGGGGTGCAATTCGATTGCATCAAGGATTGGTGTTGACGTCAAGTTGAGTACTAATTTGAATTGAATTGCCAACATATGTGCAGAACTAGAAAGTAAGAAGCAACCCTTTTTCTTATAAAAATGAAGGTCTCACATGCAAGATGACCGTCATGCTGGGAAATACAGCTGTCTCGATGCACATAGGTTGTGAAACATCTAGAAATGTTGTGAAAATTCAATATATTTCAGTCCTTTCTACTCCTTCTTTAGTTCTGCATTGGCTGGGGACTAGGAACCCTAAACCTGACCCTGACCCCTCCTATATATAGAGGGGTATTGGGAGCTTCTTAGAGCATAACTACTACACAGAAAATTGAGAATCAGTTGATTGGGAAATTATTGTCCACTCTGGTTGTGGTAACCACAAGAGCCCAAGCAAGTCGTACCAGACTACATAGGGATAGACAAGGGAGAGAAACAACTGAGGATCATTGTTGTGGGTGAGCATGTTGGTGACTAGTACACCAATAAGAGGGATAACTCCTTCCTATCCATTCCTACATGACAACATGAGTTCTATTTGGTCCGTTTGGATTACTCTAGAGGTAAGAGTCCTTTGGCTGCTTCTAGTAGGGCAATGCCAACTCGTAGTTTGTGGCAAGATTTGAGGAGTCGCTACAATAGTTGTCCATGTTTGTTATTCATGGAGAAGCATTCAGATGAGTCTGAGTGTGACCATGAGTTGCATAGCCACCATCTAAGACAGAGTGCACATCTATATCGACGAGGATTGTCATTGGACTTTCTCCAGGACCAGATATATCTTTGTGAAGCCACCCTTCCAATTGCATAGTTATTGACATGATTTACTTGTTAATGGGAAATATATCAATATTTTTTTTATTTCCGCTGCCTATCTAATGTCATATTTCCCTTCAGTGGTATCAGAGTCATGACAATTAATTATGTTTTAGGATAATTGATATGATTGTATATTTGTTTAACCATTTTATTTACTGCATGCGATGTGAATATTTACACTAGTTGAAGTGCACGTCCTTCTAAATCACCACATAAAGAACCCAAACAAATATATGATGCAATATACATGTGTTGCCAAAAAAATTAGTTTTGATGGTGGATGTGAAGAATGGTTATAGCCAAAACCCCAGATCTGTGTGTGCATGGTTGTGGTTATTTGTTCCTATTGTTAATTGATCTGCGTACCAAGCCTCCCTCTCCTTTCTAAATGAAAATTAATTCTCTTCTTCCCATTTTCCCTCAAATGTAACTCTAGGTTTTCCCCATATACAATGTAATAAAAATAGGATAGATTTAACTTATGTTTCAACGTGAGATGACGATCTGCACAAGATAAAATGACCATCTCATGAGACCACATGATCGACTGGAGGACCGAGGAGGTCAGACAACAAAAGGATGAACCGCTCGACTGGTGTTCCAACTGACTGACTGGAGGTGTCCAGACACTATATGGACTTGATAACCAGATGATCACTTTAGGAGAGCTGAACCGATTAACCAGGAGGTGAGCCGACTGATTCAGTTATTGAATTAATCAACCTAGATTGGTTCAGAACAAATGTTTACCAACAACAGGTGGCATGTGATGTGGATAATAGGTGGTAGTAATTCATTGTGGCTCTAAGGAATTACATTAGTATGACCATAACCTCGCTTGTGTGTTTTATATATTGCATGTTCTCCTTTATAGTTATAGCATGTATATGATACGTACAATATATGTGGTGATTGGATACAGTATATGGAAATACTTATACATACAAACTCCCTCAAATATATAATAAAGTCTAAGATACTTTCTAAAAGCAACACACATTAAAACTTGATCGACCAAGCGTAGGCTCCCCAAGGGAGGTGCACTGTCTATCTTGTGGAAGTGTGATGGTAGTAATGTGGGCCAACCAAGTGGGGTGGATTATTTTTGTGTTGGCTTTTGGGTCCGGCTTGACTGGTGATTCTCAGAGAGTCTGGCCTAGAGGCATGCATATTATCATGGCAATGAGTTGCGCATATCATCTATCTAAGAGTTGCATATGATGCAATTGGCATGATTTCCTGTCTTAATAATTGTTCATGAGCGCTAGCGTTGCTTGTGTATTGTTGCAGTTGTTTTGGATTACGGTCCACTAGAATATTGTATGCTTCAATATTCCAAATTGATATTGATGGCTATCAATTTGAATAAAATAGTGGGACCGATAGTAAATTAATGACCTAATTAATATTGTCATCAAATCAGACCAAATAAAAATGTTTTGAAAAGTTGTAGTATTGGTTTGTAGAATCAAATGTCAAACACAAAAATATGTTCAAATTATGACCAGTCCTCAAGAATGACAAAACAAGATAAAAGTTCCACAATTGGTTAAGGACATTGAGAAATGTTCTCATTAGCGAAAGCTTTATGGCCTTAATAGACCAATGCCTGAGGAACCCTCTCCAAATGCACCTATGGCTAAATGGATTCTTATTGGAAGCATGCCAAAAATGTCATGGACATTTGAATACCTAATGCTCTATTGTATGAACTATGAGTTTCATGAAAACATGATAAACATGGACATTCTCGAGATGGTAACACATCTTAAGAATCATGTAAAGCAAAGAAGGTATAATGTCTCTAAAGCGCTAATTGAGAGCAAACTGACAAAGGGAGGTCTAGTAGAACCCCATGAGTTCAATATTATAGGACATGTGGAATGTTAGGGATTTCTCTTAGGTCAAAAGTTTACCTTGTATATGATTATGCAAGCATTGCATAAATCATATAGTCAATTTATCACATGCTTGGCATGTTGATGCCAAAATCAAGGAAGAAGAAGGACAAATCCATGATGGTGATAAGTGGAAGTGAGTCCTAGGGCAAAAGCAAGGCTAAGAAGTGTTCTGAGGCTAAGCAGAAGCCCGAGTCTTCTACACTCAATATATGTAGAAGGGTAAGTGTAAAATGAATATGTCCTATTCACTTAAAGGATTAAGAAAAGAAAATGACACCATTGTAAATTGTTTAGACATTGGATAGGAATTATGTTCTTCATCGAGGATATCAAGAAGAAGATAGAGATTGAGATATCCACTTTAGGACTTGAGAAGAAGTAATCCAGAACTGTGTGGAGCAAGGGTTGTTGCCTTTTTTTATAGTTGGGAATTGTCATTCATGGGCACATAATAGAATTAGAGGATTTCTATTTTGTGATTTCCAAACATCATATATTTTGTATGACATGAAGATTATGATATTTTATGGCAATTCCCTATGTCTCACAAACTATAGTAGCAGAAACAAATGTGTATGACACATATATTGAATGACCTAATAACTCAAAAAATGACTACCTATAGCATTGTCATCTAGAACACATAAATGAGAAATGCATTTATAGAATCCATATGATGGTTATCTAGACTCTTTTGGTTAGTTAACCAATAGATACATGCATATCTTATTTGTTGTGCAATATCACAAGAGCATCTTCATTGGATGTAGCGGGACATTGACTATTCCATTAGGACTAGTACATACTGATGTACATAGACCTTTTGGATGAATACTAAAGGTAGTTACAAGTACCTTACTATATTTACTGATACAATAAGTAGATATTGAACTTTGTATTTAATGATATACAAATTTGGATATCTTGAAGTGTTCAAGGAGATCATTAATGAAGTACATAACTAAATTGGTAAAAGTATTAATATACCTCGATATGATCGGTGTTGAAATACATAAACCAAGAGTTTGAGGACCTTCTGGGATATCATGATAGTGTATCATAATGAACTCCACCTAAAACATATTGATGTGTCAGAAAGAAGGTATCACACCAAGTTAAGTCATGGTGAGATTACCAATAAAATATATCTAATATTATCATTTCTTTTGGGCACAACCTTTACGCTAAAATAATGTACCTTCTAAAATGGTTCAAAAGACACCATATGAGATATGACATGGGAAGTGTCCCAATATGTATTTTGTAAGGATTAGGACTGAAAGATTTTATAAGAAAATAGTTTCTTAAAAGGATTTATCCACAAATTACATGAATGCTATCTTTTTTAACACTACTTATATTCCAGCCCGACAACAAAGTGTTTGTTGCTAGGATGGCTGACTTCCTAAATGGAAATTAGTTCCAAAGGAATCAGTTGGAGTAAAAGTATAACTCAAAATGTTCGAGACAAACAAGAAAACATAGAACCTTAAAAGGTATAATAGGAACAAGGAGAATCACAAGTTCTTGTGGAATCTCAAGTTCCTTATGTAAATGCAGAACCCATAGTTCTAGTAGAACATGCCTTGAGTTTGAAAGATTATGATATCCTAAAACTCAAGAAGGTGGTAAGTTGATCATAGAGATGAGTCAACAACCTACCTAGAAGCTACTGAGGGATCAAAATCTAAGAAATGGCTTGAGGCCATAAGATCAATGATGGACTCTATGTAAACCAACAAGGTATGATATTAGTGAATCTAGCTGATGGGGTAAAACCCATAGGGTGCATTTGGGTTTTTATAAGAAGACCAATATGGAAGGGTAGATTGGTTGCAAAAAATTTAAAATTAGTTCAATGTGTTGAACATGATGATGTCTTTCACCAGTTACCATGGTTAAATCCATCTAGGTCATACTTGTTGTTGCATCTTAGTATGACTGTGAAATTGGCATATCGATGTTAAAACTACAATCCTTAATTGGAATAATTCAGAGGATTTATACGTGAAACAACCTAATGGTTTTATAAGTCAATCAATGCAAATAAAGTCTATAAGCTACAAAGGTCAGTCTATGGATTGAAACAATCATCTCAGAGATGGAATCTTCTATTTGAAAAGACAGTCAAAGGGTTTGACTTGAATTAGAATGAAGATGAAATATGTGATTAAAAAAGATTTAGTGGGATCATATTTTAATATTCTACATAATGATGAAGAGAATGCCCTTATCCTACAAATGTTAAAACCTAGCAGGGAAAGTACCTTCTCTGAAGGGTTTAGGCGAAGCATCCTATGTGATAGGAATCAAGGTCTATAGAGATAGATCTAGAAAGCTTCTTGACCTAAGTAAGAGCACATACATTGTCAAGATGCTAAAGGGTTCAACATACACGACTCAATGAGAGAAAATGTGTCCATGATCCATGGAGTTAGTCTCTTAATATCCTAGTATCCCAATTCTTATGAGAAATAGGAACACATGCATGAATGTCATACACATTTGCAACTGATCTGTCTTGAATGCAATGTCATGTACCTATCCCATTATCTTATATATATTGGACATGACTAGAAGATACCCAATTATCGTGTACGTATTGGAAATGATGAGAGGATATCTAGTCATCTCATATGTATTGACAAGATGAGAGGACATATATATACCTACCTAGCAATTTTGTATGTATTGGACATAAAAAGAGGATATATGTCAGATACCAGTGAGAGCCATTGAACTACCATAATGAACATCCTTGGGTTGTCAAGCACTTAAAGGTTTGTTTCGTTGGTTATGGTAATAAGGAAGAGATGGGTGTAAAGAGTTACACCAATGAAAGCTTCCAAACTAACAAAATAATCGCAATCTATGTCTGTCATCAAAGAGGACTGTATGCTAGAAAAGGGTTCTGAGCTAATGACAATTGTTCAAATATACAAAAGAAGTTGAGCATCTATGTGTTTTGAGAACAACATAAGATATTATATGGTTCAAAGTTTGTATGGGTGAAATTGTGTGAGATTTCAAACCATTAATGACAACAATGGAGCTACTAGTTAGGTTGGGAACCTCGGATGGCATACTATGACACTTCTATCTCATATGAATAGTCATACAACAAAGAGATGTGAAAATTGCAAAATACTGACTTAAAGCAAATGTTGCTAAACCCACTATAAAAGAATTTGTGTAGCAAAAGCATGATGGTCATGTTAGGTCATTCTGGATGAGAACCATGGGTGATTCGCTCCAAGTGCAATTGGGAGTCTGTTGGTATGTATGCCCAGACAACCAATCATATGATGATTGTAATGGAATAACATGTAAATGATTTGATTAATAATAAAGGCAAGCTTCCAATTTATTTTGTATATTCAGTTATGAAATAATGAATAACATAATAAATGTCTAGTGAATGGTATTACTCAATGATGTATGTCTTTAAGTATGTGACTTGGAAGAATGAGATCATATATATGTTAAGAGTATATACACTTCGATTATGTCCCTGATCGGTTGTTATTATGGAAGGTAGATAGACAACAATAACACATAAGATCATAGTGTGAGTTGGTTTATGACAATATCTCATTAGTCATGATATGGAAATATCAAACCAAGCACACAGATCATGTTAGAGAACAATGTATCAGACAGACCCATCGTGAGACTGACACATGGAAACCATCACCATGGAAGTCATAGTCAGGTCTCATAGTGATGGTGGTGGTTGTGGTTCTTAGACCTGAAATCACTACACTCATCACATGTCGTTGGGTACACTTTGACATCATCAAACACAATCCTAAAACATGGGTTGTTATGAAGGTGATGATTGGGTGACTTTGACACATGGGGATTTATTGTGAGTGATAGATATGGGATTTGTCCCTCCTACAGGAGTATGATATCCAAGGCCTCTTGATTAGAGAAACTGAGAAAATTATGGCCATATGCATGTGAGTCAATATGTGATATTAAACTTACATATATCTCATGTAGACTACTCTGGTTCAAGGAACAAGATTGAATATTAATGAGGATGACTACTCCATGCCTCTAGTTCAATCTGGTTATCAGTGACAAATGGAACTATACAAACACTATAACACTATACCCATATTATAGGTTGGAGTTGCTCACCAATTCTCCATTCACTTAGATAGCAATGATGTCTGACTAGGCACCACACATTTCTTGTGATGTCATAAGCTAGTTATTGACATTCACTTCCAACGTAATATGGGATCTATAGGGTCACACACATAGGAAGTCATCTAGAAGAGGAGTTTGATCTTGAATGATAATTGAATTGGTTACTAAAGTGTATAGGTATTTCAATTCACACAATAGATCAGCTGACTAGACTGCCAAATGACAATTCAAGTGTTGAGACTGTTAGTGTCAAGTTGATTATATTGTACAATTGTTGGAATTCTGCCTAACCTGGCCTGTGAGATGATCATCTAGCTTGGTGCGAGACACCCATCTCAGTTTCACCAAACGACTGTCTCAGAGGTGCAATTTGATTGTATCAAGGATTAGTGCTTACGTCAAGTTGAGTACTAATTGGATCTGAATTGCCAACATATGTGTAGAATTAGAAAGTACGAAATGATCATTTTGCTTAGCAAAACAATCATCTCACATGCGAGATGACTATCTCACTGGGAGATATGACTGTCTCGAGACACTTAGGTTGTAAAACTTCCAGAATTGTTGTGAAAATTCAAGATACTTCAGTCCTTTTCACTCCCCCTTTAGTCCTACATTGGATGGGGACTAGGAACCCTGACCTTAACCCCTCCTATATAGAGGGGTACAAGAGGCTTCCCAAAACACAACTACTACACAGAAAATTGAGAATCAGTTGCTTTGAGAATTGTTGTTCTCTCTGGTTGTGATAACCACGAGAGCCTAAGCAAGTCCTACCCGACTAGGGAGGGATATCCAAGGGAGAGAAACAACTGAGAATCAATGTCTTGGGAGAGCATGTTGGTGACTAGCATACCAATGGGAAGGACAACTCCTCCTACCCATTTCTTCAGGATGATATGAGTTCTAGTTGGTCAGTGTGGACTACTCTAGAGGCAAGAGTCCTTCATCTTCTTCTAGGAGGGCAACGTCAACTCGCAGTCTGTGGTGAGATTTGAGGAGCCGTTGTAGCAGTTGTCTGTGTTTACTATCTATGGAGGAGGAACCAGATGAGTCTGAGTGTGACCAGGAGCTGCACAACCACCATCAAAGACAGAGTGCACATTGAAATAGATGAGGATTGCCACTATATGTGCTCCATGACGAGGTATATCTTTGTGAAAACATCCTCCCCATTGCATAATTAATGACACTATCTACTGTTTAATGGGAAATATATTAGTAAATTTTCTTTTTATGCTGCCTATGTGATGTCGTATTTCCCTACAAAAGATAATGAGAGTTAATATATTATAGTATTAGATAAATGTCAACTAAACTTATGTTTAAAATTTCATTCAAAATGGAGGTGTGGATGGATAGAAATAGATTTTAAAAGATGATTAGTTATCAATTAAGATTTGTCCCTTTTTTTCTCCTAGTTAAATCGGACATTGAAGTGTCCCTAACCCAGTGCGCCCTTACTTTACTCTATTGCAGAAGCTATTATAGTCATTGGGCAGTATCAACCAACATTCCTTTCCTCTTGTCCTCTCATGCCCTCATTTTGGCTCCCCTAGATCCAATTTTCACTCCTGATAACCCTCAATCCATCAATCAAAGGAGAGAAAGCTTCAAATGCCCACATCCATCAATGTCCAGTGATTTGAGAGGAAATTGACACTGATCCGTTAGTCATACCTCACAATGCTAGATAAATAGGAGTCACTGGTAGAGTCATCTTTGAACCCCAAATGCAAACCCTAGAATCCACCAACCCTATATAAACCCATAGATACCATGTCAGCAAGCACTAGACCCTCATAGCTATTGTCGATGTCTTCTTCTTGTTGGTATGTGTGACTTGAGATCCAATCAAATGATGATTGTAATGGCATATTATGTAATTGGTTTGACTAATAATAAAAGGAATTCAGTTTATATGTTTATTTATTTATGAGATGATGTTATGACATTATATATGTCTAAAGAATGATATTAGTCGATGAGTGATAACATCTCATTTTATACACTTTTTGCATATATTTTAAACCTACCCTGACATATCTTTTATAGACTTTTTTCACTTATTTTAGCACTTTATGCTAAGAATCTCATTCACATACCTTTTCCATCTTTGCAGGGTCACATCAAGACACATCCATGGTTAGCACTTAAACTGCAGCTCATCGACCATTAGGGACCCTCCCACCACGGTCGATGTCTCCATGATCACACTGATGCTTTATGAATGCGGTGCCTCATGCCCTTTTTGGTCACAGCCTACAACCCACACATCTCAACCTCAACTGTGAGGATGCGACTAAGGTGATGCCATGCCTCGACCGAGGTGCTGACTCGACCAACCAATGTAGTAGGTGCAACCAGGAGAGGCCTTGACCGACCATAATCAAGCCTTGACCATGATCAAGCCTCGATTGAGACCAAGTCTTGACTATGGTATGGATGGTTAAGTCAATGGGCAGCACCTATAAATAGGCCACCCACCTTGACTTGTCACATCATCAGATCATCAAGTACCACAAAGTGTTGCCAAATTCCATGCCCACTCTCATCCATCCGATCAGTCTTAAATCTCCAAAGGCAGAAGCTGAGGAGAGAGAAGACTGAAGGCCCATCTTCCTCAAAAGGAGAGCTTCTTCACTGTCCATTCTTGATCTAGATTCAAAGGTGTATATTGGTGTATGGCCATCTTCTCTCTCTTTTCTAGATCTATCATCTCTATTATGTTGTACCCCGTCCCTCTTTGTGGTTATGATGTATCTATCATTTTGTAACGCCATTATGCTGCCTGTTAACATGTGTGGCTAAACATTTAACTCAGGTTGGGAGTAGCCACTAAGGCTCTCCCAACATGTATATTCTTGCTTCCCTTTGAATATATATATGCTCATATCAAGATTATCTCCATACGCTTGTTTTTAATGCTTCACTTGTATGCTTAGCTAGCATCTTGTGATGTTTGATCATTGGTACCTCGAAAGAGTAGTATCTTTTTTATTTAGTGTTATGGAGCAGTATGAATGCATGAGAATGTTGGATTGTTAAAGCTTATGGTCATATGGTTTGCTTTGTGGTTGTAAGGTTGTTATCTCGAGAGGGAGGCCACCTTAGATCCTAGATCTATTGTTACAACCCCACCTTCCATTAACCCCCAATTAAGGGAGACCGAAAGGTCGAAGCCACACACATAATTTTTGGATCGAAGGTTCGGCAATTAACCAAGAACAATTATTAAATCTTAACAAACTAAACTGGAAAGCTGTAAGAAAATAAACTTTTTCATACCTTTTTGAAATGTTGGATTTCTAAACTTCTATCCATGTAAGAATTCTACTCTAACTAATCCTCCTTGTATTTAATTCATGTATGTCGCAATATGATGATTTACTATTTTTCCTTTTGGCTTTGTACCTAAAATGCCGACAAACAAAACGTCGGTCAGCATAAAGATGGTATGTGGGGGAAACAATAATCGTGCAACTATGATAACAATGTATTGCAGCCAATTACCATTTAACAAACAATTTTACATTTTAAATATAACTGCGTGATCCATTCATTCCCTATCCTCTGCACTGTCCCTGCAGTGGACATGGATGCTACTTTCCTTATAGTAGATCCCCATTAAACCCCTCATGGTCCCACCTATAGGTGAACCAGTTTCTAGGGTTGAGTCACATGGCACTACCCATAATTTACCCACTCCTTAACTCATGGCATGCTAAAGGGTCTCATGGAACTACACTTGGTAGCCCAGTTTCTAACCCATGATAACCTAGACCTTACTCTAGGTTACCCCTTTTTAGCCTTTACAAGCCACAGAGGTGGATTCAGATCTAAGCCAGTTATATATATATATATATATATATATATATATATATATATTCATGGTGATAGTCATAGTCACTTTATAGTTTCATGAAATAAAAGGCATCCAACAATTATTTTCAAGCAACTGATAAACACGTTTGGAAATCACCGTAAAACTAAAGCGATTATTCATAAGCGTAACCACATACATGTTCAGTAGATTTCTCAAGCTAATATCAATTTCAACCAAGAAAGCAATCCAAGCAAGTAGTTCAACCACACAATCAAGAATCCTCAAAAATACATGTACTCTATTTACTACACACTTTATCAAGATTCTTTCCATTCAACTTGAAATTGCTTCCTAAGGTTTTCATATCCATTTTAGGGTTTCGTTTGCAATTAGGGTTTCACTTCATCTTTTATTATTCTAAACCCTAATTTTATACCATTACTCATAAACCCTAGTTATCTCTTCTATTCTACAATATTAAGGTTATCTTAACAACATATAATCCTATTTTTGGATTAAAGGCACTATTAACCATTAATTAAGTTTATTAAGCCTCTTTTACATTAAAGCTACTATTTTTATCCTTTTAATCCATGACAAGATCATTATACACATTTATCATCAACTCAAAGTTCATTATGGTCTAATCACATATGAACTCAATTTGCCATAATTCTACCTTTTATTCATGAGAAAACCCTAATTACTACTTTTAGGGTATTTATCCAGAATTAAGGACTCTTTGTACTCAAAATAGATTAGAACCATCATATCTCAGCTTTGTACATGAATTTGACCAATTAAAATCATTAAGGATCATAATTACCACAGTTAGGTTCCAAGTTCATTAAATCATATAGAACCCTAAAGTAATCAAATTATGCATGAAGATCATCCCTTTAGATCTAATATGCCCTTTTTATTAACAACGGGTTAATATCTATTTTAAACACTCACATAACCCCTTTCTAATTCATTAATCATCAAAGGTTAGGGTTTTTCATTGATTAAACTATTAAAGATAGCATCTTGATATATTTCTTGAATCAAAAGTGGAATTAGGCTTCAAAAATAATTTCTTTGTTTTCCTCTCGTTCTGAGGATCAATTTTCATATATTACTTGTCCTAATCAGAGTTACCAATATTTAATTACAAATTTTACAAAATTCACTTACTTTTGCCAATCAGAGGGTGCCACGTCAGCGAACATGTGTGTCGCTTGCCTACGTGACCTGATGACTTGAAATATAATGGATTTACTAAAATACCCTTGCGCGGCAGTCTGGTTCTTCATATGATGGAGGGGTAGTTCCGTCCAACTTGGTTGGATCGTCTTCAACCCCGCGAACATGACCTGCTGTCACTGCAGCAGCGATCCAAAGTGGCCTTGCCGTCCTCCCGGACCACGACGGCCACCAGGGCAGCTTCATCTGGCTCTGCCGTGCCCCTGCATAGGTGAGGTTGCTACTGAACCATGGACATGATGGTCGGTTTGAGCTTCCTAGCTCTGCAAAATGCGGATGTCTCATGGCCCTCCTATTGGTGTCGTGCACGAGCTAGGGCACAGGGTGATGGTTGTGTTCCTCCGCGGCATCATGGGAGCATCGTGGTTCCACCGAACTCCATTTCAGGGCACCTTGTTGCCCCGGGGTCGCACTACCCCCATGTTAGGGTTTTACGTGCAAGAAATAAGAAGAAGGGAGAGAGAGGTGTGTGGGACTTCTCTGGACTCGACCCTTGTTCATATCTCTTATATAGGGGAGGGTAGATAGGCCCTAGGATGCTCATTCACGAGATCCAAGTCCTTATTCCAAAAGGAAACCAATTCCTTCAATGAGAAGAAACCTTCTCTCTCTTCTTTATCTTTTTGATATTCCTTTATTCATTAGGTATTAAGATTTCAAAAATTACTTCCTTTATATTCTTTGTACTTGCCTTTTAATCATTGGTCACAAAATTATATTTTCTTTTAATAGAAAATACTTCTTTTTCATCAATATTACATAATCCATTAATTATGTATTCACATTATCCTTTTATTTTGCAATTTTGGTATTTTCTCTATCTTTCCTCTTTATTGGGACTCCTTGGATCCCAAGACACTCTATTATTTCAAAATTCCTTTTTCAAGGATACTTATTATCCTTCTAGATGCATCTATATGCATTATTTCACATTATCTTGTTTATTTCTCATTAAAATATCTCTTATTGAGGATTTCTCTTTATTTCTCTTTTATTTTCCTCATCGGTATTCCTTTTAATATTAGGAATCCTTGGGATACGAAATTCCACCAAGGAATTTGTTCAAAACAAATTATATCATTATTTGTTCAATTATCTTTAATATGAGAAATTACATTTCTCACCAATGGAACCCAAAAATTGGGGTTGTAACATCCTTCCCCTCTTATAGGAATTTTGTCCTCAAAATTCTTATCAAGAAACAATTCAGGATAAGACTTTTCCATGTCCATCATTGGCCCCTATGTGTCTTTACCGTACTCATGGCACTACCAAAGAACCTTTATCATCACATATTCTTTTCTCTGAGTTCTTTCATCCTGGCGTCTATAAACTGCATAGGTAACTCAGGCCATTTCAGCCACCCTTGGGGCTCACTAGGTTCATTGCTCAGCACATGGTCTGGGTACCTCACATAGTGCTCTAAATTGGACACATGGAACTCATCACACATTACTTTATCCTTAGGGGTAAGGTCAAACTTAACCTTCTCCACCAAACCATGTCAAAAGAACCCATGCATCAGGGACTCAACTCTCTTAGCTTTAACTTAGAGGGGTCGGATTTTCATGTCACATATTCTCCCATAGTGAACTCCATGTCAGTCTACTTTGCATCCGCTCACGACTCTCATCGTCTCTAGGCTCCTTTCAGCCATTGCACGATCAAAGCAACTTCATCTACACGCACTGTGGTCCTTTTCTAACCGTCACGTGGTCCTTTCACCAACATCACCTTACTGAAGTGGTGACCAACACAACCTCCCTTACAGAGCTTCTTTCAATCCTGATACTGGCTATGGTGGTTATCATCACATCTTTCATAGGACAAGAACTATCTCTAGATGTCACCCTGAACGAGCACACATGTTCTCATCAGACCCTTTAGTTTGGATCATACTATCCATTAGTTAGAGGTGATAAACTGTACTAACATAGAGTTCTTCATGTTTCTAATTCCACCTCACGGAAGTGAACCTTTAGGTTATACTCAAGAACTTTTGAACTCACCTCCTGGTGTAGTTGAACCATCTCTCTCATATGTAGTTCAACCCGATCTGTCCCTTGACAGTACTCTTTCTTTCTCATGTCATCTAGGTAAGGCGATCTACCATAACCCATATTGCATCTCAACCTTCCTTGGTCCTGGGGAGACTTACAACATCCATAGTGATGACTCCCTTTCTCTTTCGGGGACTCTTTATCCCTTATATCAATGCACTGGGTTACTGGTGTTCATCCTTCACCCTCGGCTTGCATGGCCATATACCCCATGCAACTTTATCTTAGGCATCTAAAGTACTACTGTCACTTATTATCTTGGTAGTACCATGGTGTATGGTGATCTGTATGTCATGATTCCTCAATATCGATTCCTCAAAAACCCTAAACCACTCTAGTCTGGGTTTCATTACCTTCCTTTAAAAAAAAGTGCATCTGAGGTTCTACAGCCATCCTTTCATTGCATCAAGGCCTAGGCTGGCTAACCAAACAACCATTAACTTGTTCAACAGATTTCGTTACATCTGAGTATTAACCAAACATATCTCCTTTCCAAACTTAGGGTTTGCCTAACAACCTCTTCTAGCTTCTAGCCAAACTAGTCAGATATATCTCAACCAAAACATCCATTACCACTTCACATCCTTAGGTATTAGGTAACATTGAAGACATACACTTCCATGTATTTCACTTATCATCTCGAACTCTAAGTCTATCTTCATTGAAAACACTTTGAGCTCATCTTTTTGGTGATCCAACGCAACCTTGTATGACTCATATCTCATGATAAAAACATCCTCATAAGGTGACTACCTCATTCCTCTTAGTGTTTGCAAGCCATCCATGTATCATTCACTTTACCAGGGTATGTTATCTTATCTATCCCCATATCTCGTGGCAACGTTCCAACCCACATCATCTTTTGTCCTTGGTGTATGGCATGCGTATTGTCCTATCTCTCACTCCCATAACAAGAGGAAATAAGCATTTGGCTGCAGTCCAAATACAGAGTTCTTCCTGTTCCAAGAGTAGAGATGGTACATCCCACCTTGCCATTACACCTTTAAATATAAGTTGAAACGCACCGTCTATGCCTCTATATTAAAATCATCTTGATATCAAAGTTACCTCCATGGAAATCTGGTTTCGAACCTACTTTAGTCACCTCACAATCCTTGGTCATCTCGTCTAGGTATATAGGGTGTCGACACTTTTAGGGTCATACCTCTTCCCTTATGCATCCAGAGAGTGCCCTACTTATCTGCCCATTGGGTCCCATGAGTTCATGAAGGTGATCAATATCCTAACCCATGACCCTCAGATAATGATAGTTGTTACCTCCCGACCCTATGGTCATGTGCAACTAGGGAATTAGGCAACTCCTACTTCCATCGGTCTTATCCCTACCTGACCCTAGGATAGACTTAGGATTCTCTTATAGTACATGTTCAACTTAGAACCTTACCCAAGCCTTCATAATATCTTTCTACATTCGAGGGTTGTCTTTCATCCTTTCATAAGGGTCATGGTGACCTGCCTACCTTGGTCAGGCCCCATACCGGTTACCTCCATGGTAACACATCCTCATGCACTTAGAGATGGATATCTATGGGTCTACAGGTTCATTCTCATACCATGCACTTTTCATTTAGCTTCTCAAGATCCTATGAGACCTCTTTAGGTTTCCTCAAAACCCACAAAACTAGTATATACCCTACCAAAGGGTCCCTCTCCCAGGATGGGAGGAAACTACGACTCTTGACAACAAGGTCACAAACATCCTTGGGTTTACATCCATATGAGCATGCTTAACCCAGCAGCTACTAAGGCACAAGCAGACCACTGACTAGCCATGCTAGGTCATACTTGTTCTCATTCCTCAGCATTGGATCAAGATCATACCTTCCCTTGTCATCAACTTAGCTGTGAGGGGTTCATCAAACATACCTTAAACTTAAGGGGCTTCCTTTTCCTCTATACTTTTTTTTTAAATTAAGCCAGGGGACCATCTATTCACCCCACTCCCCTCGTGTGGGCACAATCAAAAGCAAACATACATCTCCTTCTGAACAGCAGGTAAAACCCCACATATCACACCAACACACACCACACAAGAAACTAGGCCGCACAAACCGGCCCATATCCCCTCTTACCTCTCTCTCCGCAACACAATATAAGGCGTCTTGTGTTTCTCAAGAAACACCATGCCCCTAATCCTACTAGGAACGTCCCTTATATCAGAAACAACAAGCGGTTCAGACAAATGCATACCCCATCTCCCTATCTCCTTTGGGATCGAATTGATAACTTTATGCACTAACGATCCAGCAATGTCCCTCTCCGCAATGATCTCCTTCACCTCTTTGATCAAATTAACGATCTTCCAAGGTGCAACATCAGCTCCCCACAACATACCATAGACCGAACGATCATCAATCTCCATACTAGAGATGTGTAAAAACTGATCTTCCGCAAACTTAACACCAACAGCGCACGCTTGTACAAGTGCCATCTGGTAACAATCATCCGTCAACCAAGCTCTAGAAATCTGACAAACAACAGCATGATGGTTCCTAACAATCCCAGCCATCCACCATCTATTACGTCCATAGATATCACGGTTCTGTCCAACCGCAATGTTCAACTTCAGATTATAAATGTCAGGATTCATCCACCTCACCAGACTAATCTCCTTCAGCATGTACATAGGATCCTCCACCCCATAGGCCTTAATCCTGTTATGAAAAGAAGAATCAGCTATGCGGGTGAATCTTTTCTGCTTCATCAAGGCGTTAATCTGATATATCAACCAATCCATCTCCCTGTTCTAGAGAATTTTCCTATTATCATATCTAGCTGCACACCTCATCCGCCAAATACAGTAAGGAATAATGGTGGCCATGCACGCCACAAGCCACAGCTGCAAATCATCAGAACAACCAAAAGAGCAAGCATCAATCAGAGACATCTGATCCGTGGGAGCAGGATAATCCGTAATCTCAGTGAACCTGGCCCAGAAAGACGTGGCAATCTGACTATGGAACATAAGATGGTCAACATCTTCCACACTTGGCTCATCACAACAATCACACCGGGACGCTAAAGCAATACAACAAATGGCAACGTTCTCATCAGTAGGGATAGCATTCTTCATCATCTTCCAAATGAAAGCACACGCCTTAGGTGAATTGACGTGCCATATCCTGTGAAGTCCATGCGGTCCATCATAACTCGTACTCCCCAAGATCATCTTGACAGAGCGAACGGAGAATTGTCCTCTCAAATCCGGTATCCAAATGGGATAATCATCCGTGTCTGATACCTGTTGACCCGCCTTCCTAATAAGCTCCACCCCATGCTCGTCGAGGACCTACTGTAATAATGGCCAATCCCAACCACTACCATGAATCCAGAAATCATGCACCAAAAAAGGTTGGTTGTGATCACTGTTAAACCGTGCATGATCAAACAACCTCTCATCACACCACAAGAAATCCCAAAACGGAAAATTACCCCTCCCAACAATCCAACAGCATTGAGGATAGATACTCGGGAACATATTCCAAACTTTCTTCCAGTAAGGAGACGCAGTCGACCTATACTTCAGATGATGGGGATATAAAGCTGAACGATCAACCGCTCTATTTGCATACTTGGCGCTGTAGAACTTGGCCCATAAAGTGTCTCCAACAATCATCTCCCAACACGCCTTGGCCACAAAAGCGTTGTTTATGCTGCGAGTATTAGACAACCCAAGACCACCTTGTTTCATAGAAGCCGCCACTCTGTCCTAGCTGACCCAAGCCTTCCTGTGGACGTTGGAACGATCCGCCCAAAGGAAATTAGAAAACATGGCATCAATACGAGAAGCAATACCATCCAGAATACCAATAGCAGTCGCTGCATACACCATAGTAGAAGATAACACATGTGCAATCAAAAGCTTCCTGCCTGCAAAAGATAACAACCTGGACTTCCATGAAGCAATCTTATGAGAAACCTTCTGAATAAGATAATCAAAGTCAGAAATCAAATTCCTTCCAGCTCTAATCGGCACTCCCAAGTACACAAAATGATCAACCACATTATCCATCTGAATAGTTGCGCCTATATCCATCTTAGTAGCCAGGTCTTTGCTGCCAACAACACAAGAAGACTTCAACCTGTTAATCCTCTGGGCCGACGCAGTCTCATACATAGAAAGAAGCACCTGAATCTCATCCATCGTGTTAGGAGTAGCATTCACACAGATCATAATATCATCAGCATAACTCAGAAAGAGAGGAGGGATCCCATTTCCCCTAGTACGAAATCTCACCACTCTCCTCAAGTCCCCCATAAGCGCAATCCTTCTGCATAGGATTTCTTCAAACAAAATGAACAGAAAGGGAGAAATGGCATTACCTTGTTTCAGCCCCCTAAGCAAAGGAAAAAAACCCGAGGACTCTTCCCAAATCGTCACCGTTGCCCAGGAATTAGAGAAGAAACTGATACATAAATCGATGAACTCCTTGACAAATCCGAACCTCGCCATGATCCACTCTAGGACATCCCATTTAATCCGATCATACGCCTTAGACATATCAAGCTTTACCATGATGTTCGGCCTCTCACCCCCATAGTATATGTCATGCATCAGCTCCTTCACCAAATGGACATGGTGAGTGATCTCCCTCCCTCTAATGAATGCTGCCTGCTCCTTAGAAATCAAAGCCGGCATCAAAGAAACCATCCTGTTACTAATAACACGTGCAAGAATTCTCAGCGCCACATTCTCTACAGAAATCGGGCGGAAATCCTTCTCCAGGATCGTCGGATCGTCCTTCTTAGGAATAAGCACAATACGGCAACAGAACAAACTACGGTGACAATTCTGTCTAAGGAAAAACGCTTCAGCGAGTCTCATAAAATCATCTTTTATATACTCCCATGCAGCCATATAAAACGGAATAGTAAAACCATCAGGACCAGGAGCAGAAAACTTGTCCATTTGGCTCATAGTATCAAACACCTCGGTCGCACTAGGAACAGCAGTAAGAGACATATTATCATCCATAGACACAGCCTCCGGTATACTAGCTAAGAACTCCTCCAAAACATCATCATCATGAGGTACCATCTCGCTGTAAGCATTCCTATAGAAATCAGCAGCACACGACGCAATCTCCTACGGGTTAGTCACCCTGTCCCCCGATGGTAGAGTGATGCATCTAACTCTCTTATTCTTTCTACGGGACTTCACAACAACATGGTAGAATCTAGAATTGCGCTCACCGTCGTTCAACCATTGGATCCGGGACTTTTCTTTCCATACATTCTCCTGCATATCTAAAACCTCTTGAAGCTCACACTCTGCAATCCTCAAAGCTGTCTCATTGGCCGTGCAAGGGTACTCATCAAAGGCAGTTTGGGTAACGTGGACCACATCCTCTAGATCTAGGATCTTTTGGATTACACCCCCAAAAGTCTTCCTGCTCCAAGACTTTAAAGCCTCTCGCATCTTCTTAAGCTTATAGTAAAAAACATTTGACGGGTGCCCCTCTCTGGAATCATCCCAAGTATCCGCAATGACCTTCAGACACTCCTCATGCTGCAGCCACATCTGCATGAAAGCAAAAAAAACTCTTCTTTCTGACAATAGCCAAATTCCCAGACTTGTACAAAATCAGGCAATGATCCGACACTCTATAGCGAGTAAGATGACTCGTACTGGAATCCGGTCGCAGAGCTGCCCAAGTATCATTCAGCAGAATTCTATCAAGTCTTTCCCAGATAGTAGGCGTATTGTACTACTTATTGACCCACGTGAACCTGCTACCCTCAAACTGCGTCTCCTTAAAGTATCCGCTCTGGATAAAGGCGTTGAAATCAACAATTTCCTGAAAGCTCCTGTTATTGCCCCCTCTCTTCTGCTGATCACTTCTAATGATATTAAAATCACCTGCTAGAAGCCAACTACTATCGCCAATGATACCCGACATCTTAAGAACGTCTTCCCAAAGATACCGCCTGTACACGTAGTTACAACTTACGTAGACCACAGTAACAAAACAAATATTGCCCCTCTCATCAGTATATCTCATCGTCACATGCTGCCTATGACATTTCACAACCTCCGGCTTGAGAGTGCTATCCGCATAGCACCAGATTTTACCCCCTTCAGCTGCATTATCAGTCGCCCAATCCAGATTAACAATGTCCAGAAGTTCTTTCGCCACCCGAGCATGTAAAAAAGGCTCAAAAATACACACAATCCTGGGCTTATTCCTCCTGCATAACCTACCCAAGACCCTTCTCGTCTTATTATTCGCCGCTCCCCTAATATTCCAGAAAAGGTAGTTTGAGTCCATGGACTAAAACAACCGACAACAACACTTCCTCCTTCAGAAATTCCTATCTCTGTCCTCCCGAGCATCATAAGCAAACGGAAGCTCACCTTCAGATAACCTTCTTCTATGAAAAACTCTGTGTGAAGTACCCATACGTCCACGCTGACCCATACGCTCCTCACGGCCGAAATCTTCACGATATCTACCATCTTCCTCATTGCCTATGTGTATGTAGTCACGCAGGCTTCTATCATGCAGCATCTTCCTTGAACCATCTTCATCAAACACAATCCTACGTGGGGCTACCTGATGTGTTGTACACTCAACTTCCTCACCACATGGTTCAGATTGTGGCGGCATCTGCTGTTCCTTCTCATGTTGTACATTCTCACCATCTCCCCTATCATGCACTATCATCATCTGTCCATCATCACTAGCATATCCCGCTACGCCTCCATTCCGATTAATAGCCAACGCATGCAACGGAATGTCAAGGTCACGGCCAACCTCCATCAGCGAGAAAAGATTTGAACCAGGTTCCCCCCGAGCTACCATCTGCAAGTGCACTCTAGACCTTCTATTCTCATATGTCAAAGTAACATATTGAGGTACATCTTCATTGAAAGCTTCAACTAACACCAGTATACCAGCAATGTCATCGGGTCCTCTCATCCATCCAGAAGCCACTACCAATCTCCCAAAGCTGTTCACAATGTCATCTACCGCCTTGTCATCCTGACATACAATAGGTAAATCTTCAATCCAGAACCAGATCGCCTCCTTTCTAGCGCATTTCTCACCTTCCTCCATGCTATGCAAGCTAATATCAAACCCTTTGAACCCCAACATCTTTGAACTGGCAGCATCCTGTGCTTCCTTCACACTACCGAAAAAGATGACTGCTTTACGCTTAGAGAATCTGTAAAGATCTATGGCATGCTTCCACACATTCTTCAAGAAAGGAGATAACTCCGTCCAAGACACCTGGGGTGGCCAGCGTATCTCCACCTCCTTGCACAAAGCTTGAGCCTTTCTTTTGCGTTCATCATCATCTGGCCCTAGATCAACGGCTGTTCTCTTCGGGACATGCTGAGGTGCACCACGAGCCGGGATACCTATGTGCAAGGGTGGGAACACAGTCCTCGACATGATATCCGGGGGGGGGGGGGGGAAGGATGACGAAATCTTAAATCAGCAGTACATCTTCGAGCAAGGTGACCCGGCCTGTGGCACTTGTAGCACACTTTCTCCCGATTGCATTGTGACTGCCAGTGACCTTTCTCCAAGCATCTGTAGCACGTGTCCCAAGGGACTCCACTCATTTGTGTGCGTCTATCATTATTGAAATCCTTCCTCATGCTCGGTCGATCTTCTTCAACCCTCTGATTAGGGTTTATCGTCATGCTTCTACTGTCCGTAGAAGCGTTGCCCCTTCCGTAGTAGTGCCGCTCCTCTTCCACACGTGGGACACGGACAATCGACGCCAACCTATGGTTTTGAGCCGTGTGAATCTCCATCTGCTCTCACCTCGATACTAAAGGAGTTGTGTTCATACGTCTTGGTGTGCTTCCATCCCCCAGCAAAAGATCCTGCGCCTCTCCACGAGAAACCGATCCTTCTCCACGCTCCACCATGTTGGTCTCCGCTGATGGCCTCGACTCGGATTGAACCAGCGCCCTGATGTCAGGAAGGACGTCGTCCACTTGCATGGCTTGCGCCGCCAACTCTGCCCTCCTGTCAGCGACCGCCTCCCGTGCTCTGCTGCTTCCCCGCAGCCCTTGGCTTCTGCACCCAGGATGGGCGTCGCTCATCTCCACCACGTCACCGGCTATGTAGACCACCGGGGGCGGAGTGCCGCACCGGTGATTTGGGCGCGACGACGTCGTTGCCTGATCGCCTCTGGATTGCCCACCCTAACGCTCCGTCTGTGGCTCAAAATTTACCTGACCTCCTTTTCCTCTATACATGAGGAGTACCATGCTCGAAACTATAGCAACTTAATTCTCATCATGATCATTAGGTATACTACTTCCCCTCTTATACCTAGGAACCATAGGTTCACTTTCCTGATGTCCAACTGTCTGCTCAACCTCTTAACCACACACCAAACATGTATCGGGTATGACATGCACTTCTTGTCATCCTTCTCCTCGATCAACACTTTAAAGTTGAGTCCTCCTCAAGGACAATCAACAAGGTGCAAGGCCTCATAACCTATTACTATACCTCTCCAGGTCTAAGGAACTCTTCTTCTCATCTATACCATAGGTACATAGGTACCAGCAGAGTCATCCTCTCTCTAGGGTTTGGTTCCTCTCATGGCAACCAAGACATCATCAACCTCTAGGGATCAAACATGTGGCCACCACTATCATCCACTTAGGTCGCATCATCCTCAACTCCCTACTTTTCCTCATATCTCGGAGTCTAGGATTTCAACCTTCTTGCTAGGTTCCCTGCTCTCTCTCTAACCCTACAACCAACCTCATCGTTAGAGGTCCTCTCTTCATGAAGGATCAACCTAAAAAGCATGCCCCTACCTAGATGAAGCCTATGTTCAACTTATGTTCACTCAAGGTTATCCATTTCCCCTTATGCTTATCACATAAGATATCCATTAAACTCTCCCGGCCAGGGTTTCAACCTATTGTTCGCACTACTGAAACATTATGGGTGCCTATTATGCCCATATAAGCTCATGGGGTTTCCATAGGGTCTTCTCTAACCTCATCAATGAAGGAGCTACCCTTCACTCTAACATGCATGACCCTTCCTAGGGTTGGGTCGCCGGAGGTACTAGGTCCTCCAACCTCTCATGGCTCATACGTCATCCAAGGCATTTCCATCCAAACACCTGGTCTAACTCATCATGCCATCTCTCTCTCTAACCTTCACTTAGGGTTAGGGTTAACGTCATCCTCAGAGGATGTGCCAGGTCTCTACTTGCAATGGAGATCTCTATCTCCAATACTAATTCTCTTTATTTATCTTCCTGACAAGAAGGTCTAGCCTCAAGTCTCTTCTGAGTGCATGACAACTTATGTCATACAACCTAAGCATGTATCTATCCTTTAATTTTCACTTAACCTAGTAAGCTTATGTCCATGACATCTTATTTACATGCTTTTCATTAATTTGGTGGAGGATTCTTTAGACCTTATCAACCTTACCCATACCTCAAGAGGGTGAGGAGAAGAGAGAAAACTCTAATCCTTAAGGACCTTAATAAAATTTGAGTTGAGAAGGGATGAACAAGATGAGAGAGTCTTAAAGGTATCTTATTTCAAATCATACCCTAAGACTTTGGCCAGGCAGTCACACAGATCCGAGAGTCCTCATATTCTGACTAGCGGTGCGGAGGAAAAATATTGCCAGGCCCCGGTCATGATCCTTTTCTAGACACCTCCATCTTTCAGATAATCCTCTAATAACTCCCTTGGGTTCTATGGAGTTTGTAAAATTTAAAAAATATTAATGGTTAAGTGAGGAACCTACACTATGATACCAAATGTTACGACCCCACCTTCCGGTAACCCCCAATTAAGGGAGACCGAGAGGTCGAAGCCGCACACATAATTTCTGGATCGAAGGTTCGGCAATTAACCAAGAACAATTATTAAATCTTAACAGACTAAACTGGAAAGCTGTAAGAAAATAAACTTTTTCATACCTTTTTGAAATGTTGGATTTCTAAACTTCTATCCATGTAAGAATTCTACTCTAACTAATCCTCCTTGTATTTAATTCAAGTATTTCACAATATGATGATTTACTGTTTGTCCTTTTGGCTTTGTACCTAAAATGCCGACAAACAAAACATCAGTCAGCATAAAGCTGGTATGTGGGGGAAACAATAATTGTGCAACTATGATAACAATGTATTGCAGCCAATTACCATTTAACAAATAATTTTACATTTTAAATATAACTGCGCAATCCATTCATTGCCTATCCTCTGTGCTGTCCCTGCAGTGGACATGGATGCTACTTTCCTTATAGTAGATCCCCATTAAACCCCTCATGGTCCCACCTATAGGTGAACCAGTTTCTAGGGTTGAGTCACATGGCACTACCCGTAAGTAGCCCACTCCTTAACTCATGGCATGCTAAAGGGTCTCATGGCACTACACTTGGTAGCCCAGTTTCTAACCCACGATAACCTAGACCTTACTCTAGGTTACCCCTTTTTAGCCTTTACAAGCCACAGAGGTGGATTCAGATCTAAGCCAATTATATATATATATTCATGGTGATAATCATAGTCACTTTATAGTTGCATGAAATAAAAGGCATCCAATAGTTATTTTCAAGCAACCGATAAACACGTTCGGAAATCGCTGTGAAACTAAAGAGATTATTCATAAGCGTAACCACATACCTGTTCAGTAGATTTCTCAAGCTAATATCAATTCCAACCAAGAAAGCAATCCAAGCAAGTAGTTCAACCACACAATCAAGAATCCTAAAAAACACATGTACTCTGTTTACTACACACTTTATCAAGATTCTTTCCATTCAGCTTGAAATTGCTTCCTAAGGTTTCCGTATCCATTTTAGGGTTTCATTTGTAATTAGGGTTTCACTTCATCTTTTATTATTCTAAACCCTAATTTTATACCATTACTCATAAACCCTAATTATCTCATCTATTCTTCAATATTAAGGTTATATTAACACCATATAACCCTATTTTTGGATTAAAGGCACCATTAACCATTAATTAAGTTTATTAAGCCTCCTTTACATTAAAGCTACTATTTTTATCCTTTTAATCCACGACAAGATCATTATACGCATTTATCATCAATTCAAAGTTCATTATGGTCTAGTCACATATGAACTCGATTTGCCATAATTCTACCTTTTATTCATGAGAAAACCCTAATTACTGCTTTTAGGGTATTTATCCAGAAGTAAGGACTCTTTGTACTCAAAATAGATTAGAACCATCATATCTCAGCTTTGTACATGAATTTGACCAATTAAAATCGTTAAGGATCATAATTACCACAATTAGGGTTCAAGGTGCATTAAATCATATGGAACCCTAAATTAATCAAATTATGCATGAAGATCATCCCTTTAGATGTAATATGCCCTTTTTATTAACAACAGGTTAATATCTATTTTAAACACTCACATAACCCCTTTCTAATTCATTAATCATCAGAGGTTAGGGTTTTTCATTGATTAAACTATGAAAGATAGCATCTTGATATATTTCTTGAATTAAAAGCGTAATTAGGCTTCAAAAATAATTTCTTTTTGTTCCTCTCATTATGAGGATCAATTTTCATATATTACTTGTCCTAATCGGAGTTACCAATATTTAATTATGAATTTTACAAAATCCACTTACTTTGGCCAATCAGAGGACACCACGTCAGTCAACATGTGTGTCTCTTGCCTACGTGACCCGGTGACTTGAAATATAATGGATTGACTAAAATACCCTTACGCGGCAGTCCGATTCTTCATATGATGGAGGGGTAGTTCTGTCCAACATGGTTGGATCGTCTTCAACCCCGCGAACATGACTTGTTGCCGCTGCAGCAGTGATCCAAAGTGGCCCTACCATCCTTCCGGACCTCGACGGCCACTAGGGCAGCTTCCTCTGGCTCCGTTGTGCCCCCGCACAGGCGAGGGTGCTACTGAACCGTGGCCATGATGGTCGGTTTGAGCTTTTTAGCTCTGCAGCATGCGGATGTCTCATGGCCCTCCTATTGGTGTCGTGCATGAGCTAGGGCACAGGGTGATGGTTGCATTCCTCCGCGGCATCGTGCGAGCGTCGTGCTTCCACCGAACTCCAGTTCAGGGCTCCTTGTTTCCCCAGGGTCACACTACTCCCATGTTAGGGTTTTGCGTGCAAGAAATAAGAATAAGGGAGAGAGAGGTGTGTGGGACTTCTCTGGACTCAGCCCTTGGTCGTATCTCTTATATAGGGGAGGGTAGATAGGCCCTAGGATGCTCATCCACGAGACCCAAGTCCTTATTCCAAAAGGAAACCAATTCCTTCAATGAGAAGAAACCTTCTCTCTATTCTTTATCTTTTTTATATTCCTTTATTCTTTAGGTATTAAGATTTAAAAAATTACTTCCTTTATATTCTTTGTACTTGCCTTTTAATCATTGGTCACGAAATTATATTTTCTTTTAATAGAAAATCTTCCTTTTCATCAATATTACATAATCCATTAATAATGTATTCACATTATCCTTTTATTTTGCAATTTTGTTATTTTCTCTATCTTTCCTCTTTATTGGGACTCCTTGGATCCCAAGACACTATTATTTCGAAATTCCTTTTTCAAGGATACTTGTTATCCTTCTAGATGCATCTATATGCATTATTTTACATTATCTTGTTTATTTCTCATTAAAATATCTCTTTTTGAGGATTTCTCTTTATTTCTCTTTTATTTTACTCATTGGTATTCCTTTTAATATTAGGAATACTTGGGATACGAAATTCCACCAAGGATAACTCAATTATACCTCTTTTCACTTGTTTTTCACATTTTACCATTGTTTTCAATTTCTTTCTTAATAAAGAAATACTTAATTCATCTTTTCTTTTCTTATTGCCTTTTCTTTGCAACTTTGGACTCCTTGGAACCCAAGTGGAACGAAATTCAACTTTGAATTACATTCTTTTGCCTTCTAGAGGTTTCCACATCATTCTTTTCTCAAAAACTCAATTATTCATTTACTAATTTAATAATTGAATTTCCTTTCTTCATTTCCTTGTTATTGGGCCCAATAGCCAATAAAGCCCACAACACAATCATCAAGGCTATTATAAACAAAATCCATTTATTCAAAACAAATTATATCATTATTTGTTCAATTATCTTTAATATGAGAAATTACATTTCTCACCAATTGTACCCAAAAATTGGGGTTGGAACATCTATCCTTATCTAGAGAGGAGGGAATAGAAATTTTTATGGCTGCTTGTAATCTTGATAGGAGTATACGAAGGGGAATGAGTTTTTCATGTTGGTGAGAGACCTTAGTAGGTGAAACCCGATCTGAGTTCCCTTCCATATCTTTATTTCTTACCATTAGTTCTTGTTTTCTCTTGTTGTTATTTTTTTTCTTTCTCTTAACTTTCTTTGTTTTGGCTTGAGCACCATCGTTCCTTAGGGAACAACCTTTTTAAACCATCTATTTTTATAGAGTATACGTGTGTGAGACTCTACATACTTAACACCTACCGACCTTGTCCCTATGGTTCGACCCCGATTACTACGTCAGACCCTATTATAAACTTAAGAGTCCAACTACTATGGATCCACTCCATTTTGGATGCACGATTTAGGTCGGTCAACTTTTTGGCATCGTTGATGGGGACAAGGCAAAATAACATTGTTAAGAATTTGAGTCCACTCATTATACTCCCGTTCCTCAAGCTTAGTGATAAGCTTGACAGCATAGAAACCTTAAATCTGCTACCCTACGATTACCTAGAATAGTTCATTTTAACACGTCCAATTTTTGAACTCGACTGTGCGGTCTATTCAGGGAACCCAGAGACAAGTAGATCCATTTGATTTTTTGCCTTAACCTTGAGTCACCATGCTGCCTCATGTGGATGGTACTCTCACTGGGGAATGAACAGAATGCAAGAGTTCAACATGACCCCCCACCGCATGAGATGGATGAAGATAGAGATGACCGTCACTTGGATGGTCGTCTATGTGAAGAAGAATGTTGGGAGGAAGAACGTCGCAAAGAAGATTGACATGACGAAGAACGACACTACCATCTCCGTATAAGACACCATCACAATTATCATGAAAATGAACATGAGCGCAATGACCAGAATAGCAAAAAAAAAGATGAAGCAGAGGGAAAAACTCTTAAAGAGTTGGAAGCCACTAGGGCCAACGAATCCAGATGCCCAATTGTCATTTCTCACTTCAATGCAACAAAGTTTGAATTAAAACCAATTGTATTCTCAATGATCCTGAACAAACCTTTCTGTGGAAATTCAAGAAGAAAAAATTCATACCATTGCCTTGATGCCTTCAAAAATATCTATGATGCCATTAAGATGAGGGGAGTTCCTCAAGAATTGATATATTGTAAAGGGTTCAACTTCTCCCTTGAAGATAAGGCTCTATCCTGGTACCTCAAACTACCTGACCAGTCCATAGATGGGTGGAGACCCCTTGCAGATGCCTTTGTTACTAAATTTAATACCACTAAGAGAATTATCCGTAACATGCAGAAGATCACTTCTTTTACACAAAATTTGAGAGAAAACCTTCATGAGGCATGTGAACACTTTCAAGAGTATCAGAGGGATTTTCCTCACCATAACTACCATAAGGGGTTCCTAGTGACCACCTTCTACAATGGGTTGACTCCTACTGAGAGGACCTCAGTGAACGTAGCTTCTGGTAGTGACTTTCTTGTAAAGAAGCCGAGCAAAACTATGAAGATAATAATTAACATGGCTACACTACAAGTGGGCATGGATTACAAAAGAAATGATAGAGGGTCGGAGAAGAAAGCAAGGTCTGAAGGACCATCAATCGAAGCCAAAGCCTTGGAAACTATAACAACCCATATTCAGAAAATTGCCACCGATGTCAAACAATTGAAAGACACTAGAGCCAAGGGAAAGATCCACATTGAGAAAGCCAGGATGACATGGAATTGAAAACTGTATTTATACCCGGCCAGAGGAGAGCGACGAAAGTGAAAGTGAAGAAGAAACTGAGAATGTCTCCTATGTTAACTTCTAACAACAAGACCATCTTGGGTTTAATTATAGAAATAAGGAAACAATAGAGAACACACATCAACTAGGTCATTCGTCTAAACCTCCTCTAGGATTCGAGAAGAAAGGAGGGCCAACCCAATACACTAGGACTACGAAATATTAGACAAACAAGAACAACTATCAAGGTCAAAATAAAAATGTGAGTTGACAAGGGAAAGGACAAGGCCCAGGGCTGATCCAAGCCAAGGACAAAAACTAAGCTAATATGATTTCTCAATTATTCAACTTCACAAAAAGGAAAGTTTTAGTGAATGATCAACTCCCTCAAAGTTCTCCAAAAATTCAGGAGTTCTAACTTCCATGCAAACTCAAATGGTGGACATGAAAACTCACCAGAGTTAGATTGATCAGCAGCTTGCACAACTAGATGAACTCATGAAAAATCCTTTAGGGAAGATCCCATCAAATATTGAGACTACAAAAATGGCAACTCTCTGGTCTGGGAGAACATTGGAAAATGCTAATACTAACAAAACCAAAGAAGGAGGAAGTTGTATTAATTAACAATTTGAGAATGAGAAGGCAACGAATGAACAAAAAGGGAAAGAACAAGCTGTAAGTGGAAAAGAAGCAGGGCCACACAAAATGAAGAAGGAAGAAGAGGAAAAGAACTCAAATCTTATTGGAGACATCCTTTTGAAGAAAAATCCCTAAACGCCAAGAGTCCTTTCCCCTACAAATTAATAAAACCACACTTGAAGAAGAGGTAAAAAAAGTTCATTAAAGTTGTAAAGAAGCTACACTTGGATGTGCCCTTTCTTGATGCAATAGAAGAAATGCCAACCTATGCAAAGCTCTTTAAAGACCTGATCATGAATAGAAGAAGAGGTGATCACATAGGAACTTTCCAATTGGAAAAAATGTCAAGTGCTTTTGTTTAAGCTGAGTTACCAACCAAGAAGAAGGACCCTAGAGCATTCAACATACCTTTCTGCATCGGAGACAATACAGAGAGAAAAGGATTAGCTGACTTGGGAGCAAGCATCAGGCTTGGGCTGATAGACATGGTAAAGACATAGATGAGGATCGAGTTAGCCAATCATACCTTCACAAGACCTGTGGGAGTAGTTGAAGATGTTTCGATAAGGGTCATACAATTTTTCATACCGTGTGATATAGTGGTGATAAACACGATTGAGGATTCTAAATGCCCAATGATATTTGGGAGGCCTTTCCTCACAACGGGGAGAGCCTTAATAGATGTTGTAGAAGGAATTATCACACTATGAGTGGGGAATGATCACTTGGATTTTTGGGTACAAGATGTCATGAGGGGACCTTCTCTATCTGAGTCAGTCAACTTCATGGATAGCTACAATCAGTATTATGAAGAGGTAAAAGAAGACGAAGCAATTGTTGATCCCCGCATACGAGCCTTAAACGGTCAAGATCCTACAATGGGAGGCCAAGAGGTTGTAGAAATTTTGGACTACCTAAACCGGCTTGAAGAGTAATCCAGTGACGATGAAGAGATAATCGAGTCAGTGAAGTACTCTTCGTTAGAGCAAACAATTGAGGTGAAGGAAGCACTAAAGCCAAAGCCCAAATTAAAACCTCTCCTAGAAGGGTTGAGATATGAATTCCTAGATAAATAAGAGAGGAATCCAGTGATTTTCAATGCCAACTTAACAAAAGACCAGTTGGAGAAGTTGCTAAATGAGCTCAGGCTGCATAGAAAATCCATAGGCTAATCTATAGAAGACATCAGAGGCCTTAACCCAGCCTTATGTATGCACAAAATTCATCTTGAAGAAATAGCCAAGCCTCTAAATCAACCATAGAGAAAGATAAACCAAATGCTAAAACAAGTTTTGAATAAAGAAGTTATAAAGCTACGAGATGTTGGGATCATTTACCCGATAAGAGATAACAATTGGGTTAGTCCTATCCATGTGGTACACAAGAAGGGTGGAATGACAGTCATACGAGGGGAAGATGGAGATGAAGTAGCAACGAGGATAGTGATAGGCTGGCACATTTCATCGACTATCACAAGCTAAATACAACCACCAAGAAGGATCACTTCCCTTTGCCATTCATAGACCAGGCCCTAGAGAGGCTGGCTCACCATGACTACTTTTGTTTTTTGGATGGATATTTAGGATTTCACTAAGTACCTATTCACCCTGACGATCAAGAAAATACCACTTTTACCTACATTTATGGCACTTATGCCTTCAGAAGAATGACGTTCGGCTTATGTAACACACTAACAACTTTTCAGCACTATATGATATCTATGTTTTTAGAGTTTTTGGATGACATAGTAGAAGTCTTCATGGATGACTTCTCTATATATGGGATGGATTTTGAATCCTTCCTGAGAAATCTATCTTCGGTGATGTAGTACTTTGAAGAGAAGCACCTTGTCCTAAATTGGGAGAAATGCCACTTCATGGTTTAGGATGGAATCGTGCTTGGACATAAGGTCTCAAAGAAAGGAATTGAAGTGGACTTAAGTAAAATTGAAGCCATATCAAAACTCCCACCACTAAAGTCGATCATAGGAGTACGAAGCTTCTTGGGACACACAAGATACTATAAAAGATTCATAAAAGACTTCTCTAAGATTGCCAAGCCATTATCAAATCTATTGATAAAGGATGCAGAGTTTGAGTTTACAACTGAATGTCTGGATGCCTTTAATACTCTCAAAAGAGCATTAATGACAACACCTATCCTACAAGAACTAGATTGGGAGCTTCCTTTTGAGATCATGTGTGATGCCAGTGATTACGCCATCAGGGTAGTCCTTGGACAGAAGAAAGAAAAGAAACATCATATGATTTTCTATGTGAGTAGAATCGTAAATGAAGCCTAGGTGAACTACACTACAACATAGAAAGAAACGTTGGCTATCGTATTTTATTTTGATAAGTTCATATCATACTTAGTAGGACCAAAGGTAAGAGTGTACACCGATCAAAGGGTGATAAAATACCTAATGCACAAAAAGGACACAAAGCCAAGGCTTTTGAGATGGGCCTTGTTATTGTAAGAGTTTGACCACGAGATCATCGACAAAAAGGGGGGAAAATGTGGTCGTGGACCACCTGTTGAGAATAATTTTTGATGAAGAAAATCAATTGCAATTGAATGACAACTATGTCGACAAAGCTCTTTTAATGGATCAATCGAAAGAGCAAAGCTTACCTTGGTTCACAGATATTTGTAATTATTTTGCATGTGGACAACTTCCACCAGAGATAATGTATATTCAAAAGAAGAAGTTATTCTATGAGCTGAATAATTACTATTGGGATGACCCGCTACTGTTTAAGAGGTGCTCTAACAAACTACATCGTCGATGCATACCTGAAGAAGAGGTACCTTTAATCCTCAAGGAGTGTCATGCCTCACCTTATGGAGGACACCACAGAGGGGAGAGGACGGCTGCAAAGGTTCTGCAATTAGGATTTTACTAGCCAATGCTCTTCAAAGATGATGTTGTTGGTATGTATGCCCATATAGCAAGTCATGTGATGATTGTAATGGGATACTTTGTAAATGATTTCAATAATAATAAAGGCAATTTCCGATCTATACGTTTAACTATTTCTGACATGATAGTGTAACATGATAGATGTCTAAAGAATTGTTTTACTCAATGATGTATGCTTTTAGGTTAAGGACCTAAACGATAAGATATACGGATGTTAAGAGTATACATTCTTGTTTAGTCCCTAGTCGGTTGTTATTGTGGAAATAATCATAGACATCAATAACACTAAAGACTAGATTGTGTGTTGGTTGATGATAGAATCTCATTAGTCATGATATAGTGATATCAAACCAAGCACATAGGTACTTGTTAGAGAACAAGTGTACCGGGAAGACCCACCATGAGAGTGACACATGGAACCATGATTTGGTAGTAACAATCAACTCTCACAATGATGGTGGTGAATGTGATTCTTCGACCTGAAATCACTACACTCAACACATGTCGTTGGGTACACTTTGACATCATCAAACACAGTCCTAAAACATGGGTTGTTATAAAGGTGATGATTGGGTGGCTTTGACACATGGGGCTATTGAGGGGTGAGTGATAGATATGGGATTTTTCCCTCCTAAGGGAGTTTAATGTCCATGGCCACTTGATGAGTAGGATTGAGAAAGGCATGCGCATGCATGTGTGAATCAATATGAGATATTGATGTCGCACACATCTCACCCAGTCTACTCTGAGATCAAGGAAATGGATGAACGTTGAAAGGATGACTATACCATGCCTTGAGTTCATTCAGGACATTAGTGATAAAGGAATTATACATTCATTGTAACACCATTCACGGATTGTAGGATTGAAATTTGTTCTCCAACTTTCTATTTCACTTGGGTAGAACTGATGTGCGACTAGGTGCCGCTCTTTGCTTGTGAAGTCATAAGTGTTATGGACTTTCACTGCCAACGTGAAATGGACCTGTAGGGTCACACACATAGGATTTAACCTAGAAGAGGAGTTTATCCACAAATGATGTTTAGATTGATTACTAAAGGAGTTTAGTAGTTCAATTAAACACTCAATTGATTGATAGCTCGAAATCATAGTGTTCAAGGTGTTGGACCAATTGATTAGAGTATCAGATTGATTGAAATTGTGATTGACTGATTTTGCACAATCTGCACTTCCAACCGATCGGCTCATGAGATGAACCGATCGGCTCAGGTTGGTGAACCGATCGGCTCAACTGGTGAGATGATTGGCTCATGTATCAATGAGACGATCGGCTTAATTGTTGAACCGGTCGGATCATGTGACCAACAGAGATCGTTTGGAAAGTCGATTTTGCAAATACAATTTGTTTCACTTGTACAAATTCGATTTGGACAAGGATTAATATTTGATTAATCAGAAACAAATATGAAAGTCAATTTGAGTTGGACCAGGACCACAAACCGATCGGCTCAGGTGTCCCAAATGATTGGCTCAGGTATGAACCGATCAATTGAGGTCACCATATGATCATTTCAGGGTTGAAACGATCGGTTCAGCTGGTGCAGTTGGTTGTTTTGTGGAAAATTTCAAACCCTTCTACTCCTGCTTTAATCCCACATTGCCCGGGGTAGAGAACCATGTCCCATGACCCACCTATATATAGGGGTATTGGGGGCTTCTCGAAGTACAAGTCAGTGCACCAGTTGCTCTGCAAAGTTGTCATTCTCTCTAGTTGTGGTAACCAGGAGAGCCCGAGCAAGTGCTTCCCGATAAGGGAGGCACAGCAAGGGAAAGACAACTACATAAAAACAACTAGTTGTAGGAGAGTGTGTCGGTGACTAGTACGCTGACAGGAGGGTGCGACTCCTTCTGATTCCTTATGGGACAAGGAGATCAGAGTTCTAGGTAGTCTGTGTGGACGACTGTAGAGGCGGGAGATTTCTGCTGCTCGGAGGACAACTGTCAATCCCGACAGTCCCAGTGAGACCAGAAGCTTCACAGACACCATCCAAGACTGGAGGTGAAGACTGTGCAAGCCGCGAGGTAACGTTCACCGAGCAAGCCTCGGGATAAGGTACACCTCCACAAACCATCCTTCCTATTGTCTAGATGTTTCGCGATTCCTTTATTCTAGGTTTGGGAGAAGAAATATTTTTGTTTCTGCTGCCTTCGTTGTCTCCCTAAAACCCAACAGTGGTATCAGAGCCACGTCAACTACTCTATGCTTTAGGATTATCGATATGATCAATTTTTGTTTGTCGCCTTTATTTATTGCATACGATGCGAATAAAATTGGCTTTATGCATGTCCAATCCTAAATCCACAAATCCCAATATACATATATGATATGTAATATGAATGCACTCGATATGTGTTGCCCTTAAATGAGTTTTGTGGTGGATGTATAGCATGGTTATGGCCAACCCTATGTATGTGTGCTTAGTTGAATTTGGTTGCTTGCATCTCGATCTGTGCACTGATTCCCTATCTCCTGTTCCTGATGTAACTCAAGATAACTCGAGATTTCTTTCCTACCTTTGCTCCCCCTGAATGTAACTCGGGGTTTTCCCTTTACAAATGTAAAATAGGATAGATTTTATTTCATGTTATGTCAAAGAACGGTAGACCTTTTTGACGACCAGTTCGAGGAGCCAGACGAGCGGGTGGCGGCCTGAGGAGATGCATGATGACCAGTGAACTGATCGGCTGGAGGTGCCAATCAATCAGTTGGTGGCACCCAACCGACCAGTCTGATGGTGAGCCAATCAATCATGGAGATGAGTTGATCAAACCCAGAAAGGAAAAGCACATAGTTCATCTTGTACAGGTTGCATGTGATGTGAACCTAGATGACTGTGATTCCTCTTGGCTCGAAGAATCACATTAGGATGTACATAATCATTTCTTTTATTGTTTTGCATGTTTTCTGTGGGATATAGCATGTATATGATACTTCCTATATTGTGGTGATTGGATATGTATATGTACCTATAAAAACCAAATCCCTCATTAAATATTAATGTTTTAGATGCCTTCCAAATGTGACACGTGTGAAAAGCTTGATCGGCCAAGTGTGGGCATGCCCTAGCGTGGTACCCCGTCTATCTCGTGGAAGTGTGAAGGATGGATATGTAGGTATTCCCTAGCAGGGTGCATATTCATCGTGTTGGCTTTGGGTCGGACTTAACAAGGTGACCTAGATAGGATCTAGCACCTTGAGGCATGGAGGTGATCATGGCAAGGAGTTGCACATGACATCTTTCAAGAGTTGAATATGATGCAATTGGCAAGAGTTGCCTACCTGGAAGATCTAAGTTGTGGGTGACAGTCCTAGCTGGTCCATGACTCAGAGGATTTCAAGATCTTGACCCACTAGAAGATTGTACGTTGCAATCTTCTGAATTGATGGTGAGGGCTGTCAATTTGAATCAAAATAGTGGGAGTGGTAATTAATTAAAGGCCTAATTAACTACTGTCAAACATTATTCAAATCAAATCAAAAGAATTTTTGACAAATGCAATTTTCTCTTGTAGAATGGAAAAAGAATCATCTTTTAAAATGGGAAAATTAATTGAGAATAAATTCCATAACTAGTTGGGGATCGTGAGAAGTGTTCTGCACAATCCAGAAATATCGGTAGCCTTTGAATCCACTCTATGTGCACTTAAGAAGAAGGATAGTTCATTGATGGGGATCAATGGAACAAAGTCTAAGGACAAAGGTGAGGGAGAGAAGGGCTCTCTCGCCAAATCGATGTCAGAATCTTCTGTGCTCAAAACATGGAGAGGATGGAAGGAATGATGGAAAAAGAAGCGAGAAATAGAGATCTCTACTTCTGGTGTATACGTGATAGAGATTAACTTTACTACTTCTTTTTCATGGGTACTTGATACCGTATGTGGATCTCACATTTGTTCAAATGTGAAGGACCTTAAAAGAATTAGGCCTTTGGGGAAAGGCGAGGTTGAACTACGTGTTACCAATGGGGTAAGAGTTTCCGCCATTGCCGTAGGAACCTATGAGTTAACTCTACCTAGTGGGCTAATAATAGAGTTGAAGAACTGCTATTATGTACCTTCCATAAATAGGAATATCATTTCCATCTCTTGTTTGGACATGGATGGTTTTGAATTTCTTATTAAGAATGGAAAATGTTCTATTTCAAAAGATGGGATCTTTTATGGCAGTACCCCAATGTCTTATGGTCTATACTTGATAGATCTAGAGACAAGTGTATACAATGTAAACACCAAAAGGCAAAAACTCAACAACTCAAACAAAACATATCTTTGGCATTGTCGTCTAGGGCACATAAATGAGAAGTGCATTTCAAGACTCCATAAGGATGGTTATCTTGACTCTTTTGATTATGAATCAATAGAGACATGTGAATCTTGTTTGTTGGGAAAGATGACCAAGACTCCCTTTTCAGGTAAAGGTGAGAGAGCTAGTGATCTATTAGGACTCATACATACTGATGTATGTGGGGATTTTAGAACAAATACCAGAAATGGGTATCAGTACTTCATTACCTTCACTAATGACTTTAGTAGGTATGGCTATGTGTACCTGATGAAACATAAGTCAGAAACCCTTAGAAGTTTCAAGGATTTCATGAATGAAGTACAGAACCAACTTGGTAAAAGTATTAAAGCACTTTGATCTTATCGATGTGGAGAATACTTAAGCCAGGAGTTTGAGGACCTTCTACGAGCCCGTGGTATTGTATCACAATGGACTCTGCCTGGAACACCACAACATAATGGTGTGTCTGAAAGAAGAAATCACACTTTACTAGATATAGTATGATCAATGATGAGTTTTGTTGATCTTCTGATTTCCTTCTGGGGTCATGCTCTTGAAACCACCACGTTTACACTTAATCAAGTGCCATCTAAATCGATTCAAAAGACACCATATCAGATATGGCACGGGAAGCGTCCCGGTTTGTCTTTTATTAAGATTTGGGGTTGTGAAGCTTACGTCAGGAAAATGTTTCCGGATAAGCTTGGACCCAAGTCTGATAAATGTTATTTTGTTGGATACCCCAAGGAAACGAGGGGATACTATTTATACCACCCTACTGACAACAAAGTGTTTGTTGCTAGGACAGTTGTGTTCCTAGAAAAGGAATTTATTTCCAGAGGAAACAGTGGGAGGAAAATAGAGCTTGAAGAGGTTCAAGCCCAACACGAAAACATTGAACCAGAAGATGTAAAAGAGGAACAAAGAGATTCACAAGGTGTTGTGGAATCTCAGTCTCCTCAAGTAACACAAGGATCTCATAGATCTAGTAGGAAACGCCTTGAACCTGGGAGGTTTGGATACCTTGTAACTCAGGAAGGAAGTGAGTTGATCATAGATGATGATCCAACTACCTATCTAGAGGCTATGGAGGGCCAGATTCTGAGAAATGTCTTGAGGCCATGAAATTCAATATGGAATCCATGTACTCCAACAAAGTATGGACTTTGGTGGAACCACCTAAAGGGGTAAAACCCATAGGGTGCAAGTGGGTCTTCAAGAAGAAGACTGACATGGATGGCAATGTGCAAACTTATAAAGGTAGATTGGTTGCAAAGGGTTTTTGACAAGTTCAAGGTGTTGACTATGATGAAACTTTTTCTCCAGTTGCCATGATTAAGTCCATCAGGATTATGCTTGCTATTACAGCTTACTATGACTATTAGATTTGGCAAATGGATGTTAAAACCGCATTCCTTAATGGGAATATAAATGAGAATGTGTACATGACACAACCTGAAGGTTTTATAGATCCAAAGAATGCCAATAAAGTTTGTAAGCTACAAAGATCAATCTATGGATTGAAGCAAGCATCTCGGAGTAGGAATCTTCAATTTGACGAGTAAGTCAAAGTGTTTGGCTTTATTCAAAATGAAGATGAACCTTGTGTGTACAAGAAGGTTAGTGGGAGCACGCCCACATTCCTCATATTGTATGTGGATGACATACTATTGATGGGGAATGATGTCTCAGCCTTAGAGAAGGTAAGGACATGGCTTGGGAATACTTTCTCAATGAAGGACTTAGGAGAAGCATCCTACATTCTAGGAATTAAGATCTATAGAGATAGATCTAAAAGGCTTCTCAGACTAAGTCAAAGCATGTACATTGACAAAGTGCTGAAGCGGTTCAGCATGGAGAACTCAAAGAGAGACAACACCCCTATGCTACATGGAGTCACTGTCTCTAGAGCTCAATGTCCCCAAACTTGTGAAGAGAGGGAGCGAATGAATGGGATCCCATATGCATCAACCATCGGATCCATCATGTACGCTATTTTGTGCACACACCTAGATGTCTCGTATGCCCTCAGCATGACGAGCAGGTACCAGTCAGATCCCAGGGATGCTCATTGGATAGCCATAAAGAACATCCTCAAGTACTTACGAAGGACTAAGGATCAGTTCCTTATATACGACGGCAAGGAAGAATTGGTTGTAAAGGGTTACACAGATGCAATCTTCCAAACCGACAAAGATGATTACAGATCGCAATTAGGGTTTGTATTTTTCCTAAACAATGGAGCTGTGAGCTGGAAGAGTTCCAAGCAAGAAACAGTTTTTGATTCTACTACAGAGGTCGAGTATATCGCTGCTTCACACACAGCAAAGGAGGTTGTGTGGATCAGGAAGTTCATCTTTGAACTTGGTGTAGTTCCCAATAGTTGTGATGCAATTGAGCTTTATTGTGACAATAATAGAGCTATTGCTCAAGCTAAGGAACCTAGATCACATCAGCGGTCCAAGCACATATTGCGGCACTTCCATCTCATACGACAGATCGTACAGTGAGGAGATGTGAAGATTTGCAAAGTACAAACTAAAGACAACATAGTTGATCCACTGACTAAGGCCCTTTCTCAGTAGAAGCATGATGGTCATGCTAGGTCACAAGGACTGAGGTTCCTAGGTGACTGGCTCTAAGTGTAAGTGGGAGTCTATTGTTATGTATTCCCATAGAGCAAGTCATGTGATGATTGTAATGGGATACTTTATAAATGATTTGAATAATAATAAAGACATTTTCCGATCTATATGTTTTAACTGTTTATGAGATGATAGTGTAACATGATAGATGTCTAAAGAATTATTTTACTCAATGACATATACTTTTAGGTTAAGGACCTAAATGATGAGATCATACGGATGTTAAGAGTATACATTCTTGTTTAGTCCCTAGTCGACTGTTATTATGGAAATAACCATAGACATGAATAACACTAAAGACTAGATTGTGTGTTTCTTGATGACAGAATCTCATTAGTCATGATATAGTGATATCAAACCAAGCACATAGGTACTTGTTAGAGAACAAGTGTACCGGACAGACCCACCGTGAGAGTGACACATGGAACCATGATTTGGTAGTCACAGTCAGCTCTCACAGTTATGGTGGTGAATGTGATTCTTCGACCTAAAATCACTACACTCAACACATGTCGTTCGGTACACTATGACATCATCAAACACAATCCTGAAACATGGGTTGTTATAAAGGTTATGATTGGGTGGCTTTGACACATGGGGCTTTTGACGGGTGAGTGATAGATATGGGATTTGTCCCTCCTAAGGGAGTTTAATGTCCATGGCCACTTAATGAGTAGGATTGAGAAAGGCATGAGCATGCATGTGTGAATCAATATGAGATATTGATGTCACACACATCTCACCCAGTCTGCTTTGAGATCAAGGAAATGGATGAATGTTGAAAGGATGACTGTACCATGCCTTACATTAGTGACAAAGGAATTATACATTCACTGTAACACCATTCATGGATTGTAGGATTGTAAGTTGTTCTCCAACTTTCTATTTCACTTGGGTAGCACTGATGTGCGACTAGGCACCGCTCTTTGCATGTGAAGTCATAAGTGTTATGGACTTTCACTGCCAACGTGAAATGGACCTGCAGGGTCACACACATAGGATTTAAACTGGAAGAGGAATTTATCCACAAATGATGTTTAGATTAATTACTAAAGGAGTTTAGTAGTTCAATTAAACACTCAGTTGATTGATAGATCGAAATCATAGTGTTCAAGGTGTTGGACCAATTGATTAGAGTATCGGATTGATTGAAACTGTGGTTGATTGATTTAGCACAATCTACACTTCCAACCAATCATCTCATGAGATGAATCGATGGGCTCAGGTTGGTGAATTGATCGACACAACTGGTGAGACGATCAACTCATGTATCAATGAGACAATCGGCTCAATTGTTGAACCGGTCGGCTCATGTGACCAACAGAGATCGTTTGGAAAGTCGATTTTGCAAATACAATTTGTTTCACTTGTGAAAATTCGATTTGGACAAGGATTAATATTTGATTAATCGAAAACAAATATGAAAGTCAATTTGAGTTGGACCAGGACCAAGAACCAATCAGCTCATAAGTAAACCGATCATCTCAGGTGTCCCAAATGATTGGCTCAGGTATGAACCGATCAATTGAGGTCACCAAATGATCGTTTCAGGGTTGAAATGATTGGTTCAGCTGGCGCAGTTGGTTGTTTTGTGGAAAATTTTGAACCCTTATACTCCTACTTTAATCCCGCATTGCATGGGGTAGAGAACCCTATCCCATGACCCTCCTATATATATAGGGGTATTGGGGGCTTCTCGAAGTACAACTCAGTACACCAGTTGATCTGCAAAGTTGTCGTTCTCTCTGGTTGTGGTAACCAGGAGAGCCCGAGCAAGTGCTACCCGATAAGGGAGGCACAACAAGGGAAAGACAACTGTAGAAAAGCAACTGGTTTCACGAGAGTGTGTCGGTGACTAGTACACCGATAGGAGGGTGTGACTCCTTCCGATTCCTTGTGGGACAAGGAGATCATAGTTCCAAACAGTTCATGTGAACGACTACAGAGGTGGGAGATTTCTACCGCTTGGAGGACAACTGTCAATCCCGACAGTCCTGGTGAGACCAGGAGCTGCACAGACATCGTCCAAGACCAGAGGTGAAGACCGTGCAAGCTGCGAGGTAACATTGTCGAGCAAGCCTCGGGACAAGTTACACCTCCACAAACCATCCTTCCAATTGTATAGACATTGACGCGATTCCTTTATTCTGGGTTTTGGAGAAGAAATTTTTTTTCTACTGCCTACTCTGTCTCCCTAAAACCCAACAGCTGTGTCATTTGTCAAACCATGCAAGGAATGTCAACTTATGGGGAGCATAAGTAGAAGACATGAAATGCCAATTTCAGATTGGGAGGAAGTTGAAATCTTCAATGTATGGGGAATCGATTACATGGGCCCTTTCCCATCATCGAAAGGGAACCAATACATTCTTGTTGTGTTTGATTACATTTCCAAATGGGTTGAGGTTGTTGCAACTCAAACATGTGACTCCAAGGCAGTCATTAAGCTTTTCGAGAAAACTATCTTCCCACGCTTTGGAGTACCACACACTATCATAAGTGACGAAGGGTCACATTTTGGTGAGAAGTAGTTTAAAGATCTGCTAAGGAAGTATGGGGTCAAATATAAGGTTGCAATGCCATATCACCCCCAAACATTGGTGCAAGTTGAAGTATTGAACAGGAAGATCAAACAAAATTTAGAAAAGGTTGTCATTCATACAAGGGCTGTTCCATGAAATTAGACGATGCACTTTGGGTGTACTGCATAGCATATAAGACACCTATAGGTACGACACCATACATTTTAATTTACAGAAAGTCTTGTCATCTTTCGGTCAAACTCGAACACAAACACTTGTGGGCTATCAATTTTTAGAACATGGACCTCAATAAAGTTGGTCAGAAAAGGTTCCTTCAGCTCCAAGAGCTCGAAGAGTTGAGGTTGCAGCCTATGAAAATGCAAGGATTTATAAGCAGAGAACAAAGGTCTGGTATGATGCCCATCTGAAGAACAAAGAATTGCATGAAGGAGACGAGGTCCTTTTATTCAACTCTAGTATTAGGTTATTTTTAGGGACGTTGGGAACAAGGTGGTCAGGCCCTTTTTCTATAGTGAAAATATACCCATAAGGGGTAATGGAGATAGTAGGAGAAAAGACAGGAACCTTCAAAGTGAATGAACAAAGAGTGAAAAGATACTATGAAGACAAAGCCTTTGTAAGGAGAATAGAATTAAGTTTGGGGGAAACCAACTCAGCAACAAGTGAAATGAATGAGGAAGCCACCACACCTATTGAATGAGAATGAAGACGATATGATAGAGAAAGTTGAGCTAAAGACTTCAAACAAACGCTTCTTAGGAGGTAACCCAAGTTTTTGATGTTTTCCTTAGTTCATTTTTCCTTTATCTTGTACTTTAGTATTATGAGCTATGCACCTCTCATTTTCCATATTTTAGATTTCCGCATCTAGTAGGAGTATAATTATTTTATAAATTTTAATCCCTCTCTACCTAATAGGATTTGTTGGAAAGTGCAAGTTTTTGCTTTAATTAGTGTCTTGTTAATTTGGTTTGGAAGGACCGCAGTCGCGGTCTGGTATGCGTTCATGGCATAAGCTGCGGTCGAGGGGGTGGGGTACACTGTGGTCGTGGTACCCACTCTTTATATTGATGGGCTGGGTCACGACGTATGTAAAGAAGGAGCATGATTGCAGTCACGGTGATCCTCACACTGTGGTTGCGGTACCCAAGGGTATAAATAGTTAAACCCTTCACAATAAGGTTTTACTTTTGCTCAAACTCTATAATTCCTAATCCGTCAAATGAAGGTCATTGATGTGATTGTGTGAGATGATGAGAAAGCCTAATTCAAACCCTCACCGATGAAGTAGTGCTTCCCCCACAGCAAGACCTTGCAGTTTCCACCTTCACCGTCATTTAAATATGTTTAACTAAACTAAGGTATTCGTCTGACACTTTCTCGACTACCATCGATTGCTTATCACTGTTATGTCCATGCCTCACTATCTTTTTTGCATTTAGCGACCTATCGGCTCGAGAACATTGTAGAAACCTCTACGGCTCTACCTCATATAGCTTGACAATGCTCATCAACATCTCTCCCTCATTCATGGTTCTTACGACACTATTTAATCTAGGTTAGGGTTTTGGCGTGTGATTTGATCACGGAACCCCACCGCCTTGGCCTTGGATGATGGCCTCTCGAATGAGGTTTTGGACCACAATCGCCATCTTCAATCGAATAGTTGCTCCACCACCATGATCACGACACCATGAACTTGGTCACGGTTGCCTCTCTCCTTAAGTGTAAAGAAAAACAATGAAGTGATGACTACGGTCACAGTATTCTTGGCCACGGATGCGATACCTGTTTATTGCTTCTTGGACACGGTCGCGGCATCCCTCCTTTTTTATGTAACCCACTACGGTCATGACACCCCATGCCACAGTTGCGACATATAATTTTCACAGTTTGACACATAGGCTTAGTGATGCCACGGTCACAGAACACCTCCTTTTAAGGTCATGGTCGTGGCATTATGAAAAATTGAATGAAATATATATATACATGTACATATACATGATAATAAAATAAAATTGGTAATAATTAATTTAAAGTTGATACAATTATTCTAGAAACAAAATTACTATTAAAACTTTCAGAGTGTCGACCTTAGCTGAAGACACACTGATGAAGAAGGCAACCTCATTAAAGGAGGGTAGAGAAAATCCTCGAGAAGATAACAAATGCCTTGAAGGACAATCCAGACCTCTTCCCAACAAAAAGACTTTAGTTGTAGCTGATGAAAAAGAAGTACGACTACATCCTGGCCCACAAGATGCTAAAAGAGTTAGAGGAGTCCCCAAACACATATCAGACAGAGAATTCTAAATATCGGCCTCCAGAAACTAAGTTGAGGAAACTTCAAAAGAGGAAAACTGAATCTAGGGAAGTAAAGAGCAGCAAAAAGAGGAAGGTGACATCTACAGAGAAGATAAAAGGGTAGGAGAAAGAAATAGGTAATGAGGAGGTAGAGGAGACTGAGGAGGTGGCCCTCAACTAGAAAAGGCATGCATTTGTGCTGAGAGACCCTACACACCAGTCGCAGTTTGACTAGATATTGTAATCAAAAGTGTTTAGGCCTACCAGATACCTGGACGTCGAAGACTTCAAGAATATTGGAGTCTACAATAGGGTAGTCAGCTTCTTGGAGGGTGCAAATCAGCATACCCTATGCACCTATGAAGCCCCTCCCTAACACAATTGACGACAAAATTCTTGTCGTCATAGGAGAAGTTCCCGGTAAGTGACGACGAACGCAAGAAGGGCGGCGGGGACTTCAAACTACAAGTGAGACTAGGAGGAAAGTCTCAAACAATCATAGAGGACATGCTTAACATTGTCTTCATAAGAACAACTAAAGAAGCACATGCCTCCTCTGCCACGCCTGGAGAGAAGGACATAATCGGGTACAGCAGCCATAGAATGTGGGAAAAGTTGACAGGGAGCAAGAACACAACTTGAAGAACTCTAAGGTGAGTCTCATCACCTCATTCTTCATCAAGATGATGCATAAGATAACTACCAACACAATATTCACAAGGTCAGAGACTGGAGGTGTAACGAAAGGGGACCTCTTCATAATATGGTCCATGTTGAATAAGAAGTCAGTGAATATAGGTAGAATTCTTATCGAAAGTCTATTGACAGTAGTAGCAGGGGAGGCTAAACAAACAAATGAGTTCTGCATGGGAGGCCAAATCATAAAGATAGCATATAATTTCATGGATGCAGACCTATTGATGAAATACAAGAAGATGAAGGGGTATACAAAGATCGACATAAAGTCTCTCATCAACATAGGGATCTTGGTACAGAAGGGAAACAAACTCTTCTACAAACAAAGCTACTCCAAGAGGCTCCTCCCCTCCCAGAAATGGTGTACTATGACACCCAAACACTGCAACCCACACAAGAAGATGTCGACAAGATGTACTCAGGGGCCATCCGCACTACCATAGACCAATCGTCAGTAGCTTGTAAGAAGGGCAAAAAAGCTAAATCTCTAGAGATAGAGATAAAGAAGCTAGAGGAAAAAAGAAGCTGGCAATAAGAAAGAAGAAGAAGAAGAAGATAGCAGAAAAGATTGTTGCCCTGAGCCCTCCCTCGCCGTGCTTCCTAGCCGAGATGGCAACGAGTGAGGGGTGCCAACCTGAAGCTGAAATAATAGAAGAGGTCAACCATGCACGCCTTGAAACTACAACAATAGACAAACATGTTGTGGCTGAACAAGAAATCAACCAAAAACACAAGGACTCTGAGGTAGTAACCCATCCCATGATCCCAGACATGATCCAACAAATGTCGGGGCAGCCAGAGGTGATCACCCCCAGCCCAGCCATGCTGGTTCCACAAATGAAGGATCCAAGAACATCCAAAATGCATGTGGACCCGCAACAACACCACCCACACACATTCGGTGATGTATTAGGCAATAAGTTTGATGTCATGTGGAAATACATGCATCAAACTTTTGAATTAAATTGAAATATTATCTGCACCCTGTATACACTAACTACACAAGTATAAACTCTAAATGAGAGAACTGATGTGCTTCCCCAGTTCATGTAAGGGGTCATGAACACCCAGATCCCACTGATGGGGTGCTAAAGACTCTCACCGAGGAGATGAGGGACCTCAAGAAGGAGAGGGAAGCTATGCGAGAAAACAAGGAGATCATGAGAAAAGGGTACGAGGAAGTGTTGGATGACCTCAAAAAGGAGCGTCATCTCTTAGATGAAGAACGTAAGTAGATAGAAGCCAAAAGCCAAGAAATTGATGGCTGGAGGGAGAGAAAGAAGACCAAGCATCTAACGAGTCATTCCACATCACACGCTTCCTTGAGCCCTTCGAGCCCTAATAAAGATGATGATGATGTGGGGGGAACCAGTGCAAGAGCAGCATTGAAAGAAGAGAGTGCCAATGTGAAAATTTCTATGATGGTTGAACCATCGGTGAAGGAAGCACTGTCACATTCGTACACTTATCAAGACAATGAGATAAAGAAGACTAATACATTGTCAAAGGGTTTTGATCTAAACAGCAGCCCAGAAGAAGATAAGGCTGCACGAGAGGATCCCCGGTAGGCCACAATTTCCAAAGTAGATAGCATAGCGACAGAAGATCTCATGTCACGAGAAATCAAAGATCTCAAAAAATTTTAGACGCCCTGACATTTGGGATGGACATCTGCAATGACTTCTTAAAAGACCAAGAGCAATATGATCAAGATGACTCCTTCTACAACAGAAACATGGCTGTGACACACTAAATGTTGTAGAGTTGGAGCAACTGTCAGAAGTGAGTCATCCAAAAAAATACATAGCTGTAGAGATGTCCAAGAAAGATGAAGGTAGGGAAATAATCCAAACACTAACTGAAACAAGGTTTCAACCTCCTACAATAGAAGCATCGCCCACAGAAGCACAAGCAGTAGAAGAAACAACCTCACAAGATGAGGAAAGTGGGCTCCCTTCTTTCTTGGCAAACGAGCCAGTAAGGAAGCAGAGCATGTCCATCAATGAAGTAGAATTAGGTGTGGCTCCTTCTATGTCCTACAATATGGTGGGTATGTACATGACTACATTATCGAGAGGATAACATGTAGAGATGTACATAGCCTTGCAGATGTACTGGATGACAATGTTGTAGAGTTGGAGCAACTGTCAGAAGTGAGTCATCCAACAAAATACATAGTTGTAGAGATGTCCAAGAAATATGAAGGTAGGGAAATATTCCAAACACTAACTGAAACAAGGGTTCAACCTCCTACAATAGAAGCACCGCCCACAGAAGCACAAGCAGTAGAAGAAACAACCTCACAAGATGAGGAAAGTGGGCTCCCTTCTTTCTTGGCAAACGAGCCAGTAAGGAAGCAGAGCATGTCAATCAATGAAGTAGAATTAGGTGTGGCTCCTCCTATGTCCTACAATATGGTGGGTATGTACATGACTACATTATCAAGAGGATAACATGTAGATATGTACATAGCCTTGCAGATGTACTGGATGATAAGCTCCCCGGAATTAATATTGTCTATCACAACAAGGGCAGGTCACTCAATACAGATTACTTCAAAGGGATTTGCCTAAAAAGAGAACATGTACATAAGAAGATATTTAAAGTGTTGTGTGCCACTCTACTTGAAGAGTTCTTGCATCCAGATAAAGTACAACTAGTGTTCAATGACACCACACATCTAGTAGGGCTCCTATTCAACGACAACAATGAAGCTACTAATGTGATAGATCTACAATGCACAATGAGAAGGGAAGAAACTAAATTCGTGGTCCTGCCCATAAGGATTGTAAAGCACTGGCACTGATTGTCATCAACTTATACGAAAGACAGACAACGGTGTTCAACTATTGCATAGTTGCACTGGATAGTACCTCCCTGATCTACAAGAACAAGGAAGCAAGGGATATCCTAAAGGTGTCTCTAGATCTGCAAAGAGCTATACAATCGGTAGACAACAGACATAAGGGGATGTGGAAGAAATTCTTCATCTACAAGAAGGTCCCCCAAGTAAAGGTTGGAATAGGGGACTGCACCTTCATAGTGCTAAGGATGATGGAAGCCATTAATTAGGGTGTCCCGCTAGAAGATCTCTGCATAGAAAATCTACATGGATTGCGCGGTATGTACGCAATGGAGGTTATCTATGACCGTCACTTCTTCTACGACCCGACATGCCTTCAGATGCAGTACCACAGAGGCTTCACCAAGAAATACCCCTCCCTAAAAAGAGAACATGGAGGGAGGAACTCAAAACATTATGGATCGATACTACAGAGCCATCCAGAGCAGCGGCTTGGAAGGAAGGTTGGATAGTTGACACTGGTGTGACTATGGAAAGAATACGAGAACCTAAGCCCGAGCAGCCTCCAGTGTCAAAAGAGAAAGAATAACAACTTCTAGCGGGCCAGTCGGAAGAAGGCAAGATAGAAGAAGACAATCTACCTGAGCATAAACCAGATAGGCCGGCTGGGGAAATAGTGCCAACCTTCAAGGATTTCTACAGATGGAGCGACGTGAGCCTATCTTTAGAATCCCTAAATATAATAATGAAATCCTTGAAGAAGATGACACACCGGCAGAGGCGATCCTTGAAAGGGATGGCATATGCATGCTGAAGGATGATCTCTGAGATACATTGAAAATAGGAGGGTACCTCTCAATCAGCACCATGTCATCTTACCAAGCTCTACTAAATGACAACGTGCCAAATGTGCACATGGCATATTTTCTTTTGGTGGACAACATCCTAAGAGACAAGAGATTAGGGGAAAAGGAATGCCTACCACAACTCCTAGCATCATTCCTCCCAGACTACATCTTCCTATTGATACTTCATTACAGTCATTGGACCTTGCTAGTAGTCAGTATCATTAAACAGACTATGGTACTATACAACAGCCTAGATGCAGCCTTTGTACCGAACTAGAAAACAAATAAGACTACTGCAAAGACACCTACAGAAGAGAAGGCATTCACATGCACTGAGGTGATTGTAGAGATATTGAAAAGTCACGACAAAGGATACAAGCATAAAGAAGGAAAAGACTTCAAGAAGATGTAGTTCTACCACAGAAGCCCTCAGTAGGTGCCTTTATCAAATAACTGTAGCTTCTACTATCTATCCTGGATGATGGCCCTAGACACATTGAACACAAAGGTGGAGGGTATGCAGTATGAGCAATACCACCCACTATGCGGAGTGCACACCAGCATTATCCTCGAGTCAAAGTGGGCCACCAAAACCAGATAGCAAAAACAAAGCAAGCTCATTTATACACCTAACTCTAATTTTGACAACTCAAGTAGGGGTGAATGATATGTTTGGGGGAGGAGTCATAAACGGGCCTGAGAGGAACAATTCCATCCCAAAATTTTCAAAAATTTGAATTTTTTTTAATTGTGTATATTTTAGTTCATGCGAAATTGTTTTGTGAAAAATTTATGCTTTAAGGAAATTTTGTTTTTTGTCACAGTTTTGTGTAGTTACCTTTAAGTTTGTCTGCTCCTTTGAGAAAGAATGTAATGCTATCATTTCTAGAGAGGAATATACTAGCAACTAACACATACAACAGTAAAATGAGAAACATAACAATACAATTTTATCTCATTCTTATAATAAGACGTTGCATGTGTAACAATCCTAAGCTTATGAAACCCTTGAAAATTGGAGAACTTCACCGAGTCATACTTTTGACCAACCACCGTAACCTGACAGTTCCAGCCAGAAAATCCTCACCTCCCTCGAGAAGGAAACAACTACCCCTTTCGAGTTTAATTATCCCCGCTTTTGAATAAAAAGAGGCTTGGCTGACTGCATAAAAATCCACTCACCCATAATGGAGAGGAGATATGAAGAACTAAAAAGAAAAGAATCTATATATATATACATATATATAGGGCAACGATCCAGCGAGAAACATATCTGGTGAGAGCATGAGAGGCATTTGGATAACTCTCTACATAGATCAAGTTTTCATAATCCAACTATACAGATTACAAGTATACCTCAATATCTACCTTCCTATAAAATTTATTACCATCCAATTTGTAGATCATTCACAACAAACAAATATTTTTTGATGCTCTATATTGAATTTTAGGCTGACCGTTGGATGTAAAAAGTGTATATTGTACATATGGACATGTAAACAATGTCTGATTGCAATGATTTTTTGTGAGAAGGTAAATGAAATGATTCTTTTTCCATCTATATGGTTTGAATTTAAAAAATAGTTATGAATTTGTAGTTATTCAAATGCCTCTCATGCTCTCATCATAGGATGTTTCTCACTGGATCTCTACCCTATATATATATATATATATATATATATGTATGTATAAATATACATATATATACATATATATACACATATGTATATATATAAATATATATATATATATATTTATATGTGCATATATAATGAGAGTTGTGCCCAAAAGATGTCAAAGGGTCCCACACGGCCGGTGTATTGTTGCACTCATGAACGTAGATATATCATGCCCATAAGTGGAACCTTGAAGCCAAATTTACCCACCTACAATCCTGAACGAACCTCACACAACCACTTGACTTAACGTCAGAAGCCCCTATGGGAAACACTATCCTTACAATAGTTGTGGGTGAGGGAAATTTAGGAGAAGAGGAAAATACTTAAAGCCTAAATCCTACCCGAACACACCAACATAGGGCCAACTAAAACTAAAGGAAGAGTGTAAAAGCTACCCCTCAAGGAGATGTTGTACAAGTATGGCTAGCAACCTAACACATGAAGGGGTGATATGTTGATAAGGAGAGACCTTTTACTACCAAAGGAAATGGAAAGAACTCAAAGTTGTGCAACTCTAGTTATGAAGGGGGAGGAATGAGATTTTAGGATTGAGCAAACATACCATAAGAGTTTTTCTATAAGAATGAGATAACTCAGTAATGTTAAGTTTTACAAAGATTTTGTCACAATTTGCTCTTCTCTCTATGATTTCGGGCTTGCCCTTAGCTTGAGGATAGGCTTGATTCTAAGTTTGGGGGAGTTGATAACATCTCATTTTATACACTTTTTTCATATCTCTTATACCTCCACTAACATATCTTTTATAGACTTTTTCAACCTATTTCAGCACTTTCTACCAAGAATCTAATTCTCATACCTTTTCCATCTTTGCAGGGTCACATCAAGCCATGGCCACGGTTAGCACCTCGACTATGGCTCATCCACCATTAGGGACCCTCCCACCACGGTTGATGTCCCCATGATCACACTGATGCTTTGTGACTGCGGTGCCTTGTGCCCTTTTGGTCATGGCCTACAACCCACACATCTCAACCTCGACCAAGGTGATATCTCAACTGAGGTGATGCCTCAACCGAGGTGATACCATGCCTCGACTGAGGTGCTGACTCGGCCAACCTATGTGGTAGCCGCGAACGAGAAGAGGCCTTGACCGACCGTGATCAAGCCTCGACCATGACCAAGCCTCAACTGAGACCAAGCCTCAACCATGGTGTGTATGGTTAAGTCAGTGGGTAACACCTATAAATAGACCACCTAGCTCGACTTGTCACATAATTAGATAATCAAGGACCATGAAGTGTTGCCAAATTCCATACCCACTCTCATCCAACCAATCAGTCTTGGATCTTCGAAGGCAGAAGCTGAGGAGAGAGAAGACTGAAGGCCCCTCTTCCTCAAAAGGAGAGCTTCCACACCATCAATTCTAGATCTATATTTAAAGGAATATATTGGTGTATCACCATCTTCTCTCTCTCTCTCTCTTCTAGATTTATCATCTCTGTTATGTTCTACCCCATCCCTCTTTGTGGTTATGATGTATCTATCATTTTGTAATGTTGTTATGTTGCTTGTTAACATGTATGGATAAACATTTAAATCAGGTTGGGAGTAGCCACAAAGGCTCTCCCAACATGTATATTCTTTCTTCCCTTTGAATATATATATGATCATATCAAGGTTATCTCCATACACTTGTTCTTAATGCTTCACTTGTATGCTTAGCTACCATCTTGTGATGTTTGATCATTGGTACCTTGAAAGAGTAGTATCTTCTTTATCTAGTGTTATGAAGTAGTATGAATTGATGAGAATATTTGATTTCTAAAGCATATAGTCATATGGTTTCCTTTGTGGTTGTAAGGTTGTTATCTTGAGAGGGAGGCCACCTTAGATCCTAGATATATCCTTATCTTGAGAGAGGAGGGAATAGACATTTTTATGGCTGCTTGTAATCTTGATAGGAGTATAAAAAGGGGAGTGAGTTTCGCATGTTGGTGAGAGACCTTAGTAGGTGAAACCCAATCCGAGTTCCCTTCCAAATCTTTATTTCTTACTGTTCATTCCTATTTTCTCTTATTGTTATTTTTTTTCTTTCTTTTTCTTAACTTTCTTTGTTTTGTCTTGAGTACCATTGTTCCTTAGGGAACAACCTTTTAAACCATTTGTTTGCCTGGAGTATATGAGTGTGATACTTTGTGTACTTATCACCTGCCAACCTTGTCCCTGTGGTTTGACCCTGATTACTACATCAGACCCCATATAATAGTTGTGGGGGCTTGTGTGTTGGGTTATAATCTTAAGAGTCTCACTACTCTAGATCTGCTCCATTTTGGGCGTGCGATTTAGGTTAGTCAATGACTTATGTCTTCATATTGAGAACCTGAACAATGAGATCCTCTGTAAGATAAGAGTAAATAAATTCTTGTTATATCCCTATTTAGATATTATTATGTAATAAAAATAGACAACAACAATACATAAGACTAGAATGTTTGTTGGTTGATGATAGAATGTCATTATTCATGATATATGATATCAAGAGAAATACATAGGTACTTTCTTGGGAATAGTGTACTGCATAGACCCACCTTGAGAATGATACATGGAAACCATTGAATGGTAGTTAGATTAAACAATCAAAGTGATAGTGGTGGTTGTTGTTCTCAGACCTAATGTCACTACACTCATCACATGTTGTTTGATGTAATCTAACACCATCCAACATAACCTTGAATATAGGTTACCATAAAGGTGGTGTTTGGGTGTGTTGTAACACATGGGGATTGACTGTGAGTGATTTAGATGGGATTCAGCGCTCCTGTATGAGTCGATATCTTGTCCACTTGATACGTGAGATTGAGAAATGTATGGCAATACTCATGAGAGTCAATATATGATATATGAACTCACATGCATCTCATATAGCCTGCTCAAGTTCAAGGAACATGGATTGAATGTTAAGAGGATGACTATTCGATGCCTCATGTTCAATCTAGATATCAGAGACAAAGGAAGTATATATACGATCGCGATAACACTATTCACATATGTAGGTTGATGTTGTTTTCAAACTTTTAAATTATTTGGGTATCCATGATGTGTTTCAAGATAACATTCATTACTTGTGATGTCATAATCTAGTTATAGACGTTCACCGCCAACATAATATAGGACCTATAGGGTTACATGCATAAGATGCACTTGGAATAGTAGTTTACTAATTTATAAGGTTTTACTTGGTTACTAAGCTTTTTAGGTGATCAACTTAAACAACATTGGTTGTAATTTGAGTGACTAGAGTGTCCAATCGACCAATTGGGAATATCAGTGATAGACTAGGATGTCCATTCGACTGATTAGAGTGTCTAGCCAACTGGTTGATTAGTCCAGATGACCGACTAGACGATGAGTAGGAATGGGTCATGATATTGATGTTGACAAAATAATGTCCATGAATCATCACATTAAAAATCTTTTATGTTTGCAAATAGAAAAACAATCCAATCGACCGATTAGATGTTCCAGTTCACCGACTGGGTGGCCCACTGGACCGACTAGTGATTCACAACAACCATCACACCTTCAGATTTGACCCTTTGTATCCCTAGGGTTTATGGAAACCCTAGCCCATCCACTCTTATATAGGGGAGGAGGAGTGACCAAGGCTCTCAAGACTCTTATTTGACCAGACTCCTCTCTGACAATTATGGTAGAGTGATAGCTAAATGCATCTTACCCATAAAAGGGAGAGATCGACACTGGGAGAACAGTTGACACTAGAACATTTACAACATGCTTCAAAGATTGTCTTATTTTAAAGAATGAGAGAGAAAGTTTATCTAACAAAATCTAAGAACCTAATGGATCAAACTCATCCTTGGCCTGCTTTTGCCCTTCCTTGACCTAAAGCTTGTCGCTATACCACCCCTTTCCTTCCAGTTCTAGAAGTGCAATGAAGAGTTCTCAGAGATCCGTGTGGACTACATATAGGCATGAAGGTTTTCACCACTATGGTATGAGGACTTCATCAACCACCACCTGTGGTGCTACATCTAGAGGCCATCACTAACTACTTTCTAGGTGCTTCTTGAGAAAGAAAGTACAAGTCAGCAAGGATTGTTGTTGGACATGCTTCATCGTGAGGTATATGAATTGCACCTTCTTTCTCATTTATAGTTATCGACATGATCCACAAGTTATGGGTAATATGGAGAGAGGTCTTTTTATTTCTGCTGCCATGTCTAATGCCATATTTCCCTACACTTCTTGTACCTAAACTGTTAGACACTCCTTGGCCCACTCTCTTGCTCAGACGAGACCATGGTACTCTTTCCTTTTTTCCTGAGACTGTGTATTGAGCTAAGCAACCACCTATTCCCCTACCTTCTTTTCCATTCGACCTGCTTTGCTTCCAAAGATGCATGCTGCAACCAATAGTCGCAAACCACAGACACCACCACCATGGTAGCACCACCATCTCTACCTCCAGCCCTGAGATACATCGACCAACATAGAAGGAGCCACATTCATATCTAGACAAGTTATTGTGCTAAGATGTGATCATTGTGATACATCGGGAGGTACCTGACCCCTCTTCCTAGTCCTTGGTTCATCCAATTCACAATTAACTAAATAAGATACATTAATGAGAACTTCGGTAAATGAATTCTAATCTAGAAAATCAACATACACCCACATCATGACATACATTCAAAATTATCATATTGTTATTTCTTATTTTAACATAGTAGTATATGTCGATTCATTAGGTTGTATTAGAAAATTCATTTCATCTATGCCTAAACAGTATGTATTGTGACCCCAATCCTTTTTCTAATAAAACAACCACCTAAGTTTGATATAAATAATTAGATATTACCCTAAATAACATATAAAAAGTGAACAATGGAGTCATAAAACCTGAGTGAAGACTTAGGAGAAACCCTCAAATGATATGATCTATTATCATAAGTTACGATTCTCAAATAATCAACCTTAATCAAATTTAGTACATCTTCATCCATGTCATTATTGCAAACCTGAATATTATATAAACCACATCATAATAAATAATTACCTCCTTTTATATATATGTGTATCATTAAACATTATGTACATGTATGGCATCATATAATATTATTTCAAAAGGATTGAGGTATTGTGTAATGTATAAATTTATAAATACAAAGCTTGGGATGATTTACTATCACCATAAGGTAGTATTAGGTCCTATAATATGTATAAAAGTAACAAATATGGACTTGCATATACTAAAATGTAACAAGTGATATTTGAAACCAAGAATCACATAATCACATGGGATATTCCCCTTTTTCTAGGTTTTGAAACTTTGGAGCTTGTTGAACCCTAGTGTGGAAATATCAAAATTTTCTTGGATTCTAAGGTACAAGTTTTGTATTTTCTTATTGAGTTATTTCTCATCCCTCTTAAGTTCTATACATCTTTTTTGGTGGTGAACCCTAAAGTATTTTATAAGCCTTTCCTACATTTGAGGTCACCACCCCTTAAATCATAATTGTTGGATTTTATCAAATATTAAGCTAGCACTTTATTTGATCTAATGGAATTTTGACTCCCCTTAGGTTTTGTCCCCTTAGATCTTTGGCTCACTTGAGGTAGGGTATGGTTGCCATGTGCATAAGTTGTTATGGATTAGTTGTCCCCCAATTGACTAGCTAGAATAGTAATTAGGCTTCATGTGGTTATTTCATTGATGAATCAACACATGGCACATTTGTGCTTGAAGGAAATGTTATGATAGTTCCCAATCCTAATTTTTAAATTTTATTGTTACAAATATTTTTAAATTATAATACTTTGAACCTAAACCATTTTTCATAATTGTTAGCATTATGGAATTTGTATCTTGAACTATGAATATTGACACATTGATATTTTTTATCCTTATTGTGTTGGTTAAAGTCCACCAAATAGTCCCTACCTAGATTTGATATTACCTCTGAATCATATTTTGCACCTACATTTTTCAATTAGCTCAATATATGAATATCGTACTGACAAATGATGACTCCTTTTCTCGTGGTCCATGTTGTGGACTATTTATTACACTAGGATATTGCATGGATAGTGAGACCTGCTTATGTGGAGTCTTCTGGGGCAGACTACAAAGCAAGCTAGTAGCATGATGAGGTGACTTTTGTGTGGTGTATTATCTTTATCTTTCTTTGTTAGCATGATGATGTAGTTCCTCATGTCGACAATACTCTTTTCTTTCCTTTATCTTATGTTATACCAAGAAAATAAACATTGTGTTTTCATATTTTTGATGTTATTGATAACAAACCCTTATCATATTATGTTTCACATGGTTTGGAAGCTTTGACATCACACTTACTATCACAATTCCCCATGATGGAGGGTGCACCAATCTGTTGCATTCCCACACATAGAGGTTCAAGGTTTTCATGTTTATTTCATATTGAAAGATATCTTAAATTTAATATTAAAATAAGTTAAGAGTAGATTCATATATATCCAATCACAATTACATATATATTGTTGTACATATAAAACAAGATATGAAAATTTGTACTACTAATGGTCTAAGAAGAATTGTAAACAAACAACTAAAACAACCACATCTTCATGTTACCCTAATGTTACCTTTACAATGATGTCCAATCGATAAACTGGGTATACTAATCGATTGCTTGGACTCTGAGTTCAATAAGGTCATTGTTTGTCGATGGATATATCACTTCTTCCTAATCATAAACCCTCCAATGATTTTCCATTTTTGGTGTGAGCTTCTGATCACGTCCTTCTATCCATCATGGTATCCAATGATGTCATTACATCATCCTAATATAATTGCAAAAACTAAAATTTAATATAGAGAATGTAAATAGAGAGAGGCATGGCATGAAACTCATATACATGTTACAATATTTTGTGTTATAATAAAGGACAGAAATAATTGTCTCAAATCACAAACATTAATCACAACAACCTAGTTGACATATCCACATCCACTAAAGAAAATAATTTCAAATTCTTCATATTAATTTATGTAATATAGATATATGTTATCATACATCATAGTTTGTGATTAACATAGTTACACATTGCATACTTTTTAGTTCATCAACGATATATAGTTCTAAATAGAAATCGATATTAAGAGAATATGATATTGGCTCTGATACTACAATACAGTTTTGAGGGAAGAGGGGCGTAGAGAAAATACAACTCTTGAGTAAACTTGGTCAATAGATCAGTTGTCTTTGAAACATGTTGGTATATTAGACGCATATAAGGGATATCAATATATCTTTCTGCATACTAGTTGTCCAACAACTAGAAGCATATGATGTTAGCATATAACATGCACTTCCAGATCTGGATCCAAAGTCATTGTTGTTGTAGTCACCTTGTCATTGTAGCAACACATTGTCTTCTCCTGGGAGAAGTTTCTTGTCCTCAAGACACCTCTAGAGGTCCTCAACCTCTATGTCATCTCTCTTTATGCACCACCTTGGTCACCTATAGTAAGCAAAATTCAAGGTTTCTTATGATCTAGTATATCTTCCTATCCTTCTCCTCCTATTACAGATGTTGTCCTTGGGATGATTTTTCACTATCCAAAAGGAAGAACTCTTGCAAAACTTGTGTCAAAATGTGTGTGTCTTCATTTAGATATACACCCCTTTATATAGGAGAGTAATGGGCTTATATTTCTCAAAAATCCAATCAAGTTCCAAATTATAACCCAAAACATAATCAAACTAGAAATATTATAACACTTCCTAGTCAATTGATTTGTTTACCAAGTCGACTAGTTAGGTCTGGTTGGATCATCTAGTTGACAAACTAGCTTGCTTAATAAACCAATTTTCCAGTCTCTGGCTGATTAGAATTGACCATTTCAAATCCAAATTGAACATGTCACTTATTACTTTTTGTATATTGTTTCCTAATTTGCATCTAATTGACCGAATGACAAGTTTACCAAAGTGGTGATTGATTGATTGATTTTCAATCAATCGATTAGTTGATCCAAATCATCTATTCGACCGACTAGCTGACCAAGTGTTCAGAAAACAATATTTACATGATATAGAACCCTTCTAATCATACAACAAACTTGTATTCCCTTATTCATCCTTATCTGTATGTCCCCATAGGTTCTACTTTACTACCTCAAAAGGAAAGAGCCATATCTAACACATGTCATTGCTAAGCAAGTAAATAGAATAAGTTGAGAACAACTTTAACTCATAAGTGACAAATGTTACCATGATTGTAATATCTCTTTCTCACTATTATCTATATTGAAATCTAGTCATGAAGTTTTCAACCTCTTAACAATCGATATATCTTTCTTGAACTAGTGAATACTATTGAGATTTTTTGAGCGTAGTATCATGTATATATCATATGAGCATGGCCATGAATTTCATAGTCTCACTTATCAAGTGTCTAATTGATGAAAAATTCCCATCTATATCACTCACAATCATCCTCAAGTTTCATAGTGCACCCAATCAGTACATGTATGGCGACCTTTTTTAAAAGATACCTTGGGCATAATTAAAGTACATAGAACAACATGTCTTTAGGTCTAACGATTACAATCATCATTGTCACATTGAAATATGACTCTGACGTCCATGAAATGACTTAAATTAAATGTCATTCTCAAAGTGGGTCTATCCATTACAACATGTTCATTAAAAGACACCCATGTATTTGAATTGATACTGAACATCATGACTAAATATATATAGTCATCATTAAACATACATACTAGTCTTATGTATCATTATTTCCTATAATGTCTACAATTATAAATGTGTAGGGTCACTAAAAGAATGAATACTCTTCTATATACATATGATCTCATTTTCATGTCTCATTCCAAATCATATGTCATTGTGTCAAAACATTCAAGGACATGATTACGTTAGATTATTATCTCAATACTGAAACAATACGTGGAAAATTTTTTCTTAATAATAAAATTATATACTTTGTATCCCTATTACATCCATCATTTGATTTAGCTTAGGGCATACAACCAACACCTATGAGTAATAACTGATATGTTGTTTGTTGGGTTTAGAACTAGAGGATATTAATGTTTTTTTATTTTTCATAGACTTTTGTTTCATGCAGGAACTCTCATTTTGTTGTGTCTAAAGCTTGAACAATTACCTTTCCTGCCAAAGCATGAGCGGTTTAGTATGTTGTCAGATGAAAAATTGCAAACCATTGTATCATTGATGAAGATTAATTCTTCTAAAACTAGTGCTTATGCAAACTTTGTTAACTTCAATTGTTCTAATTATAGGATGTGGAAACTATGCTTGGAGCATGGAATTTAACTTTCAATTGTAGAGGTCCATTTTAAGACTCAATTATCTGTCTACTCGATTCATTTTACCATCTTTTGTTTTATGAAGAGACCCACCTTTTTCTGTTATGAATTTTGTTCATATGATGGATTAATATTGTTTCTATGATGTTTATGATAGGCATATTGAGGTGATAATGGTTGCTAGAGTTATGTTCTAGAGGTCAAAATGGTATATGATGACTCAGACTCAACTGAGTTTGGCTGTGATTTTGATCTGTGTTGAGTGTTTGGTGGAGCAACTTTGTAGAAAATTCTCTACATGTAATTTTTTCTTTTTTTAGGGAGTATGAGGTGTTATATATAGTTATCATATATACCCCGAGAATATTTTGAACATTTTCTCAAAGGGTCATTATGTATATATTTTTTCATGTGTAATGTGTAATAGGGAAAATGTATGATGTCCTCCCAGTCTAAATATATAATTTTAATATACAAGAACTACAATTGTTGCATTTTTAACATAACTTAAACTAAATTACTATTAATTTTCTATTATAATAGCTTGTGTATTTACCAAGTACTCACTTGATGCACAATTTGATTACATACGTATGTGTATCAAATATGGACTTTTGTTACAAATTAACTACATATACAATTGCCACAAATTTGTTCTTTTTTAATATTAACTTTATATACCATTGTAGAAATCCATTTTGCTAAGTTTACAACAAAAAGTATACATGTAACGACATTATTAGCTACATTAAGGGCTACATGTGTATATATAGTTAAGTGGTTATTTAAACATATTTGGAAAATGTAACCTAATCAATTGTCTATACGGTCATACATTATATGTTTTATATGTTAGGATAAATGCAGGCAATGACTTCAGCTACAAAAAATATGATTTCTTGAAAAAAATTATCTCGTAGTCAAAGACCAATTTCTGTAAGGGAATTTAACGGCCATTAAAAAATTTGGTCCCATCCTAATATATGTACCATGAATTCTTTTTGCTCCAACTAGATGATGTTATCTTATTATAAAACAAAAAATTCCATGATGCATTTTGTTCCTTCTAAGAAAACAATTCCATTTTCTTTTCATAGTATAAGTTTCCTAACAAGGTTTTTGTTTCTCATAAATAATTGACGTGGTGTTTTTTACAAATTCCATTCCCTCGTACCTATGAAACCCCATTCTCCTCAATCCTATCATACACCCATGTACCTAGGAGTCCAAAAGTCCCTCATTATTTGAAAAAATAAAATGTTTGTGGAGCACTTAAAGTATTTTGACTTTAAGACTTTCTTTTGGAATGAGGAGCGACAGAAACCCTTTAAGTATATTCATTGCAGAAATATTAATGGTAAGGTATTGATATTGTTACACTCGACGAACAAAAGAAAGCAATCAGGACGACGGAAACTTACCACTGAGATTTAGGGTGGCGTTCACATTTAGGGTGCTTTTGAATAGTGAATGGTCGGTCATACACCACAAGAGTGGCTTCTGTGTATAACTCAATATATATTGCAGCGGCTTCTATGTACAACTCAATATATATTGCAATTTATATAAGTAATACTCCATGTAGAGAACGATGAAAAACCCACATATGTCATTCAAAGGCATTGACTCGACAAAATCACCTTCTAGAAAAAACAGTGGTATTTTTGGGACTAGACACGGAAATGGATGGATATGGTTTGCTATAAGTGCAACTATTTATCGTCAATGACGTTGGTTCCTTGGATGATGAAGATGAACCCTCATAAGAAGGAAAGTTCACAGCGGTAGTTGGCATAGTATAAGATGACGTCTTTTTTGGTAGTTTCAGTATGATGGTTTCCAATATGAGAGCTCGGATCACCCAATCCATGGATGGGCAGAAATTTGCATCAGAATGAGCACACCAGAGTCCAACCATTACAAGTTGAATCATTTCACGAATATAAAAATACTTAGCCAAACTATCATCTGCCGTATCAAGCATACGTCTGACTCCAAGCAAAACTCAACACCCAATACGCACTATAAAAATGTCTGCATTTTTCTTCATTTGAGAAGGTTCTTTTTCCATGCTTATAAGCATGGAAATGTATGGTATCCACGCTAGTTAAGAGTGTGGAAGATTTCACCGTAAAAAATTATTCACGCTTTATTCATAGCTTTATTCACACTTGTAATTGTGGAATTATCTCAGTTCAATGTGCACTTTCATTTGGCGGGAACAGATCATCCACTCTACAATGCCTGGAAAAAAATACTGATCAAATTATATTTTTTGGCGCCAAAGCTATACTCGACAAAAAGTATTGAAAAATATACAGCGTAGATAGGTAGTTCATTCGATTTTTTTTGGTTGTAGTGTCTCACTTAGTCCTTTGGATCTTAAACATACCAAATACTAGACTTAGCACTTATTTCATTCAAAGCCATAGATTGATTCACACATAATATGAGGAGTCATGTAAAAATTGCAGGATATCAACTCTTTTATTTCTTCCAGAGTACAATATACAAAATACATATGAATGGGCATGAATTGATTACATGTTCCAGATATAGACTAGTGTACAAGAGTAAAACTCAAAATAAAAAGGAAAAATCAATGAGCCTTGGACGAGTGGTCTTGTACTCCCTTCTTCCATCCAAAGCCCTCGATAATCCTTGCTACTTTCCTCCATTCCGCTTATTATATGTACCAATACGTATGTTACACAAATAAAAGAAGATTCTAATAAATTAATCAAATCAAATGAACTAGACAATCAAAGCACAATATTAAATTTTTTGAGTTTATCACCTAATTTAGATCTAAACATATAATAGTGTTGAATACAAAGGAAAGATGATGCATGCAAAATGTCTTTAGTTTCTGAATTTCCTTAGCATGTGTGTTATCTTTGAACGAAGGTATTTGGGTGATAGATAAATGTATCACGGTATATTTATTGCAAGAGATATTGTTGTCACACCCAAATGCATTTTGACTGAATGAAAAAATGCATCAAGAGTATTGCTTGGTGTTGTGCATCTAGATTCATGTCCTCCATAGAAGCTTCCTTGTCACTCTACAAGATCTTCCAGTCACATGATGCATGCACTAAACTCCATAGTCATACTGGTCATTGGCATTCATATAAATCACCTAGTTGGATGTGTAAAGCATTATGTGTTGGGTTGGAAGCTTAGAATATACATGTCCCAACAATTATACAACGCCCTTGAATAGTAGAAGCACCACCACCTACATCCAATAAAAATCGAAGCACCCTAATAGTTGGGACATTAACAAAGTTAATGTTGACGAAAATCTATATGTTGAGTGAATTTTCATTTGTGTAAGAAGATTTATGTACAAGATAAACTTTGGTCGACTTTGGTGTTGAAGTTACTAATGTGAAACCCAATTTTGGCATCAATCTACAAAAAGAGCATACTGAATATAGCTAGATATAAATCATATAGGCGCATACCATTCACAATTTATGTTCAAAAGGTAATTATAGTGATTAAGGCATGTTTAGAGAATACATGAAATATCAATCCAAACTAAATTGTAAGTCCCAATAACGGACTGAGGTTCATATGACATTTAACAATGAATGTTGATGATAGAAACGATTTGTATGCCATTAGCAAAAATGCAAGTGGCGTCCTAATATATTAAGATTCATAATTGACATATGTAATGCTAATAAGATGTTAATTAAGGTGTAACCATAAGTGAATATATCAATCTCCTATTAATTTCACATAACAAAATAAGTCCAGCCGAAGTGACCAGCCTTAAAGTGAATATTGTATTAGAAATAATTGTATATCTAAGGAAAGAATGACGCCACCCCTAGGGTTTGGGAGAGGCGGCGACAGAGGGGGAAGAGGATGCAACATTGGGCGGGGGCAAGGGAGGCACACCCATCCTCCGGATGAAGATCCAACTGTGGCGGTTGGGGGTGATGAGCCCTTGACTGACGGCATGGAAGCCATTCAGCTTGACACGGACGTGGAGATGCAACGATCATCTCCCCCTCGGCCTTCCTTCAAGGAAGCGGCGAGCAGAGGACTCGGACCATACCTTCCGAACCCGGTATCACCGGGCACCCTTAAACCTGAAGACATCACGATCGACAGTGTGGGTTCACTGCCTTCCTTCACCGTCAAGCCGGACATCCTCCCTCCGCTGCTTGGACCGTGGAAGAACGTGGTGATCGTCAAGGTCCTCGGACTGAGCATAGGGTACCACGCTTTAGTAAACTGGATCCAGAGTCTATGGACGCTATCAGAACACTATAGAGTCATTGATCTCGAACATGGTTATTACATCGTCCAACTTGCAAGTGAATCCGAGTTCATCAAGGTCATGACGGGAGGGCCTTACACAATCATTGGTAATTACCTGTCGATCCAATCATGGTACCCTGAGTTTCGTCAATCGAACCAAATCCCAAGGAAAATCGTGGTGTGGGCAAGGATTTCGGATCTGCCGATTCATCTCTATCATAACAAGTTGTTAGAAAGCATCGACAACGTCGTTGGGAGGACCATCAGGATTGATGATAATACTATCCAGGGACATAGGGGGAAGTTCACGAGGATGGTCATCAAAGTCGACACATCACGTCTGCTACTCCCAGGATTCATCCTCAACGGTGAGCATCTTCGCCTTGAATATGAAAACCTACCCCAGTTGTGTATGCGATGCGGCCGCCTAGGCCATGTGGATGCAGAGTGCACATTCATTGAGGTAGGATCACCATCATGTGAACAGACTCTGTCCTACTCATTGTCGATCCACGCAAAGAAATCATAGCGGAAGACCGCCCCACCAAGGAAAGATGGCACCACTACCACTGCCAGCCAAGCCAATGAAAAGTCGATGGAGGAAGCCAGTAAGGAGATCCCCCAGGACAACGAGGGCGAGTGGTTGCCCGGAGGTTGCCGACGCCAATGGAAAAAGGCGGAGAAGAAGAAGCTAGATGCCAAAGCATCTACCAACTCCGCCCCCCATAACACCTTCATCAACCTAGCAGACGATGAAGTGGCCCAAGGAAGACCCCTTGCTATCAATCCAACTGAACCCATCCAGTTTGGATCGGGTGACCCAAGTTCCTTGCCACCACTCCACCTCAGTCCCAAGTCGATAGGAGGTCACACTGTAACCCTACGTAACAGATGGATCATCATGCAGGCGCCATCTAGGACTCTTGAGAGGATCTACAAGAAGGGGAGGCTTTCCCAACAGATGGCTAGTTCATCCTCAACAGCAAAAAAAGCAATAGACTTCAACATTTTGGGTGAGGAGTAAGAATCACCAGACATGGCAGTCTAAGAAGTTGAAATCAGATTGCGGGCAGAAATTGCCTAACCCTCTCATCCTCCCTCCATTTCAATGAACATGATCACCTTCAATATCTAAGGAGCATGCTCTGACGATAAGGTCTGCTACGTCAAAGAACTCAGAAGAACCCATAGACTCCACCTCATGGTAATCATTGAGCCTCGTTGTAGTGACGTGGTCACCGACGGCGTCATCAAAAGGCTGGGCTTCCCTTCCTCACATCACGTCGAAGCACGGGGTTTCTCAGGAGGCATCTGGCTCCTGTGGGATGACGCAAGATGCAACGTTGAGATCCTCCTTACCACTGCCAATTCATCCATTTCCGGCTGAACGACAACTTCTATTTCACTGCCATATACGGCAGCCCTCAACCAACGATGAGGAAATGGCTATGGCAGCGTCTCGTCTCCATCCTCCCGCCCCAAGGCGCGCCATGGATGGCCGCGGGTGATTTTAATACAATGCTCAGTAGAACAGAGAAGATAGGTAGCGACTCTGCCTCATCCTCTATGTTCCACGAGTGCCTTCACATCACTGGACTAGCAGACTTGGGCACAATAGGACAACTCTTCACCTTTCGGTGAGGCATGGTCTGCGAGAGGATTGACAGGGCCATTTCCAATGAGGCATGGCTCTCCCACCTCTCGAACACTAGGATCCAGGTGCTCCCCCAAGTCACCTCAGATCATAACCCTATCCTTATCACTACTGGGTCAAGCGGCGCCAATGGCCCCAATAGAACAGTCACAAATGCATGTTTCAAAACCAGAGCTAGATGGATCATGGATGAGGACTTTACTGCTTGTGTTAAGTCAGTTTGGGACTCTACGGTCTCCTTCTCTGAAGCCCTACTGGCGTTCCAAAAGGCCGCAGCTAGGTGGCACCACAACTCCACAAGAACCAAGCATAAAGAGAAGGATGTGGTGCTCCATCAGTTGGACCAACTACAAAGAAGGCCAGATCATGATGTTCACACCCACATCGCCACCCGAGTTGTGGACCTCCAGGAGAGGTACGACTGCATCCTTCTCACCGAAGAGGCAGATTGGCAGTAGAAGGCGCATATCAACTGGTTACAACATGGCGATTGGAACACGAGCTTCTTCCAGTCCTATGTTTGGGCTAGAAGACACCATAACTAGATATCCTGCCTCAAGAATGATGAGGGATAGTGGATTACTGACCCAACCTTACTCCGGGCCCATATCTAGTCCTTATTCATCAATTTTCTTACTACGCCTTCACCTATATCAAATGTACACGCTAACAATTGTGCAGGTGTCTTCCCGCGAATCCCAAAAGCCACGCTACGGACTCTAGAAGTCATTCCCACTACAAACGAGGTTCATGACATCATCTTGTCGATGGCACCCTCGAAAGTGCCTGGACCTGACAGAATCATGGAAGACTTTCTACAGCACAGTTGGTCCCATGTTGGGCCTTCAGTCGTGTGCACCGTCCAACATGCCTTTCGATCAGTGGTGGTGGATCTTGTGATTGCAAACTCTCACATGGTGTTGTTGCCAAAGATCAAGTCACCATAGACTTGTGGTGATCTCAGACCGATATCCCTCAACAACGTGGTGTTCGAGGCCATCGATAAAATCATCGTTGAATGTATCAAGCCCTTGCTAGATTATTGGATTTCACCATGCCAATCGAGTTTTATCCCGAGACGCAAGATCACTGACAACATCATATTAGTACAGGAGGTTATCCACTCTATGAAGACCAAAAAAGGTGCGAAAGGTTGGATGGCCATTAAGCTCGACCTCTCCAAAGCCTTTGACAGGATGAACTGGTCCTTTATCTATAGCACTTTATCCAAGGTCAGCCTTCTGTTATGCCTGATTCAACTCCCCATGTCAATCATCCAATCGGGGGAGACATCCATACTTTGGGAAGGCGTCCCGATGGAGCCCTTCAAAATGGTGCAAGGGATAAGGAAAGGAGACCTGTTGAGCCCCTACCTCTTTGTACTTTGCCTAGAATGTCTTAGCTAGATGATCCATCGCAGTTCCGATATTGGCACTTGGAAACCAGTGGTCCTTACCAGAGGAGGCACGCCTCTCACACACGTATGCTTTGTGGATGATATCATCCTCACTGAAGCATCGTCTGCACAAGCCAGTAACATCAAGACAATCATGAGGTCCTTTTCCCTAGCATTCGAGCAGGTGGTGTCAACGGCCAAATCACACTTTTTCTTCTCTACAAATGTCACTCAGCCAGACATACACTGTATTAGCAGGAAGTTGGGTTTCCAAGTGAAAAATGACCTAGGTAAATACCTAGGAGTTCTGATTCTCCACAAGAGGACCAACAAGTCCACACACTCAAGTATTCTCAACACAATCCAGGGCAGGATGAACAGCTGGACTATACGGCACCTCTCACTAGCCGATAGAGCCTGCCTAGCTAAATCAACCCTACAATCAATTCCCACGTACACAATGTAGATGGCTATGCTTTCACTTGCCCTTTGTGATGACATAAACAGCCACATTCGTCAATTCATCTGGCAAGGCTCAGGTGACCAGAAGAAGATGTCCCTAGTTTCCTGGAAGAAAATCTCATCGAATAAAGATCATGGCAACCTAGGAATCAAGGACGCCCATGATCAGAATGCAGCTTTGTTGCTAAAAAATGTTTGGTCATATCTAAACGAGCCAAATAAACTATGGGTCAAGATCCTTAAAGAAAAATACAATGGGAGAGGAGCTGCGTCGAAAGCATCTCGTTCTGTAATGTGGCATTTCATCACCCTTAACCTACCAATGCTCCAAAGCACGTTCTCCAAATCGATCCCCAATGGAGTTGATACGAGAGTGTGGCAGGATAAATGGCTGTCCGGAGAGGACGTCCTCACCTTAGTACCTCACCATATTGTTCCAACAGACATTGCTGATCTCCAGGTCTCATCGATGTGTCTTGATAACGGTGAGTGGGGCTGGGATTTTATCCAGGCCCACCTTCCTACAAGCACCTAGGACATCATCTATATGCTCCCTTTGCCGGATAATGAAGCTGGGGTAGACAATTTCATCTGGCCCCACGAAACAAGCGGGAACCTGACTGCTAGATTTGTGTATCGGTGGTTTCACAGGAACAAAGAGCTTAATGTCCCTGGCACCTGGGCCTCAATCTGGAAGGCACAAGTTCCAGAGAGGATCAAGACTTTTTTGTGGCTTCTCCAGCACCGAGCATTGCTCACAAATGTCGAGAAGTGTCATTGACACATCAATGTCGATGGGGTCTGCCCGAAATGCCATGTTGGAGATGAAACTATAATCCAATGTCTTAGGGACTGTCTGAGGAGCGCTGCCATTTGACAGGCACTCCAACCTGCTTCTGGCTTCTTCCTTGAAGATGAAGAACTATGGCTGGCCAAAGTTGTAAAAGGTGAGCATGACATCTTACACCCAACTACACAGCTTGTCGTGTCATGGCACCTGTGGACCATTCAGAACAATGAGGTTCATGGGGGTAGTATCACACCCACTCTAACTGCAGTACGCTTCATTCAACTGCAGTTAGAGACGGTGCATAAGCTTCCCCTTCTGATGCACACTACTTCAGGGGCACCCCCCAATCCACCCCGGAGACACACCATGCCATTTCATTATGAGAACATAATCCTCACCGACGCTGCCTACACTCCGTCTCCGCTGAGATCCAGCTATGGTTGTGTGGCCTTACGCCCTGACGGAAACCTTCTCCTAGGGTGAGGTTGCCTGACTACGGCCGGTTCTGTGACAGAAGCCGAAGTCTTAGCAATCACGCAAGCTGCCGCTCTTGCTAAATCTCGAGACTGGTCCAAAGTGCTCATCATTTCCGATTCTACATCGGCCATCCAAGCCTTGTCTGCCAAGAAGTGCACTTAGGCTCGCCTCCGTTCTCACCACCGTCAATGGAAGAAGCTCATCCTCAGCAATCCCTTGTACTGCATCCTACACAGTCCCCAGGACTTCATCACAATCACTGACACAACTGCCAAACTCGTATTCAAGAACAACCAAAGAGTAGAGTTCTCACAATGGCCCCCATGGCTAGCGTGTAATGGTCCATTAGACATGTCTTTCATTTCTGCTTTGTATCCCGTCATTGATTAATTGAAGCAATTTTTCAAAAAAAAAAGTGAATATTGCGACTAACATGGAACAAGGAAGGAAAACTCACCTATAATTAAAAAAAACTCACACATCTTGGATTTTATTGCCTTCTTAGGTGGGAGTCTATGAATGAAGACTTGAAGTTGATGTTCATAAATCTAACAAAATCCTCGATCATGATAGAAAATCTCTCAAAGGCAACCCAACTTTGTTTCAACTGTGATGGATAATAAAGCCATGTGAACCTTCCACTGTTAAATAACCAATCAGAGAAAATGAGAGGTATACCCTGATAAGATACATGAAAAATAGAGCTTATGTGTGGATATATTTTGCCTATCAATGTCAGACAATAGTTGAAAAGAGAAACCAATGGATTTCCTTCTTGCCTAGAAGAATCTTAAGGTAGACTTCATGTAGAAAAGGCTTATAAACAAAATCTAGATAATATCAATTTATCACTTATAAAGGGTTGTGAATCTAGATATGCTACAAAATACATATACACAACACCAACATAGTAGTGAAGCCATTATGAAGCATTCAATATGTACAGTGACACTAATGTTCTATCTACAAAATAAAAACATCAACAGAGTATTAATTACATATGTTTGCTGACTTGGAAAAAAACCTATCTTCACTATCTACAAAAGCATGTACAAAATAGAGATAGGAAATGAAGCATGCATATGCATATATATATATATATATATATATATATATATATATATATATATATATATATATATATATATATATATATATATTTATATATATATATTTATATATATGGCATTCATTCAATGCTCGCGTGGGTAGCTACCCACCCCATATTTTGGTTACTCTTTTTGAAGTTTCTTACTTTTGACATGTAGAGGGTTATTTTACCTTGGAAAATGTTACTTTTCATGGATAGATAGTTAGATTTGCAACAAATATACAATTACATACTTATTTTACTGTGTATTCTACCCCAATCTAACTTTTGAGTGGAACAATTACTTTTTGGTCAATATAATTACTTTTTTGTCCTACGAGTTACTTTTCTAACCATATAGTTACTTTCTAGGAGGGACGGGTAGTGAAATCCAGGCTACCCGTGCGGGAACTAAAGATGAACCCATAAATTATATATATATATATATATATATATATATATATATATATATATATATATATATATATATATATATATACATATATATATATATATGAGAGCGTGTTGTGCTTCCTATACACTTAAGTATATTTGTCCTATCTCTCTCTATAATATATATATATATATATAGAGAGAGAGAGATAGAGAAGGTAAATGCACTATAATGTATAGGAAGCACAATACACCCAAATATTTTATCATGTAACCAAAAAAAATTTGATACATAAATTTGAAGTCAAAATTTAAAAATTCAGGTCAACCAGTAGATGAGAAACATAAACACAATGAATTTTAAACTATTTTATGAATTTCATAATTAATAGGGTGAAAGGTGATTCACCTCATTCTAAATCAAGGTTATACGAGCCAAAAAAATGGGTGGCTCAACTGAATGAATCGATTACCAGCCGCTCGAGCTAGTTTTTTTTTACCACAGACCCAGAAATGCCACACAATCAGCTAAGGACCGATTGACTGGCTGGTGGAACTAGTGAATCGATTTCATTTACAATGAATAGATCAGTCAATGCCTAATTTAAAGGAGGGAAGGACCTGACCTCTCATTCATCCCCTAAAATTTCTACCCTAGTGTTGGAACCTTCTTCTTCCCTAGGGGTTCTAGTGAAAAGGACAAAAACTCCTCCCACCTAAGGTGACTCCAAGAGGAGCAATGCCCCCACTTGCTACCTCAAATAGGTACTACTACTACTAACTCAAGTTATAGTTGTTAGTTGTTGCAACCCTCTTGATATGTTGGATGCAAGTGATACTTATTAATGCATGCAGGTGTGTTTCCTCTTACTCTCCTCTTCTTTTTCTTCTTCCCCATTCTCTTCCTCTAACTTCACCATGATCTAATTGTTGATTCCTTAGTAGATAGTTGTTTCTATGTTGCTTCCATGGGTGTCCTTATATGCTACATGTGTGTGTTGCTACTTATCCTTGTGTGTGGTAAGTAGTGACACTCTTCTTCATCTACTCTACCCTAATTTTTCTTTATTCATAGTTCTACTCTAGTTTCTATTACCTAATGTTGATGCCAATCAATAATCACTATATTCATTCCTAATGTTAGTGCCTACTACCTATTGCTATGGTAATGGTGGTGCATATTATAATGATGATGTTAGTTCCTATTTTTGTGTTGTCATGCTGACATCACTAGTTGAACTAGTGAACTGAGAATTGGTAGCCTCAGTGATTAACTTGATGGTCATATATGAAAAAATTGTTCAGAAGTCATGCCAACAAAAATTATAGTCATTGCTTATGTAGGTAGTTCATGTGTGTCAAATAGATGCTGTGTAAGTACATATGCATTTATGATATATCAATATCAAATGTTGTCCAAATTTACAGACTTTTTTAGGTGGAACCAATGAACAATTTTGATTTACAGCCAACTGACCGACCAACCTTCATGCAATGCCTAGTTTAAAGAGGGAAAGAGACTTGACCTCCCATTATCCACCCTGAAATCTCAATCTTAGTGTTGAAACCTTGTTCCCTAGAGGTTCTAGTGATATTGACAACAACTCCTGATGACTAAAAGGTATCATCATGAGGTGTCAACACCCCACTCACCACCTTTAGCAACTAATACTACCACAGACTCAAACATCTACTAGCTGTTGCAAATCTCTTGATCCACTTGATGTAAGTTTTTTTTATTTATTCATGTTTTCCTCCTCTCCCTCTCCTCTTCTTTTTCTTATTTTATGTTTTCTTCTTCTAACTTCACCATGGTTTAGTCATTGATTCTTTGGCAATTGTTACTTAATTTATACCACGGGTAAGTAATATTATTGATCATGGAATAGTATAAAGGAAAAGGAAAAGACTAAAGAAGATAGTCATGTCCATTAAGTTGACATGTTTTCAAGTTATCTTCCTAAACTTTAGGTATCTCCTTCAATATAATCCCACTAAGACAGATTCCTACTATATTCCAACCTGTTGTAGGTTCTTCATTTTTCATCGTTTTGGAAATATTTCATCGACTATCTATATAGATAAATTCTCTATTGAGTGATTTTTGAGATAATATGCAAATTCTTATAGGGACATGTGATAGAATTTGTGGGAGTTCACCACTAAAAAAATCTAGTGGCGTGATAGAAATATTTCAAACATGCCTCGTAGACAAGGAAATCCCTTACCTTAATTATCAATAAATCATTGCTCGTGTTGGATATATAAACTATATGAGGGTAGTCCTTGTCATGTATAATCATCTCTTTAAGAATTCTTAATATTAGGTTGCACATATATAAATGGTGATCTAAATGATAAATACCTACACCTCCTTACCCTAGATTCACAATTGAGGGAAAATTCTTGACACAGAAAAATGTGTTGTATAAACTAATGGAGTTTACCATAGCCTATTTTAATCACATCTCCTCACTTTAAGGTAGTCTCACTTTAGAAAGAAGAAGTTAAAAATACACTTTTAGTAAGATATGGTGGAAAATGTCCATGCATGTAGTACATGTAATTTCATATAGTAGTGAAGGTGAAATTTGATAGTTGAAACATGTTATGGTTAAGAATCTATATGAAGGGATCAAATGCCACAAGTTTGCTTTGTGATAACACACTAACTTTTTGTATTATTTCTATTTGACTGGAATAAAATATGTTCTAGACCTCTTAAGTCAGCTAGAAAACTCAAGTGTAAACTTATTGATACACCCATGCAACTATTTTATAATGCTAAGATGAAGATATTTCTATATATCTAGAAACATATACTACATTAGGCTGGAAAAAAATGCTCGATCCCTCATAAGTATTAGCATCATGCAGTAAGTGTAAGCTCCTATACTACTCACATGCAAATGTGTGTCCATTATACTCACGTACATCGAGAGATGTCCAAGAAAAAGAATTATTCCCAACAGAGCTCGTATGTTAGCCTTGAATTTGTGATAGAAAAATTTGGAATGATACAAATAGCATAGAAGGTCTACTGCTGATAATTCCACATACAAAATGGCAAAGTTATCATATAGAACCATATACAGAGAGGAAAAGTTATCACATAAAGAAGTAATGAACAATTCTTGGTAGCTCATTATAGTAAGTAAGTTATGAATTGAATCCATCAAGGAATTACTGAACTTAACAAAATTATCTTTTATGCTTTATTAAGTGACATGCCTAAGTTCCCAATGAAAGGATGTTGAAAAATGAGGTTGGTATCAACCTATTCAATAATATCTCCAACATGGTCAAATGAAGCCTATCGATATTGGGTATCCTTTTTCTGGAAAAGGGTAAATAGTATTCATCAAAGATGAGTATAGTGGTATAACAAAATCTTATATACTATACAAGTGGGTTTAAACAACAAGATCCCATTGTCTCAGGATCTGAGGATCCACATTGAGTCCCTACTTGGGTTTAGCTAAGAAAATCCCTTTAAGCCTATTCACATAGCTATCAAAGAACAAAATGGAACATCTTGGGTTTCCCATGAATCCTATTATTCCTCTCTTGCCAAAATGCAAAGCACAAAAGCATAATAGATGATCTAGCAAGAGGTCCAAGAAAAGACATCTTCTCCTTGATCTTGTGATGGGTGTCTTTGAAAGATTGTGGAGGGCATCCCCCCCTGATAGGCCTAAATCATGCGTCTGAAAGGAGGTAGATTTAGAAAGATTGCACTTTTTAATTTATAACCTGAAAACTTCAATGACTATCGTAACTTTATTATGGGGTCAAATTAGATATACGGGGTCGAACATAGGGACGTGGGTACATTTAGGATGCTTAAGATCTCACTCTTAAGTCAGTTAAGGCAATCCGATAGTTGATAAAAGTATGGAACTACTAGTCTATAAAAATGTCACAAAATAAAATAAAACAAAGTTAAGAAAACAAAATAGAGTTTGTAGGGTTCTACTAATCAAAGAGAAGGAGTTATTGGATATGTAACCGCAAGTTGAGTTGGCTATGCACCCGTTATCGAGTGTAAACAATCCTCAAACACCCCATCAAGCAACCTACATCCAAACATTATATGTACTATGGTATCTGTTTCTGTGGGGTTATCCCACTTGCTTCTGTGAAGCGTAACTAAAACCCATCAATGATATGAAACCTCTCTCGAGGATGACAAATCAACACCCTAGAATATTCTAGATTCCCTCTCAGGTCTAGAATATTTGAAGATGCCAGGAACATGTGTGATCAGGGCATGACCTGGTAGTAGAACTGATTGTGTCGGGTTGGGCCCGACTGTACCCAGGTCTATGGTTCTGTACAAATCACCTTGAACCGTCCTCATTTCAAATTCTGATCCAAACTAACTTCTTTTATATATTTCTACAACGTATCTCTCGATATAGGTAGAATAAGAAGTTTAAGAAAGTAAGAGATCAACCAAACTAGCAATCAATGCTAGAAAGAGAAGATAGAATAGAAAATGTACTAGATCTGAAATAAAATTGCTTGCTTAAGGTAAAAGTACATAAACATGCCCAAAATGGACTACATAGCCAAGAAGGAGCTCAACTAGCCATGAACAAGCATAGTTGGCACAGAACAAATATGGAAGGACATCATTTATACATAAATAAAGGATAACAGTAGAAGAAAGGAGAAGAAGAAGAGATTTATCATGTAGAGGATAGGTGGCTCTTGCTCCTTAGCCTCCATATAGGCCAGATATCATTTTGGGTCATCATCCTTGGTCTTATGGAGTCCTTGGCCTCCTTTCTCTTTGATTCTACCCCAAGCAGTAACTTGGTGGGTATATGGAGGTGGAAGATGGCTGAGAATGGTAGGATATGGGTGAATGCTGGTGGGAAATGATGGTGGATGGAAGAAAACTGAAGAGATGGGCGTAGGATGAGAACTTTAACCCTTTTAAACCTTGGAACTCTCCCATAGGGCCCTGGGAACCAAAATAGGTTAGAACAGGGAAATGAAACCTCCAATGTTTGGAACGCCTCTCCAGGTAGCAAGGGGTGGGTATTTATAGGCGAAGGCAGAGTGTATATAATAAGTGGTCTCGACACATGTTTCAGTTGCTACACTTGTCTCGGCCCGACCGTGCCTAGTGTAGCAGTCGAGATATGTCATAGTCGAGGCAGATGTCATGAGCGCAAAGCTTGTAGTGGTTGAGATAGATGTCGCGGTTGAATCAGTTGTTGCGGTCAAGATGGATATTGGCCCTTGTCCTAGGCCCGACCATGCTAGGTTGGGCATGGCCGTGTCGGGTGTCTTGGTCGTGGTGGATGTAGCGATCGCAATGAGTGTAGCAGTTGCAATAGTCTTTATTGTAGTTTTAGCGGTCACAAAGCCCTGTAGCAGTTGCTACACATTGACCTTGGCCCGATGGTGCTGGGTTGGGCACGACCGTGTCGAGCATAGTGGTCGAGAAGGTGTAGCGGTCGCAACCCTTATAGTGGCCAAAATTCCTTTGTAGCAGTAGCAACCCTTTGTAGCGGTTGTGACCTTACACCTTAGGGATGAACCCACCCCATGGGGGTGGGGCTATTACTGGTGGTTGATGGGCCCACGTCGATGAACCTTCTAATTGGCGAGGATGCTTTCTGATAAAGGACTGACCATCATAAATAGGGTCCAAGATATCAAAAATTTCTTAGGTCTAAGATGTTAAAAGTTTCTTCAGTCTGCTAGTTAGTTATTGGGACCACGGTCTCCTAAGCTGGTACACGTAACACAATTCTTGTGGGGTAGAATCTGGAGAAATGAAATCTTTGAGTTTGGTGACAACAATTTCCAAAATTGGCTAGTTGAGAAACTCTACCTATAAATTACTAAAAGGTAAGGAGCTAGGGTTATTTTGGGCATATTAAGGCTATATTGACATAAAACCATTGATAAATGCTTGAATTTGGGTGTTATCACCCCCCGTTCCAAGTTTAAGGCTGACTCTACAACTGATATAGTAGCTAAATCTGCATCTAAAGAATATGTCATGGAACCGTTTGATACCCTCATCCCACTCCCACTGACTATAGAGTCAGTGGCAGCAGGGTTTGGGTGCCTGTCCATAAAATGACACAAGTAATTCTCACAGAAAATATATATGTAAAAGTAGTAACCACAAACAAGATACTAAAAGGGGATAGAGAAGCAAGTACCCATTGCTAGTTCTAACATCCCATTGAGGTTTCATTTAAGGTTTAGAGTCTTTAGTGTAATGAATCTTAGATAGCAACTAAAAAATCAATAAACAAAACATATTAATGTTAAAGCATTAAGTATGCCATGAAAAAGCATGTAAACGAATTAAGAGTAATACAAAAGCTTGGTTGGCTAGGAAATACGATAACGAAGAAGACATGGAAACAACTAGAGAAAACTTAACAATATCACTTAATACAAAGCATGTTTTAGATGTATTGATCCATTACATCAACATTAGGTTGTATAATGCATTAATATATCTTATGTTTGAGCTTTCATTAACATATTAGAATTGAACATGAAAATAGTAGTCATACGAACAGTAGTTCAACCAAGTACTTAACTAGCCAAGCATTTATACGAGTGTACATACAAGCAAGACAATATCATAGTAGAGTCAAGAGGAAAATGTACCTTCTGAGTAGTGAGAAAGATATGATGGGATCTCTAGTAGTGGTCCAGCCCAAGTTCACTGAAGATGCAAAAGATACAGATCTAGTCTTACATTACAATGGTATGATAAGATAAGCATCATATGAGTCATGTGGAGGTTTCTCTAGAACTAGGTTTCAAATAGATCAATTGAGGTCCAAATTCCATATGTGCATGGAATCAATCACCCATAGCACAAAGGTCACATAAACATCTTTGGTCTAGGTGATCCATCCACATCATGAGTACTGCTAGATATGTAAGGTTTGATTAGGTGTAAGGGAAGAATGACATTTAGATTATCATCAATATTCAATCATGTAAGATCATAACTAGGCATATTAGATCAATTCATGCAACATAGCACATTTCCAAGCCATAGAAGCACTAAGTAGATCAAGTTGTCTTATAATATGCAACATGATATGTATCACTTAACACACCAATCACTAAGATTCTTAATCCTAGAGTTTAAACATTTTAACTTTCCAGTTAAGGCTAGTATAGAAATGGTCGAATCCCAAAGGACAACTTTTTAAGATTATTTCTTCTTAACCCAATTGTTTGAAGAACTTATTTATTTGTTTTTTATATTTTCAGATTTTGAATGAGAACGTAAAAGTCAGTTTGGGTGATGATTGATTACACTAAGAAAGAAAATTACTGAAATTAAAAAGGTAAACAAGATTGTTATTAGCACAAGGAAAACTAGAATGAAAAGACTAGAACGTAAGAAAGCAACGAGCGATGATTGAAATCAAAGGGAGAGAATCGAGGCTTAGGGGGGTTACCTCCTTCGCCATGGCAAGGAAACAAATTAACAATTAATCGACAATTAGGTGATGGCATGTGAATCACAAAAACCCACAAAAGGTGAACTCCACATAAGCCCATTGGTCTTGGTGCTCATGTTTCCTAGTTCATCATCTAAAAAGAGATAAATCCATGGTCACATTAGAATCTCTATGTGAATTGGTTAAATCATTCTAAACCCGGATTTCCATGGTCATTTCCATCTGAGTTAACATATACATCTAAGCGAGTAATTACTTCGCTAGATCATCGATTAAATAAACCAATCTCCGTCTAAAGAAGTCGATTAAATATGATTCGATCAAACCATGGCTAAGGGGTTATTCCCCTTTCCTCGATTAGGAACTACTCACTCATGATTGAGGAGAAGGGGGAGACAAAGGAAGAAAGTACCTTGGCCATAGCCTAGCCTAAAATAGGAACTTGATCCTTATGCTAGAGATAATGAAATGGCCAAGTTCTTAATTCCTTTCTCTAGAACTAAAGAAAGGGGGACGGAGATCTTGATCTAAAAATAGAATAAAAAGAGCCGAGGAACAATCTAAGAGTGAACAATGCTTCAAGAAATTAAGAACTTTATTGTAGAACTAGAAGAATACAAGCTTAAGTTGCTCCGAGAATTCCAGTACAAGAGTAAAATATAAGATCATCCTAGGGAGGAGGAAGTGCCCCTCCTTTTATAGGAGAAGGAGGGGAGGAAGCCCTAAGAGAATACAAAGAGTTTGAGGCTATTGGAAAGAAAAGAATAATGATTTTCATTCCTTAACATTCCTTTCCTTGATTGCTCTCTCCAGCATTGTCACCCAAGTAGAATCCTATTCCAAAAGAATATGGATCCTTCTATTTTTTATGCATCTTACTTAGGATTATGTCTGAAGTGGTGCTAGCAAGTTTAACATTCTTGTATTCTTCAGTAACATACTTCCTAGTCAACAGATATTTCATGTACTTGGACCAGGCGGGCATGTCTGCCAAAGCATCAAGGAAAGGAATGTCGACGTGCATTTTTTTCATAGCATCCCTAAATTCCATGAAGCGGGCATCAAATCTTGTTTGTTTTAGGTGGGCTTGGTAGGGAGGTCAGGGTTTGTAGATTGGTTCTTCATCTTCTTCCTGAGGGGTTTTATGTACGGATGGTTTGGGTGTAGCTTCAAGTGCAACGACTACCATGTCCTCATCCTTGAATTCTAGTGGTGCGTCCGAAGATTTTTCTAGAGGGGGAGGGGAGTGCACCTTTTCCGAATGAGTGGAGACAACTTTTAGTTGTTCGGGATGTTTGGGGTTGTTTTCAGGCTGCCCCAAAAAATTTATGGTAGGGGGTTTCTATTGGGAAAACAACCGAGCTAGTTGGGCATCAGTCGCCTTTTGATGAGCTTGTTGAGCAATGATGATTTGCTCCAAGGCGGCTATCCTTTCGTCAGCTGAGGGGGTGGGGGTAGGAACATTTGGTTGAGGAGGTGGTTGATTGAGGTTTTGGGGAAGGTTAAGTTTTGAAATTGTTATCCTTGATATGGTGGTCGGGTTGGATGATTTCCTCAGTAATTTCCTTGGGTTCCAAAGTTCCTTTGGTTGTTGTATAGGAATCCAGGTGGTGGTCGATTTTTACCTTGAGGGTAGGGAGGCCTTTGTTGGGATTGGAGTTACCTAGAGTTCTCGGCACCTGAAGGGTTCCCATATTGAAAACTAGGGTGATTTCTAGTTTGGTTGGGGTTATAGTAACCTTGGCCTGGTATGGTATGGATTGAATTGAGGTCTTCTGGCTATTGTCGCATTTCAGGTTGCATGGGCATGTTGTAGTGGTATTGACAGTGAAGGGTGGTGTGATTGTATCCTTGGGAAATTCCACAAAGAGAGTCAACGGCTTTTATTTGTTGGGGTGACTCCCTAAGGGTGCCTAGGGATGATTCTAACCGATCTTGTTTTAAGGCAATTAATTTGAGGATTTCTGCTATGCTTTGGATATCATAATTAACTTCTACCTTTGACCTTAAGGATTCCACCAATTCCCCTTCTATCCCTTGTTTTAGAAGCCCATTTGACTACTTCCCATGCACTAGTCAAACTTTGATGCATGAAATTCCCTCTAGATGAGGAATCGAGAAAGAATTTGGTATCATCATCAACACCATGATAGAAGATCTCTATGAGTTGGGCTTGAGAGATATCATGGTGAAGGAACTTCCTAAGTAAGTCTTTGAACCTTTTCCAGGCTTCTCCTAAATATTCTCCTAGGGACATGGAAAAGTGAGTGATTTGACCCCTGAGTTCATAGGTGAGAGAAGGGGGGTAAAATTTTTCAAGAAACTTTCTTTGTAGAACTTCCTAGGTTGTGACATGTTCTTCGCTCTCCATAGTCACTAGTACAGAATTGACCTTTAGTGTCAATTAAATTAAGGCTTTTGGTGTCGGTTTCAAAGTGACACCCAAGTGGGTGCTGCTTTAAGTAGAAACCTTTAGCGTCGATTTCAACACCGACGCCATAACCCTTCCCCCACCAACAAAAGCGCCAACAAGGGCACAATCAATGTCAATTATTACCGACAACTGACACCATATCCCTGTGGACACCACGGCCATGCTTCCCAGTACGGCCATGCTACCTAGCCACCACGGCCGTGCAGGGCACAATAAGCATCAGTTTTTACCAACAACCGACGCCAGTAAGGGATAAAGATGTCGGTTTTATACTAATAACCGACGCCTATGTATTTTGTTGTCAGTTTTATACTAATAACCGACGCCTATGTTCAGATTTTTTTTCTTATCAGTTTGCAGGCCTGCTATATGGCTGGTCAACAGGATGCAAAACCTGCAGTTCAATTCTGAACTATAGGTTTACAACATCCATTGATATCATCCAACAACAGCCCACAAACCTGCAAAATTAACAAGATGGACAACAATTTATGATCACACACATGTATAAGCACATTTAATTCATATTATTTTTCATCACACACATGTAGAAACCAGTATTTCCATTTCAAAGTTGCAGGCTTGCTGTATGGCTGGTCAGTAGGATGCAGAACCTATAGTTCAGTTTTGAACTGCAGGTTTACAACATCCATTGATATCAGCCAACAACAGGCCACAAACCTATAAAATTAACAAGATGGACAACAATTTATGATCACACACATGTATAAGCACATTTAATTCATATTATTTTTCAACACACACATGTAGAAACTAGTAGTTCCATTTCAAATTTCCTCCATTTTCACACATATTTAGCAACATGCAGTTCCATTCATTTCATCTCTTTTCACATCCAGACACACGTAGAAACATTCATGTATTGATCATCTTCTCATTCACACATATGGCAATTCATAAAAATTCATTCACATTCACACAAAAATAATTATGAGAACAAAGTTTAGAAATATCATTCTTTATTCATCAACGTCATTATCGCCATCAGTATCCCAATCATATTTAAAAATTCTCACTACTTGTAGGGCTTTTACCCATTGTTCTCTTACATCATTTAAGTCTTCCATCGTATAGGGAGTATGTATATCTAATAACTTTTGACCTGTAGTGAAATTAGTTTTAAACACCTTCAAAGAAAATGACGTATATATAATTAATAATATATAATAAGATTGATATATTTTATATTATCTAATGAGACTATATATAATACCTGATGTATGGTATCAATTTCCATTAAGGCATGTTTGATAATTAGGTCCATAAATCGCATCACATAGTATGCACATGCCCAACCATTGTCTTGTATAGCACGCTATAAATTGAAACATACAAAATATTCAAAAATACAAATAAGCACATTTCACATAAATAAATACATTGGAGTCAGGAAATTACTTTCACATTCTCCCAAATTAGTGGTTGTTTCTTTTTCTTGGAGACCTTTCCTCCATCTTTTTTGAACTCATGTAAAGCCCTACATGTTAATGTAACACATTAAATTGCATAATTAAATAGTAATGTAATAACAGATGTTCACGGATATAAAAATATGAAATATTTCTCACGGGGATAATGTCCTTTTCATTGTGTGTCCATATAATGTATTCAATTCCTTCCACACATGATCTAGATAATAGACAGTGAACGTCTTGGGGACAATAACTAGTAACTTCCAATGCCTACCACTAGAGGTAAGAAAGTTTAAAATTAATAACTCAAAATCCACAATAAAAATGTAATTTTCTTAAGTCCAAATTATAAGCAAAGTAAACTTACTCAACATTGAATGGAGCTATTATCACCGTCTTATTTTTTTTTACCAAAATATTTAAAAGAAGCAGAGTAGTATGAAGTAACTAACGAAGGGTCTTTATCTATAAGACAAATCAAAGATGGAACCAAAAATCCCACATGGGCAAATGAGAAATCTTTACATATCATGTGTAAGTGGCTACAAAACATGTATTACGTATGCATTAATATATAAGAAACCCGATCACCATATATAAAACATGGTATATGGATGTATAAACAAGATCTCACCATATCCATAGCTCTATCATAGATGTATTCAGCCAATCATAACGAAACCACTCCAAAATATCTTGTATAAATATATTTTTATCGTATGATTGACCTACAACATCCTTTGGAATAGAAATATTTATAGGGAAATTTGGGTTATGTCCGCCTATCCATTCTACCATACCCCTACAATTAGGACCTAATGAGGCATATAGGTCCCTTAGAAGCCAACTTGGTACTTCAGGAGATGGAGGTGGAGGATGAGATGTAGTGGGTGTCTTCCTTTTGACCAGTATATATAATTTCATATCAATTGACTCATATATACACACTAACAAATTAACGTAATGTAAATTTACCATACAATATTCGTATAGATGACATTCTCTTTGGGCAACAATATCACTCCGCCTTTTGCCTCACCAATCATTTCAGAATCTGGGTGGGCATATGGCAATGGAAGATCACTCGAATTGGGGAGTGCATGTATCGGGTTCACACGAACCGCACCATCTGGTACTGGAGTCCCATGAAACATGTTCCCTGGAAGGGGTGGGTAAGCCTTGGCCTCTGCAACAATATATTCTTGACTTTTTAGACGTCATAGCTTCAACCCCTACAAATTTACGTAAAGAATGTTATATACATATATATATATATATATAAACATATCATCTTGAAAATACTAGCTACTATGTCATAAAAATACTTACATCGAATGTGCTAAGTGGGTCTACAGGATTACTCCCAACCTCTACAGTAGGAGAAGAGTGGCATGCCACATGTACTGTCTGAGTGGCAGTCTGAGACACATGCCACTTCACCATTGCTTTTTGGATTCTCTTATTAATTAACTCATCTACATATATATCGATAAAAGAAATGCTACCTTTTAATTATTGAATTCCCTTTTGCAATAACATTCTAAAAAAAGAATAGGTTACCTCAACATTTGATAATCCCGCTTTTGGGACAGGTTTGCGTTGTGATGGCCCAAAGAATGCTTTTATGCCCACACCAGCGTCTGCACTCCTAACACGTCCAGGATGCTCTGGGTTACCCAGAGCAACTATCAATTCATCCCTTGTGCCCACAGGGATGAACTTGCCTTCCTTCTTCTGCTCATGAAGCTCCCGCTAATCGCCATCAATAAAAATTGGTAATTAAACATAACAATAATCAATATTGATCAATTGCTCTAAGAGTTGAATTTTACCATTTTTGCATCCGCCTCAGCAGTTGCGGGCTTGGTTATATCTCCCTTCTTGTTTTTCCTCCCAGCTATCCACATAGCATGGTGAGGCAGAGGTGTGGGAGCAATAGTAGAGGACTTTGTAGTCTCCTAAGTAGTAGCAGACTAAGCAGTAGACTCAGCCTATAGTCTTTGGCAAACACCTACATAGCCTCTTGGACCCATCGTGTGGTAAAGCACATTCAGTGCATACCTTGCTCTTTGAGCATCAATGATAGCCTTGTTAGTAAGCACATTAATTTGGTTAGTAACACTAAAGGTTAATCTTGAATAGGTGAATACATAAGAACATATATTAATTAAATTGGGAGTGGCGCTTAATACCTTGAATTCATCCATTTTTCTTTAGGTAACAAACTCCTCCCAGTCTTTGGGGTCCAGGTAGTTCCATTGCTCAGTGGTTGCCTTCTTCCTCTTCTCAACATCATGTATGTAATCTCGGGTAAGATGTTTCCTATAGTTCCTTAGGACTCTCCCACAGCGTTGCATCACGCATTTACGATGCAACTTTTCATCCAGTTCAAATATACTCTACAAAATAGAATTGCTATTAACTAGTATCCTAAAAATTAGTAATCTACAAAAATAGAATTGCAAATACTAATAACTCATGCATAGTTCCTTCCTTACTAAGTCCTTCTTCCCCTTAGGAACTTTATGCCAAGATTCTACATTAGGACTACAATGGCTACGAGTAAGAACCCCAAGATATGAAATAAATGAGTTGTGGTTCACTCCAACTAAATTTCCTACATTATCGAAATCCACATCTAGTTTGGGTCCATTGCCCCTTTATTTTGGTAACTTGTTCATCATTGTGATGCCCCTCACTTTTTCAATTTTTTTTCTACTCATCAAGTGCCCCAATTTCTTCAGGGGGTACATCACCAACCTAAAATTTGATTTAAAAAACACACTTATTAGATACAACTATAAATGAACATATAAATAGATATATTTTTGGAACTTACATTATGAGGTGGCGCATTGACGTCCTCACCCTCACGGTAATCATCATCATGGTCATCATTTGAATGCTTAGCCATCTGAAAGTTCACATTCACATTGTAAAGTTCACATTGTAAAGTAATTCAAATTGTAAAGTTCACATTCACATTGTGAAGTAATTCACATTATAAAGTTCACATTCAGAAAAATAAAACATATAAAAAATATAAACATGCATGCCTCTAATATTGTGTTCTTTTATCAATTAACAATCCTTCATTGTGATCTCCGCACACATACAAGTCATCATTAGCTTCAATATTTGGTGGTGTTGGCAACCCAACTGAGAATGGACTAGAGTCATCATACTTATCATAGTATTGTTCTTCAACTATAAAATCTTCAATGAACTGTCTTTTATCATGAAGAACAACCGACCATTTATCATTTGCAGGATCATCAATATAAAATACTTGTTTCACCTATGATGTCAATATTAATGGTTCACCCTTCTTGCCAATCTTTTCAAAGTTTACTAATGTGAAACCCAATTCATCCACTATAACTCCTTTGGTGTTATCAACCCAATTACATTTAAAGAGCAAAATTTTGAAATTTACGTAGTCAAACTCCCATATGTCTTCAATGACACTGTAATATGACATTTTAGCTTCATGTGGACTCTAATCCTTTATACTTACAAAAAACAATGAAGACGCTTGAAGGGTGACCCCACTGTTTTGGACAAAACTCTTATCCTCTTGACGCTTTGTGTAATATGAGAATCCATTTATGTCAAACCCTTCATAAGACATAACATTCAATTTTGGTTTAAAGGTGAGGCATTTGATAGTTTCAGTAAGATTATTTGGTGTTTGAGATAGTTGTTGTAAGACTTTATCTTCAAACCACTTAATAAATGTCTCGTTATGCCCTCTAGCAAGCCACATTGAATTGGTTTGAGGATATTGTCTCTTGATGAAATTGGTATGTTCCTTGATATAAACAATCACTTCATTGATGTTGTGTAAAATATACAAGTGACCTTGTTCCAACTACTCACGACTGATTACTTTCATCCGTGATCCCAAAATTCCTTTGCCAAAATGCTACTCAATATTCTTGTCATTAACAGGAGCGTCATTACCACTCATAAAGTCATTGAAAAAATCTATAACCTCTCTCACCACATAAGCCTCAATAATACTCCCTTTAGGCCGATAACAGTTTCGAACATCACCTTTAAAAATGCCCATGTATCGTTCAAAGGGATACATCCAATGCAAGAAAACTAGTCCCAACAATTTCAATTCCCTAGTCAAGTAGACAACAAGATGTACCATGATATCAAAGAACAAAGGAGGAAAATACATCTCAAGCTGACATAGGGTAACGACCACTTCTCTTTGCAATTCATCGAGAGTATCAGGGTCAATAACTTTGCTGCACAGACTGTTGAAAAAGAAACAAAGTCTGGTGATTGCAAACCTTATATGCTTCGACAATATAGATCGAATTACCATGGGTAATATTTTTTGCATTAGAGTGTGACAATCATGAGATTTAAGACCTATCAACTTCATATCTTTTATTGATACCAATCTATGGATGTTGGATGAGTAACCATGTGGCACCTTAACATTTACCAAGCATTCACAAAAAGCTTTCTTCTCCTTTCTAGACAACGTGTAACAAGCGGGAGGTAAGTATGTTCTCCGATCGCTACTAACTACTTATGTTAATTATGTCCTTATTCCCATTTCACATAGGTCCATTCTAGATTTTATCCCATCTTTAGTCTGACCTGGTATATTCAACAGGTACCACTGACGCTATCACAGACATTTTTCTCAATGTACATGACATCGATACAGTGTCTGACTGCCAAAAAACTCCAATAAGGAAGATCCCAAAATATTGACTTCTTCTTGAATAAATATTTGTCACTCTGTGTGGCCATGGTACATTGTGATCTCTTACCAAATTCATTGGCAAATTCTTTTACTCTTTCATAAACAACCTCCCCTGGTATACGTTTAGGTGCACTCCATTCCTCATTTCATCCATTGTATGCTTTGCGCAACCTACGGTACGGATGGGATTTTGGAAGAAACATTCGATGACCAAGATATACAGTCTTTCTACCATGTTTTAGTCATATTGAATCAGTGTTCTCTTCACATATAGAACACGCTTTAGATCCTTTGACACTATATCCAGACAAATTTCCATATGCTAGAAAGTCATTAACAGTGCAAAACAACATAGCGTGCAAACGAAATGTCTCTCTTCGTGAAGATACATAGGTCATCACACCTTCACCCTAGAGTTTCTTTAAGTCATCAATTGGAGTTTCAAGATAAACGTCGATATCATTTCCAGGTTGTTTAGGGCCCGATATCAACAACGACATCATAACATACTTATTTTTCATACACAACCAGGGAGGAAGATTGTATATAACAAGCATAACTGGCCAAGTGCTATGTTGGCTTCTCAATGTCCCGTACAGATTCATCCCATCTATACAAAGCCCAAGTCTTAGATTCATGACTTCTTCACCAAATTTAAGGTACAATAAATCAATCTTCTTCCACTGTGGGAAATCAGACGCATGTTGTAGGATCTCATCATTATTTTTCTTAACATCTGCATGCCACCTCAAATTCTTCGCATCTATCGGATTAGCAAACAAGCGTTGAAACAGTGATATTATAGGTAGATACCACATCACCTTGGCAGGAGAACCAGTTTTGGACTCCCCCGAAGTCGTCAATTTATACCTTGACACACCACATTTTGGACAATCTTTCAAATCTGCATAGTCCTTTTGAAGTAATACACAATCATTCGGGCATGCATGTATCTTCTTGACCTCCATTCCCATTGGGAACAACAATTTCTATAACTAGTATGTTGAGATTGGTAGCTCGTTTTCTTCAGGAAGAATCTTTCAACAAAGACAACAATGACGTGAAGCTTTTGTCGCTCCATCTATTGTTAGCTTTCAGCTTATACAATCTCAACACAGCGCTAAGCTTCGTAAACTTAGTACAACCTGTGTATAACAGTATCTCAGCATCATGCACAATGTTTCTAAACATGGGAGGTGGAATCAGTGTGCTCTACCCCACAACTATCCAGCATCATATTAATGATGTCTAATGGAACTGGTTCATTCACATCTACGTCATCAGAGGCAATTTCTTCATCCATACAAGCACAGCTATCGACATCCACTTATTTCAGGTTTGAAATCTTTCCATGTCAGTGCCATTCTGTATATCCTTGTACAATCTCGTTGCACATGAAATGACTTTTGATTTCATCACCAGTGCTGATTTTTAAGTTGTTACCGCAATACCTACATGGACAGTAGAACCTATCTCCAGATTGTTTCCTATGTTCCTCAACAAATCTAATAAAATGATCAAGACTAGAAATAAACTCTAGGGTGCAGCTATTTGGAATGGACATCCATGATCTATCCATTCTATTATCAAAGAGAAAACAAGTATATATTAGGGTTTAGGGTTAAAAGATTAGGGTCTAGGGTTAAAATATTAGGGTTTATGGTTAAAAATTTAGGGTTTAAGATGTTATATATAATAAATCTGTACCACCTATCCAAGAACAGTCCCAAACCGGGGACTATCTAAGATTTACTCCTATTGAGTAAATCTTGGACGGGTTTCTAGGCCAACAAATACATGTATGTTGTCATTCTTATACCTACAATCTGTGTACCACCTATCCCATTCTTGAATACCTAATCTCACTAGTAAGTGTATAATGTGTATTGGGTTTTGAAGAAAATTTCGGTAGCATTTCCCCACTGTTCTCTAAGTACATATTTACTTAGAGAACAAATGGGGAAATGCTACTGAAATTTTCTTGAAAACCCAATAAACATTTTACACTTACATTCTAAGTGAGATTAAGTGTTCAAGAACAGTCCTAAACCGGGGACTATCCAAGATTTACTCCAAATGAGTAAATCATGGATGGGTTTCTAGGCCAACAAATACATGTATGTTGTCATTCTTATACCTACAATCCTAGTTTCATCATTCATATCCTAAGTTTTATGTAACATCATTTAATCATGCTTGTCAGTAAATACTAAACAGTAAATAAACCATGATTCCATATATCAAAGATTTGAATCAAAATGAAGCCTAATGGCACATTGGGAGAGTGAGAAAATTATACCTCACTTGAAGGTTGAAGAAGAAATATATGCAAATCAACAACAAGTCAACAACTCCTGCAACAACACAAATGCACGATTTAATTCTGTTATAATGTATTAATTAGGGGTCAATCTTGAAGTTTTAACTTGCTTCAACGTCGGTCCCCCTACTCTAAATTCATGGAACTCAGAACTGAAGGGGAAGCGAGGTATCTTTCTAGGTCCTAATAACTACTGGGAACATCTTCTTCACCTCCCTTTTATCCACAACTCCTCTAACCTTAAACTCCTTCTCCCACCTGTGGTCCATAACAAGCGATGGAGAATATGTAAATAGGGGGAGGTTTTTCTCTCTATTCTTTTTAACATGTATCAAGCCACAAGGGTTAAAATGGAAGTACTAGGAATGGTGAGGACAACTTCCCTCTTACTTTCCCCACCAGGTCCATGACCAGAGGTACCATGAATGTGTGTGGTTGACATGAACTGTCAGGTAGATGACGACCTCCATAGTGTCAAATATCATTCAAGGGATGCAAAAGGACCCTTTACTTGGCCGATCTATGGCCTTCTCGGCTGATGATGGGAGTGGCATCTCCTTAATTCAAAGTTTAAGAAATCAACTTTAAATTTAGGTCCATCAATGGTCATTATGCACATAATTCCAAGTATTCAAACTTATATAGCTTTCTCTAGGAAGCTTATTTGATCATGATATTTGGATCCTAAATTTATCTCCATCAGAACTAGATTCCATCCATTTTTGTCCCTAGACTCAAATGTATGGCAAGTCAATAAAATACCTCAAAAAGGGCATAAATTTAGGGAATGCATCCATGATGTCAACATAAACATAAATGTATAAACTTAAAAGTCATTCAAATTCTTGAACCCATGATTCACTTCTCTATTTGAGTATCCAGATCCTAAAAGTTCACTTCATCACAGAGTTGTTAACACAAGAATCAGGTGTGCAGACATCTACTTTATGAGGGCCAAGTAGTTTTAGGGAAAATGAATAAAAGATGACAAGTTGTGTAGGACATGAGTTGAATGTTTGTTACATTTCTTTTAGTGCTAAGTTATAAATCTATTATTGTTGAATATATTATTAGATTTTGAAAATTATTTATTCTTTTATAAATATAACATGTTGTCTCATTGTTATCTGCTTAGTATGAAATATTATATTAAATGTTGACAATTAGTTGATGATGGAATTTAACATCCACATATTTGGATTTACTTGTCATTTGGATAGTCATGTTTGGTATACATGTTTTATGTGTACTTCAATTTTAGGAATACATGTTGAGTTCCTGGTCCAGATGGTGGGATGTCACAAAGATGATGTTATTGTTATATATTCATTGTAAATATTTAGATCTTGACTTGTTACTCATACTAAAGGATTGTCATTTTGAATTAAGTAGCATCTACTGCTTTGTTCATAGATATGCTCTAAAAGAAGTGTTTAAGTTGGATTCAATCTAAGTGATTACTTTTTTTGATTGATTAGATATTATCATTAACTAGATTTGACTATATGATAGAACTATATGTCAGACTTTTCAATATTTGTTTGCTTCTTTAAAGTTCAATATACTTATCCTAATGGTGATGCATGTACTCAGCTTGAGTGGGAGGTATCCACTCATTGGGGCTTTACATGAGTATCATGAGGTTGTTTAAAATGTTTTTAGGTACAATCCTATCTAGTGGAGAGGTGTTGACTAAGAAATTATAAATAGAAGAATAATCTAGATAGATTGGGATGTCCATGTACTCTCTCTTTCTCAAAATGGGTAGTGTATCAAATTGTTCATTGATGTAGTTGTATTTGATGTTTAAACTAAACTTCATGTGGGTAGTAAGATTTGTGTTTGGTTTTAAAGAGTTGAATAAGATTTGTGATATCTTAATGTGAAGTCCTTCATGTGACATTGGTTTATGAAAATTGTGAAAAAAGAAAAAGAAAAAAATTATTTCTGATCTTCTTATACTATTATAATCGCCTTAGCTGAGAATTTGTTGTTTTGTTTCATAATTTGGGTATAGGTTAAAGGATTCTCTGTAATGGTTGGAAGTTATGCTAATAAAAAGAAAGGTCCCAACAACATGGTATCAATGCCTAGGTTAGATGACACTGTAGGGACAATAGGATCTAAAGCTAAATGATAATATGGATGTTGAACAAAACCTAAATGATATGCATACTAACTAAACTTAGTATCCAGATACTCTAGTCAAGTATTTGGATATTGAGATAAGATAGTATGACATTTCCGACTATACTTCTTCTGAATGCCTTGACTAAGAATTCAGATGAAGATAGTTTAGGAGTATGAGAATATGTCTGATTGTAATAAAAGGATAAAATGGAGAAAGAGAAAGAATTATATAATTGAATATATCTAAGGAAAGTTGGAAATATCATATGAGAAAAATGTATGAATTTTATTGATTACAAGAAGAAATCAAAGGAAACTAAACATGAGTATCAATATTAAATTGTAAGATAAAGATGAGAAATGAGAATCATACCCACTAAATGATCTTCTTTGTGAAGAAAACGGATGAAATGTGATAATAACATAGAAAGAATTACAATCTTGATTCATGAGATACATAATCAAATTTTAAAAGAATATGAAAGGTGATTGTTAATATTTGATGTATTGTTCAGATTTGTGAAATACATGTTTGTAGTACTCAAAGGGAGACATGACGATGAAAAGGGATGCAATATCCATCTAATGCATGTAAATTTAGAATTTTAGTGCGAAAGATCCAAGAGGCAAGAAAATGATTTCATATGAAAGAAAGATAAAATGGAAATTGTTCTAATGTGATGCTAATAGTGATGAACGATTTGATGATATGATATTATTTCATATCTTTTCATGGATTTTGACATGAAATCCTAAAAGGTGGGGAGAATTTGTAATGACCCATTTTCAAATTAGCCAGATGATTAGGATTTACTTGGATCATTCAATGATTAGTAGATTGTTGACTTTTGAGTTGTGCATACTCTTTTATCACATTCTAGATAGAAAAAAGATTTGATCCTCTTGGAAGGACTATCTGATTTTGACAAGAAAGATTATTAATCAAGCATGTTAGTCTCAAACGGTTTGTTTATTTGTTCTTCTTTGGGAAAAAGTTGTTTGGATTTGAGATTGTTAATCTTTAGAAGAAAAAAAAAGAATGTTTGAATTATTAATCTTTTGAATGATTATTTGAATTTGGTATTCGTAATATTTCGAAAAAAATATTTTTTGGATTTGAGAATGTTAATCTTTCATGAAAGGTTTGTTTGAATTGTTAATCTGGTGAAAAAGATTGTTTGAATTGTTAGTTATTTAAATGATTGTTTGAATTTGAAATTGTTAATCTTTGGAAAAAAGATTGTTTGAACCTACACACAAAAAGAGTTGGCAACCATCCCAAACATTTTTCAGTGGTATAAGTATAGGAAGAAAATGTCCCTTCCTTTTTAGCCCATGAGTTCAGATCAATCATTATTTCCTCACTCAAGCATGACTAGTATAGGAGGGGTGGGTTCTTATCTTCTATATGGATAGGTGGAACTCATCGAGGGGTGGTCATGGTTAAGAGGATAAGGGTATTTCTCCCAATACACCTCATGACTATGGCGGTCGTAGTCAGTCTGCCAGGAGAGTGGGAAACTTTCAATACCTTTGTACATCTTACTTAACACTATGCCAATACCTTTACTAACATAATGCATCACTTCCAGGGATTAAATGTGAGGTTGTCACCCATTTCATGATGCACGGGTTTGTAGCTTTGTGAAGTGCATGGGATGGGTTTGAACATTTTCAGAAGAAAACCCATAAATCATTATAGTATTTAAGATGTAAATGAAGAAACAATAGTATCAAGATTTGAGAAAGATCAGATTTCATTTCTAATCTACAATATGTTGCTCATACTTTATTTATTTGTTTTTGTTTTTGTTTTTTTTATAGAGAATAAATAAAAACTATATTTTCTCTTTTTTTTAATAGAATGAGGGAATAAAACACCAAACTTCGATAGGGGGTAGAGACCCACAGAAAGAAAAAACAAAAAAAGCAAAAAAAAATAGGACCTGTGAAGTAGACTAGAGATAGAGAGGGGGAGTAGGGTCGGAAGATCGCCTTGATCTATGAGCCAGGGGTTAGAAGATCAGAGGGATGTACCACCCTGATCTCAGGACAAAACAAATAAGCAAAGTGATAGAAAGAAAAAAAAATGAAAAATGAAAAAAATGAATGGACCTAATGATGGTCCATTTTCGTGGCAAGATGGTGGGAGTTTGATTCAGATCATCTTGGGTATGTCACATCCTACCCAAAAAGGGGGAAAATATACTTGGAGAAATAACTACCCTTTTTAGTGATGAAACATCGCATGGAAGTAAATAGGGGTGTCCGGAGTCACAACCACATATTATATGAAAAACGTAGAAAAGCAAAGTAAATCTTTGGAGACACTGTGTAAATTTGAGTCAGATTTGGAGATAGAAATGTGGAATATAATAAAAAATTCAGAGACTAGATTCAGGGATCTAGTTACGAGTGGGGAAGGATTGGTATGCCCATCTCTCTCGATAAACTAGTATTAAGACGCCATCTCATTATGGATATAATAGAGTTATTCGGGATGGTAGAGTTAATGTAAAACATAAAACAAAATAGTTCCTTTGGTGGGAGAGACTTTAGTGTTGGAGATGGTTGTGTACTTACCATTGTCTCCCTGAAAGTCCTAATATTTAATAAGGTTGTGGTCCTAATCACCTCAGCACCTCCTACAGCGGAGATCCCACATTGGTGAGTAGGACCGATGCATAGGATTAGAGGTGATCAGTTGATATAGACTAATGAAATAAGATCTAATTTCCTCATATGTAATAAGAAATAACTTATATAATATAAATGGGGGAGTTACAGGAGTTTAAGAAGATCAATGCAGCAATAGAATACATTGGATGCAGCCATTATAGATCATATATAGAAGTTAGCAGATATAGCAGTTAGGCGCAGCAGTTAGAGCATTTTACCATTCTACATATGCTAACAAGGTGGCAGGTTTCATAGGAAGCATCCTATAATTATGAGAATTGCAAAAAAAGTAAAATGGTTGGTATTCAATCCACCAGCTTCAAGAGGTTTGAAATGGGCCTGGAATATGGTTGGTGTAGGGGGTATTTATAGTATGTGTTTAGGGTTTTAGGGTTTTGGGAAGAACTTTTCGAAGAGGTGGAAGATCACTGTGTTGAGCCACATTGGGGGATGCACGGATCAAGGTGGTATTCCATGTGGCACAAGGTGGATGACTCAGATCGATTGGTGTCCCGAGTGATTGAAAAGAAATTTCCTAATTTCCCAATAATTTTAATAATGTTTTAGAGAAAATTAGAAGAAACCTGCACAGAAAGATAATTTAGGATTATGTCTTGAGAAATTTTTTAAAAAATGATTGAAAAAAGGAATATTGACTAGATGTAATCAACTAGGCAATTTATTGAATAATAACTTAAAGAAATTAGAATTGGAGTGAAAATTGCACTTTTAGTCTGAGAAGAAGGTTTCCTTATAGAAAGACACGGACTGGGTGAAATATGTGGAAAATATGGTAAAAAGGTATAAAAATGACACATATTGGAATTGGGTGGAGTGTAGAATGGATTCCACCATTAGCAAGAGAATTTTTATTTCTCAAGGACTTTTTAGAAGTGAGAAAAAATGGGTTCTCCACACAAGCCAATGGAAGTTTTGTATCCATAAAATGTTAGTATATTAAAGACATAGAAGGGATACTGAATATACCTTGGCTCAGACTATCCAACAACTAAACATATGTTATGTCAGTGTGTAACTATCACTTTTGGATCCGATCCAAAGCAGTTGTAGTTATTTTCACCTTGTCATCACAGTAACACCTTGTCTTCTTCTTAGAGAAATTGTTTGTTCTCAAGCCTTCACCCAAGAATTTTATCCTCTAAGTTATCCACATAGATGTGATACCTGTTGGTGCACCACCTTGGTTGCCAAGAGGAACTCAAACTCAGAGTTTTTGACATTCTACTCATCACTTGAGCCCCTTATCCTGTTATCGGCGCTTCTAGACTTGGGATTAGAGTTTCTCTCTCTAAGATAAAGAACCCTCAAACAACTTGTCTCACAATGTTTTATTGGTGTGTCTCAAACTTATGGATGTCCACCCCTATATATACTAGATTCATGGGCTTGGAATTTCAAATTTTCAATTTTGTTCCTAAACTCGAAACTCAAAACAAACTTGAACTTGAAAAACTCCGACTACTCTCAACTATGGAGTCATTGGATTGGGACTAATTTGGGCTGCGAGTTGTCTGAATCACCAATAGAGATCCAATTTAGTTTGCCAATTCAATAATAAATCAAACAATGCAATTTTTTACCTTTCCTTGGATAGATCTTGTATAGCAACTCACCAATGTGTCACCCGACTCATCACTAACCTAAAGTGACAATGAGTAGATCGATTGATGATCACTTGATTCATAGAATCGAAACATATAGTCAACCAAATGGAAATTATAGTCGCCCGACTAGGCTGGAAATTAGGTTGTACATGATTTAGAACCATTCTAATCATACTTTTTATCATGAGCTTCAATTCCCTAATGCATCCTTATGTGTGTGACCTTGTAGATTTAACATTACATTCATTATGATGTTTATAACCTCACAAGATAAGATTGGTGTATGGAAACACATAATTTCTATCCAAGTAATCAAAATAAATTGAGAATAACTTGAACTTGTAAAGCGGTCAATGTTACCATGATCATATAATCCCTTTATCACAGATACCCAGATTGAAATTGAGGCACAAAGTTGTAATCCTTTTAACGTTCAGTTTTTGTTCCTTGAACTATAGAAGACTATTGAGATGTGTCAGCTCAATATCATTTATTGACTCACATGAGCATATCCAGCCATTTCATAGTCATGTTTATCAAGTGGCTAGGATATCACTCTAATGAAGGAACAAATTCCATATATGTCACTCACAGTAATCCACAAGTGTCATAATGCACCCAATCACCACTAGTATGGAAAACCTTGTTCAAAGTCATGTTGGGCTAGTGTTTAAGTACATAGAACTACATTTGATTAGTGTAGTGACTTTAGGTTTAAGGATCATAGTCACCATTGTCACATTGATACATGACATGGATTCCATGTGTCAATATCAAAGTGGGTTCATCTAGTACAACTTTTTCTCAAACAAGTACCCATGTATATGAGTTGATATCAAATACCATGACTAAAGACACATATCATAACTATGCATACACACTAGTCTTATATCTTAATATTGAAATAAACATAATCAACAGAATTTTCTTTAATAACAAGATCTTATACAATGTATCCTCATTACAATCATCACATGATGGCTCTTAGGACATACATCCAACATCTCCCTATCTCAGTAAAATGGGAAGCGTGCCCACAGACATGGACATCATCTAAACATGCATTGTTAGTCTACAAATTCACAACCAAACAAAAATAGAGAGAATGGTATGTGAAAAGATGCAAGATAAAATAATTACATGTAAAAGGGTTAAGGAAAACTAGAAAATTCAAATAAATGGCATTAGAAATCTTGGTGTGAGAACATGTAGAATTACCAAAAATTTACCTAATTTCATACTCTAATAAAATATATCGACAAGTTCTTATGCTTGGGATTAGGAAAGCTGGAAGTAAGGTCGATCCATAGAGATGATGTTGAAACTAAATAATAAGATTATCTAGGATTTTGTGCTAAGGCCAGGGTTTTAGGATATAACTTTGATTTTGTTTGGATTACTCTAAATATCATGCAAATGAATAAACAACTAAGTTATTTTATAAATAAAATTTTCAATTCAAAATAACTACCTAACTAACTACTTAAGGTAACCACAAGTAAGCTCAATACACCTATCACAATGAACTAAAGAATTGAAATGAACATTATATAATATACAACATAAAATCACACAATAATCAATCAATTAGGGATTTATTCAAATATGGAAAGAAGTGAAGTGTTTGGTTTTTATGGAATGCTAACCAAGAACTTTTTGTTAGTAGAAAATGTATTGCATAGCTAAAGTTATCAAACAAATGGAAATAACTTTGTCTATCCTTAACCTACTTGTCAACCATGTGTGGTACAAGTGGTATATAGGAGACTAGATACTAAATCTTGACATATTCAACCTTACAAGATCAATTCACAAGGGTATATGTTAATATATCAATCACACAAGTCTAGTCTATGCTTCTAATTGTGGTCTTTCTGCCACACTTGGTGGTAAGGGGTGGTATAGAGTGTTGGAAGGTGTTTTGACCCCTTCTAAACTCGTATCAAACATCCTAATATGTTCTTTACCAAGTTGGAGGAAAGAACCACATCTATAAACGTATATCTCTCACATAGAGATAATGAGTATAGAAATATAATGAGCAAGAAAGGAAACTATCAAAGTTCCTCAAGGCAACTTGGCTAGTTTACTCACTTCCCTCCCCCTAACTCCCTACTGTTTATGCCTTAGGAGGTACAATATAGTAAAAAACCAAGCAAGATCATATAAATGGAGATCAATGGTTAAAAAAGAACCAATAAAAAACATATATTGTATACATTATCAGTCATAGTAAACATGGCATCTAAGTCCCATAATATTTCTACAAAGAACCCTTATAGAAGATTAGATGCTTATGACCATATAAGAAGCATGAGAGGTAAAAAAGGAGTAATAACTAGCCATGAACGAAGTACATGACAAGATTCTTCGCTCCCCACACTTGTTCACCTTCTGTAGATGACAAGATAACCACACATTTTATGATAAGGAGTGAGTTTAAAGGTAGAAGGCAGGGGATATGACTAGGGTTATGGTTTTGGAGTTGATGGTATAGGCTATTTAACTCATTCCAATTAATCCAAAAATTAGTTGAAGGTTGGGATAGATGTTAATGATTTACCCTCCAAATATCATGGTAAAAAGAGTTCATATGAGCCTAAGGAAAATATAGAAGACATAGGGACCTATATGAAATAATTAATTGATTTCCAAAAATCATAACTCAATGCTTAAATGCCAACTTTGCCAAATGTTCTGCGCCCCATTCAAATGTCACGGGATCACTACAATCACATGATTAGGGATCCAACGGTGATCCCTGTGTCATCTACATCCCACCAAGGAAACTCGAGTAAATAGTAACCGCAAGCTACCCAACCCCATTCTCCCTATGCCTCCTCCTTTTTCATTGATTACTCTCCCAATGAATATGGTATAGAGAGACGTTTGTCGCAAGCTATTCAAGGATAGTTGCCTCACCAGATTTGGGAAGTGCCCAAATCATGATAAATCCAAAATTTGAGGACAGAATCAAAGTTATATACCCTACCACAACATGCCCATTTAAGGTATTGTAGACTTCAACCGGAATTCTTAGAATGTTCCTCTTCTTTCTATTGCTCTAATGGTGCCCAGAGGGAAGTCATTGAATCCAAACTAATTCTCCAACAACTCCAACCGTGCTCTGCATCATGGGGCATTTAATCCCAATTTTGTGGTATGGGAGAAGGATGAGTAGCCTGTGAAGGTGCCCCAACCCTCAAAGAGGCATGAGGATCTCCAAAACTCTAGTTCCTCCACCACTAGTGCTTGGGACTGGTGATGCCACTAGAGATACCTCTGTGGGACATCCAAGGAGTCATTGACATCAAGAAGGTTTTGTTGGACCTTCAGCCGTAATGGTTTGCTAGCGAACAACTGTGGTAAGTCACTTCCTTTCTTCTTTGGTGGTTTCTCTACTATTACTGTAGGATTCCACTCCATTACCCCCTCCATAGACCCTCTCTGGACAAGACTAGAACCGCATCGGGTTTAGATAGAACTCATAGAGAGCCGCAAACTATCCCTAGTTCTCTAACACACTGAATCTAGGAATCAACCCTACGGTTTACTTCTCCATTGAGGATAGAACCATGAATCATGAGAGAGGGGGTGAGCAATCCCCCTAGTGTTGTTACTGGGGTGCCCCCACCCACGTGATCAATCTGGATCACTACGAAAGGACACCGACATATTTTTGCCCCAATACACAACCCCACCCATGTGGAACTAGTCATTGATGTGGTATAAGTCCATTAGTTGGGCCTGATCCCACACGGTTAACTGGATAAGTCGCTTTATGTTGATGTGTAAGCAATTGATTGGCCTACATATTCATAACTTGAAATAAATGCAGAATATAATGGGTAGGTCAGAATGTTTTGAAATTATATGTCAATCTTATTAAGAAAAATAGAGGAACACAAATAAAATATAATGAATGCCTATTCTATACCATTATAGATGCAAACAAAAAGATTGTAACCTCCTGCATCTGGTGACAAAAGGGGCGATAGGGTCGGCATTCTTGCAGTCGGAGGTTGTCTTGGGGGAGGGGTTTCGGCTGCTAAAGTGTGCCAACCTTCTCCCCCCGGGCTCTCTCTTTTCTTGGGAAGGGCGGATCCAGATCTAGGTGGTCAGTTGTGGAAGTATTCGCTTCATCCTCCTCTACTTTGAGCGGCACCAGCTTCTAGACCCTAGGGCCTGGTTATCGACGGTGCTCATGGTGGGGGTGGTGGCTACGACACAGGGGGCACTGAGGCACACCTCGACTACCCTCTTTGTTGTTGTGATCATTTTCTGCCACAGTCTGCCCACTTTCTGGTTCTTCGCAACCCAAGTTTCCCGCTTCCTTCCTTTGTGCATTTTATCTGTCTTCGTTTGTTTTGTTTTTTTGTTCTGTGTTGGCTAGCTTAGTCATTGGTTCTGGCAACTTATCTACCTGGTTTGTTGTCGCTAGTCGGCATTTTATCTGTCACGCTTTGTTGTGACCTCTCTTCGGGAGAGCGATGAGACCTCTAGCTACAACTAGACTCCATTTTGGTTTGGATTGATCTTATTATTCAGTTGTATGGCTTTGTTTGAGTTGATATACGAGCAGAATACCATCTTATTCCATTCCCTCTATCACTACTCAATGCACAGGTTGAAGGAATTCTTTAGGAAAAGTTGCTTAAGACATCCTCAAGGAAGAAGAATCAATGCGGAAATATTTCACTCTCGTTCCAATATGAGATGTAGTGCTCTTGGGTTACTAAACTTGATGCTTGTTTGTTCTATTTGTATCTTTCTTCCCAACTGTAGATGTCATATGGCCAACAAGTAATGAATCGATCCATTTTCTCTCAAAAAAAATGAATGCCTATTCTGATCCGAGTTCTGAAAAGTAGGTTTAATACTTTCTTGAGAAGTGATTAGTAAATGGAAACCCTAGAATTGATGATTTAGGTGTTGTATACACTAAATGCTCTCATTCTTGTTGTAATCTAATATATCTGAATTGGATACTAATTCAAGGTTATGATCACAATGATGATAATTAGGGTTTCTAAATTGAATAACCATGCACACAAATATTTAGGGTTAAAGGTCATAACTTGCTATGTTGTTAATGAAAATAATTGAGCTTAAGTGATCATAACGAAAGGATGTGTTGGATATAGTAATTAGGGTTTCGATTAATGTGTAATATGTGATAGAACTAGTGTTTGTACCCTTATTCCATACCCTAAACCCGATATGACCCTAAAGCATAGATTAAGACCCGAATGGGGTTTAATCTAAATAATATGATGGTGACACTTTAGGATTTACATACATGCAAATTAAATGTTGATTGCTTGGATCTATTTATTGGATTGATTGCTTGATCTGCATGGTTTTACATTGAGCTATGTGGTTACAATTATGACTACCTACAATATCGATTGTCGAGGTTTGCCCAGTGTTTCTTGAAGATAGTTCAAATAAATTGTTGGTTGTTTATTTACATTCTATTCAATTATATTGCCACTATGAGTATCACATAAAGATAATAATATGTTAATAAAATGCCAATTCTTATTCGCAAGTATTTGATGGGTTATATGTTGTTATATTACATGCACACTTTTTCATGCACCCCATGTACAAAGTATATTTCAATGTACTGATTAGTGTTTTTGTTTCATGTTGGTTTAGATAGGTGCAATATATGAAGATATCAAGAATTGATGAATCAAATGAAATCTATCATAAGATATTAAAGATAATTAATGTAGGAATATCTAGATACTTCTTCTCATATAGTAAGAATTTCATGTAATTTCTTAGAGGAATATATTTCTACAGTTGTAAACAATATTTGAAATTAATGGAAATTATTTACTAATTATGTTATTTTTTAAATCTGAATCCTTGTGAATATTGGTAATTTCTCTCAAGTTGAAGGTCTTTCCTTCATTGGGGGACACTAAAAGTAGGTTGTTACATTTGATATCAGAGCATTAGATTTTTTAGATAATATTTAATGGTTTATAATTTCAAGTAATCCATAGAAATCTGAGAAAATTTATTAGGGATGGTAATGGTGTCTAGAATGGGTCATTGTTTTGGGGGCTAGAAATATTTTCCTAAGCACCATTAAGTTGACATACGAGGACTTCCTTAGCCAATGTGATATCGGTCTCACCAGAACCTAGGGTTTGCCTGAAGTAATGTTCCTATATGTCTTCTCGTCTCAAATTTCATCAACTTCTCATCCTCATGCTTAATAAACCCTAAAAGATACTTTCCTCCTCATCTCAAGTTAGGGTTTTGTAAAGAAGTAGTAATGCATCCTCTACGAATTCATGTACATATAATGTGGAAAGAAGGATAAAGTAAAGAATAATGGTTTTATGGGTTTTTTCTTGGAAGGGTAAACCCTAGATGGAGCTCGAGTTGGTTTAGGAAAAACCCTAGTGGGTTAAGGGGTATATAGACCCTAACATATAGGACGTAGTCTAACCCTAACTTGAAACTCTAATCCTAGGAAATGGGAGTAGAATGGGAAAAATCATAACCCTACGCATCTAAACCCTAACTAGGGTTAAAGGAAATAAGAAATATAAATGTGTTTACGTGACCCAGTCTCCCATGCATGAATGTGGAGAAATGTATGCATGATGCATCTGAAAAGATTTGAATATACATTAGATACATAAGTAACCAATGGTTATACATGAAAATGAAACTATAATATAACTTGCTCATCATTCTAATACTATCTCTAGAGGAATGGAGTAATAAAGAATACCTCCAGTGAGTGAATATGCTATTGAAACTACTCCCAGCAAGTGGGTATGTTAATGATAATATCCCCAGAGAGTGGGTAAACTAATGAGGCTACCCGTAGTGAGTGGGTATGCAATGGAAACTACCTCAGAGAGTGGACATGTTATTGAAATACCCCCAACGAGTGGGTATGTTATTGAAATACCCCCAGTGAGTGGGTATGATATTGAAACACCCCTAGAGAGTGGGTATGATATTTAAATATACCCTTAGAGAGTGGGTGGCATACCCCCAATGAGTGGGTATGCCATTGAAATAATCCTAGCAAGTGAATAGATGTTATGGACACCCCCAATGAGTGGGTATGATTAGAGATTACCCTCAGTGATTGGATATGATTCGGACCTTCCCTAGAAGGGTGAGTTCACAAATTAATTTAAGAATTGGGGTAACCATGGATGTCACCTAGAACTTGGAAGATTAAGTATATGAGACACAAGAGCACATTTGTTGAGTATAATTCCTTGGACCCAAGTATGCCATCTATGAAGAACATGAGGAAAAGTCACTATGGAAGTGGTTGACAATGAAGGGACATAATGTGAATAATGAGCATCATAAGAGAGGAGGAAATCTGGGTTAAAGAATTACACATGAAAATAATATGCCCTCAATAAACCCTGGGAAATGTAGATCCCTAAGTCAATAATAAGATCAAGTAGGGAAGATTAAAGGTAGATAAAACGGATGATATTAGGAAGTGCATGTGCCCTAAATGCATAAGATCCTAGGGTCAGGAGATATCCATCCATCTTTTCCCAAGGTCCATGGATCAGGAGATTGGCCACCTTCATGAGTTCATGAGGCCCAAGGGGTGAATGTGAGAGGAACTCCCTAAGTGCATGAGGCCCACGAGGCCAGGATGAGATCACTCCAAAGGTACATGTACCCCTAGAGACCTCGAGGAAGTGGCTAAGGCCCATAATACATAAGGTGTAAATATAAAAGATACAAGAAGTCATGTGAAAATGAATTATTAAAGGACATGTGTACAAATTCAAGAGTGAGAAAGGCACTTGACTTCATGAAATAAGAATAGTGTGGGAGTAAAAATATTCATGAGTTGGGGTCATGTGGAATGTGATTCAACCTAGAATTCAAAATTTTAAGATAAAATGTGGGTACACCATCTCTACTCTTAGAATGAGATGAACTTTGTTTTTCTTATTTCATCTTATTATGACTAAGATATATTGGAGTAGACACATGTTATGCTTGAAATTGGAATATGAGAGTGAATACCCTAAGTAGAGGTTAAAATACATGATGTAGGGTTTGAGGTGTTACCTCACCCTTATGTGAATATAAATTAATAATAGGTTGAAAACTTAAGTCAAAGGACAGTTACCAAGTGACATTGAAATCAAAAATGAAGATGTAATCACCAAGATATGGTATCATGTAAATACTAACGATGTGGGTACATCTTGAATAGAATTCAAGTACCAATTTTAGTGATAATGTAAGGAATTTACGCACCAATACAAGTAGTTAAAGATAATCCAAAAGGGTTTCTAACCCTAAGATTTGAAGCTCTAATCAATCGATATTCACTTGGACCTTACTAGGTGTGAGTTTTGGGTACAAAATTCCTTTGAAGGAGGGATGAATATAATATCCTCAAATTTGGTGAATTCGAATTAAATAAATCTAAGGCTTGGTTGGATAAACAAATCCCATCATTATAAGTAACTGGAATATTTCATCCACTTTTTGTCATGGGTGTAACCCCTGGACCAAGTAAAGCCCATGGGACTATTTGCTTTGTAAAAAGGCCCTTGGGGCACAAGTCAATGAAATAAGAGATTTTGTGCATAAGTAAATAGAAATGGCTTTATGAATTGTTGAGTAATATAGTATGAGATAATAAGCAAGTTTCCAAAAGAAAATAAGATTTATGGTATTTTAGATAATTAAAGGAGTAAATCTAATCAAAAATGGAAACACAAAATGTGGGGAATTAAATAAGAATATCTTTGTCTTACTTTGTTATACTCTAAGAGAAGAGAATTCTAGAATTTGAATGATAAATGACTTTCTAGGTGGTGTGGGTAATTAATTTAAGAATATTCTAAGGAAGTAAGATTCGGCTATTTAACTTATTGCAATTAATCCCAAAAATTAGTTGAAGATTGGGATAGATGTTAGTGACTTACCCTACAAATTTCATTGTAAAAAGAGGTTACTATGAGTCTAAGGAAAATCTAGAAGATAGATGGACCTATATGAAATAATTAATTGGTTTCCAAAAATCCAAATTGATTGATTAAATTACAACTTTGGAAAATGGGTCGCATCCCATTTATGTGTCACGTGATCACCACATCCGCAAGATTAGGGATCCAATGGTGATCCCTTTGTCATCTACATCCTTCCAAGGAAGGAAACTAGAGTAAACATTAACTAGAAGCTACCTTGGCCCCATTATCCTTCCCCCTCCACCTTTTTGTTGATTCATATCCCAATGTATTTGAGGTAGAGAGACATTTTTTGCAATCCATTCAGACAGTTGTGTCGCGAGATTTGGGAAGTGCCCAAATCCTAGTGGAGCTAGAATTCTAGGATAGAGTCAAAGTCTTGTACCCTAGAAACAAATGCATATATAAGACAATGTAGACTTCAATTGGGACTTGTAGAATGCTCTTCTTATTTCTATTTGCTTGAATGGTGCCCAGAGGGAGATCACTGACTCTAGTCTATTCACCAACAATTCCAACCATGCTCTGGAATCACGGGGCATCCGATCCCAATTTTGTGGTCAGGGAGAAGGATGAGTAGCCTGTGAAGGTGCCCCAATTCTCGGAGAGGAATGAGGATCTCAAAAACTCTAGTTCCTACATCACTGGTGATTGGGACTGGTGATGCCACTGGAGATACCTCTCTAGGTCATCCAAGCAGTTGTAGACATCAAGAAGGTTTCGTAGGACCTTCACTTGCTGCAATGGTTCACTAGACCGCAACTGTGGTAAGTCACTTCCTTTCTTCTTCGTCAGTTTCTCTACTATTGGTGTAGGACTCAATTCCTATACCCCTCCATGGACCCTTTAATTCTAGTACAAGAACCCCATTGGGTTCGGATAGATCTCACAGAGAGACCCAAACCCTGCCTTGGTTATCTAATGCACTAAATCTAGGAGTCAACCCTGCAGTTGACTTCTTCATGGCGGACAAAGTGTGATGACCTAGTTTTTCTCTCTCCTTCAACTTATGTAAATATAGGCTCATTTTATGATTAATGTACTCAATAACCTCCATGACCCCTAATTTAATGAATTTGACTCACTTTATGCTCATTTGATAAGTTATCTTCAATTAAATATCACTTGGTGCTTATACATGACTCTAATTTGAGTTTTGAACTTAGTATCATGCTTAGTATGTATCATCAACTTGAAATCAAAATTGAACAAATACAATGAAATCTTCTCACTATCAAATGTATTTCAAGATGTACTTGATGCAGTTTCCAATCCAACAACCCAAAAATCACCTCAATCAGAGTCAGAAATCAAAAGATATTCCCTTTTGAACTTTATTATTTTAGTCTTTGTTTTAACATTAATTTAACTTGTTTTGAGACTTTTTGATCCCAATGTGGGGCTCGGCCTAACCATAGTGGTCGGCCCCCTTTGTCTCACTTAGACACATTAGTGATCTGCATAATATTTTTTGAACCAATCGGGAGACTCAGATAGGCTAGTGAGAGGAATTGGCCCTTATATTTGTTAAGCCTCAGATCAAAGTCCCAATCGATGACCATGACTATCTCTTTCTCCTCATATTGTAGCTCGGTGCCCATAGCGCCAAGCTCACCTAACTCCCTTTTGAACCTCCAATCACCTTCCACTCTTGCTCCTTTTCACCAAATGTATATACCGCATAACTTCATTTCTCTACTCTCTTTCTTTTCCCCCTCTTTGTTTGCACTTTCTTACCCTACCATGCACCCTAGTTTTCCTTCCCTGTCAGGTTTTGGCGATGGTGAGTGTCACCATGACCCCTTTTTAGCATCTTCCCTCTCGACAGTCCCAGTCGTGTCTGAGTCCTATGTTGGGCTCATGGAGGTGCGACAAGATTTGACGATCACCTCCCTTCATCCGCGACCCCCCAGATAGGATCCGTGGTGGAGCTCTAGCGAGCCCTCGCTCATACACTGTTGTGAATGGTCTTTCTTCTCACAACAGTTCATGTAGCCAATGTGACGACGGCATAATCATCTGATCACAATCCAAGGGCAACAACATGAAATCCCAACTGACCTAAGACAACCAGTCAGATAGAAACACATCACTTGTGCCCTCGTGACTCATGAAAGCATGAATCTCGGCCTCTAGATCATGAATCGATAGCCAGACCTTGGTGACTTCCCTTTTATTTTCTTAAACAAAGGATGAATCTTGTAAATGCCATATCTTATTCATACATTAGACATGTTGTACCAATAATATATGAATCTTTACCTAGAGAATGAGTTCTATATAATGGAAATAGTTTGGTGAACCATTGGTTCTTGTATATTCCACTAATGTGTTAAAATGATAGCTTTTGATTTTTTTTTCATGACTTGTGCTATCTAAAGCTCAAGTTTGATTCCTAATACCCCAAAATTGGATGTTATCCTATTAAAATCACTTGAACATATATATGCATTGTGATCCAAACTTGTCTAGTCGTGTACCCTAAAATGATCTCATGTTAACTAAATGACCTATTTTAGACATGTGTGCAAATCATCCCTTCTATTTGTTAAACTTATTTCAAGTATGCTTCTAATCCTTGTGAATGATATAGATCAATATTTTTCATGCTGAATCGCAATCATTCTTGATCATGACCCTTCTTGGACACTAATAATAATCTTCTTATTCTTAATATGTCTTAATATGACCTTGTGCGCACATTTGTGATGAATGTTAAACCCTATGCTTTCATTGATCTAACGTTACTCAAGATAATTATGTGGACTACAAATCAGTAATCTTGAATGAATCGTATCCCTATATGCCTTATGGAACATTCTTGTGTCCAAATGTGCCTAAATACCCTAATCTTAACTTGAAGGGTGCTCTAGTATACATGTTGATGAGCAAGCCTCAAATCTTACATGAGTCTTGCTCTAATGATTATCTATGATACATTAGGAATTCAAATCAGTATCTTGATGATGTTAATGAAACATAAATCAAGTTGATCCCATTTGTACTCTAATTATGACAATTGTGCATGAAATAATTCAATATGACTAATTATGCTAATGTTGATGGTTATGTTGACTAAGCTTGCTAGAATGTTATAATTGATGTATTTAAGATCATGCAACCCTAATATTATGACCCCTAATCTTAGTGTGATGTGTCGCCCTAGGTTCTAGATGAATCCATGCTACTTGATGTAACATATTCATGATAATGCATGACCTAGTTGAAGATATTGAAATCTATGATATGATACCGAGATCTAGGTGACACATCAAACAATCATGATAATTATTGATGAGACCTAATGTTTCTAATATTAATGCAGTTATACTTATTCAAAATATTAGGATCAATTGTTTGACTCTTATGCCAAGATCCAGCGAAAGTTGCTACCTATGATTTTCTAATCGAATGATTAATCTCATGATCTAATCAAGGTATGCTTTATCCTCCTATTGGACAGACTAGTGGTATTGAACTTGCTTGTATTCTTGTATTCTTAAACTACTTGGATTTATATACTTGTTTGAGCTATGTGTTCCCTATGAATAGTACATTCTTTTTTCTTAAAATATGTTGAACAAACCTTGAACAAAATTGAACTTGTCCATTATACTAATCTTGTGTACCTACCCAAATTCTCGAGATAAAGGAACAAGGCATGTTGAAATAGGGTTATCTCATTGACTTAGGTCTTGAGGTCCCTCACATATACAAAGGGTTAGCTAATATTGAGCACCCTTACGGACCCTTCCTTTAAGGAAGTTGTTCAATGGCCATATATTGTCATTTAAGTATAATGGAAATACGTCTAAAACATGATTTCATGTTAATAAGAAAGCATTTCATGTTGCATATTTCTTTCTTTCTATCATATAAAGTATTTTAGAGCATATATGTTACTGAAACCTTCGAGTTTATGTATTTTATATTGTACTTAACATAGTTGTGTTGATGTGTACCCTTTTTATGATTTTAGGTAACAGATACACTATGGATCTAGCCATGATCATTACTTCTTCTATGTCATGATAATTTGTTGTTCTTACTATGATGATATCAAATGACATGCAAATGAATTTCTCATGAGTTGACATGTGGGACTAAGATATTGATTCATTTATTAGTTTAGTTCCTTTTAGGCCATGTTATCTCCTATCTTGTTCTTGTTTGTGGTTTTATAAATGCATATGTTATGTTATCCATTCTAGGGACAGATGCCCTAGTCCACTTGCATTTGGCTATTTAGCCATTAGGAGTGTGGACTTAGGGTAATAAACAATTCTATGAAAAATGGTATCAGATAAATCACATATCCTCTGTGCAAATTTAATAACCCAACCCCACATATCCTATAGAGTCTTCTATCATCTCATCTCTTCTTTAAGGACTACCCTAAGCCACCCAAGTATATGATGATTGGTTAGCTTCTCATATACTCATGTGATTCTTCTACTCATGACTATCAATCACATGATCTCTCTATAATGGATAGCTTGTGTATGGGGAAAAACTAAAATTCGAATGAATTGGTAAATTTGAGTAAAATGATGACTATGATGTCATGATCTGACATTAATTTGAAAAACTTGATTGTGACTAATGAAAGTACTCTTGGGGTTAACCACTCATGTATGACCTTTGAGATCATGTTAACTCAACTTTATCAAATCTAGACTACATACTATCCATGTTTGAGGTAAAATGCTAATGAGTTTGATGTGATGAGATATGTAGGATTTGTACATTATACGTCATTTTTTATGAGTCCCCTATTTGATTGAACCCATGTTGCCCCATCAAACCTCAAACATGATTAAGAGAATTTCCCCTATTTTACATGTACCATGATCATGCCATGGAATGACTAAGATCTTAGACTCTCAAAATCATGCTGAAGGACTTTGATACAAGGGGCATATTCCCCTTCGATTCCTACACCTCTTGGTAATCTCTATTTCTAACAGTGTGATAGGCATGGATCTCAGTATTTCCTAATTATTCTCTAACTCTTGGATTGCCAAATTTGACTTCTTGAATTCCATAATATACCCTTACCTTGATCATGAAAGGAAGGGAACATGATTATGACCTTGATCTTGCAAAAATCTTGAAATATGGTTTCCCTATTATGATCTTGATCCTTGATATTGTGACTCCATGAAGAACAATTTGATAGTTGATAGTCACCCTATTTGGATATGCTAGAAGCTTCATGATTAATATGTACTACTGTGCTAGATTAGGGTGGTAGTTGACTTATGACTCCCCTAACCTAGGTCACATCTCTATTATGACAATGAACAACACGACAATGAACTCCATATTGATATCTCTAAATGCTTCTCAAATAATGCTTGAAATGTTGCTCAATTATTGCTCGATTTATATATATGGATGAATGATCACCTTTATGTCTAAATAGGAATCTAAACCCTAGCTTAGAAATGTTTGGACCTATGACTTTGATGTCCAAACTTGATTGTTGACATTTATTTATGAAATCTTTACTTGTGATAATTGATGTTGATATGAATTGGCTCCTACAATCACTCTATTTGGATCTTGAGACCACCCTCGATATAGCAGTTTGATGATCTATGTGACTATGTGTTGAACATGATGCTCGATTGTTAGATTTCAGAATGAGATGGATATTGTAAGTGATGATGATATCTTATGATAATACTATGACAATCTTGATGTTAAATGGGAAAAATCAATCATGATTTATTACTTGATTTAAATTTGGTGACAAAATTTCTTTTAAGGTGGGGGGATGTGATGACTTGGTTTTCTCTCTCCTTCAACTTATGTAAATATAGGCTCACTTGATACTTAATGTACTCAATAACCCCCATCACCCCTAATTTAATGAATTTAAGTAACTTTATGCTCATTTGACAAGTTATCTTCAATTAAATATCACCTGGTGTTTATACATGACTCTAATTTGAATTCTAAACTTAGTATCATGCTTATTCTGTATCACCAACTTATAATCAAAATTCAACCCATACAATGAACTCTCCTTGATATAAAATGTATTTCATGATGTACTTGATTCAGTTTCAAATCCAACGGCTCAAAAATCACCTCAGTAGGAGTCATAAATAAAAAGATATGGCCTTTTGAATTTTTCTATATTAGTCTTCGATTTAACATCAATTTAATTTGTTTTGAGCCTTTTTGGGCCCAATGTGGGGCTCATCCCTACCATAGTGGGTGCCCCCCTTTGTTTCACTTAGATACATTAGTGATCCGCACAACCTTTTGTGAACCAATCAGGAGGCATGGATAGGCTAGCAAAGGATGTTGGCACTCAAATTTGTTTTGCCTCAAATAAAAGTCCCAATCGACGGCCACGATTATCGCTTTCTCCTTGGCACAGAGCTAACCTAACTCGCTCTTAGACCTCCAATCACCTTCCATTATTGCTCCTTTTCACCAAATTTATATACCTCATGACTTTGGTTCTCTACTTTCTTTCTATTCCCCCTCTTTGTTTGCACCTTTTTGCCCTACCATGCTCCCTATTCCTCCTTCCCCTAATGGATTGGGCCATGGTGGCCGCTTTCGTGACCCCTTTTAGGCATCTTTCCTCTCGACCATTCCAGTCATGTTTGAGACATGTATGGGGCTCATAGAGGTGTGATGGGAGTGAGCAGTCACCTCCCCTAGTGAGGCCCTTGAACTTTGACGAGCCCTCACTCATATGCTGTCGTGGATGGTCTTTCTGCTCATAAAATTTGCATAGCCAACATCACGATGGCACAACCGTTTAATCACGATCCAAGGGTGACACCATGGAATTTGACTTGACCCGGTGTAACCACCCATATGGAGAAATGTCACATGTGACCTTCTCTCTCTCTCTCTCTGGCTCCCTCCCTCACGACTCAAGAAAGAATGAATATCGATCATCAGATCATGAATCGACAGCCAGATCTTAGTAAGTTCTCTTCTCTTTTCTTATACAAAGGATGAATCTTATAAATGTCATATCTTCTTAATCCATTAGCCATTTTGACCTATAATATATGAATCTTTACCTAGAGAATGAGTTATATCTAATGAAACTGGTTCCATGACCCATTCTGCTTGTGTATTCCACTAATGTGTTAAAATGATAGCTTTTGATCTCTTTATTCATGTCTTGTGCTATTTAATGCTCAAGTTTGATTCCTAATGCTCCAAAACTAGATGTTGGCATATTAAAAGTCACCTAAACATATATATGCATCATGCTCATAACTTGTCTACTCGTGTACCCTAAAATGATCTCATGTTTCCTAAATGACCTACTTTGGACCTATGTGCAAATGATGCCTTTTCTTTTATTAAAATTTTGTTCAAGTATGCTTCTAATCCTTATGAATGGTATAGATCAGTATATTTCACTCTGAATTGCAATTATTCTTGATCATGACCCTTCTCAGACACTAATAATAGTCTTGTTATTCTTAATGTGTCTTAATATGACCTTATGTGCACATTTGTAATGAATGTTAAACCACATGCATTCATTGATCTAAAGTTACTCAAGACAATTATGTGGACTACAAAATAGTAATATTGCATGCCTTGTATCCCTATATGCCTTATGTAACTTTCTTGTGTCCTAATGTGCCTAAATGCCTAATCTTAACTTGAAGGGTGCTCTAGTATATATGTAGGTAACCAGGCCTCAAATCTTATATGAATCTTGATCTAATGATGATATATGATACATTATGAATTCAAATTATTATCTTGATGATGTTAATGAAACATAACTCAATTAGACCCCATATGTACTCTAGTGGTAACAATCTTGCATAATTATAATTCAATATGACTAATTATGTCAATGTTGATGGTTTGTTGGCTAAGCTTTCTAGAATCTTTTGATTGTTGTATTTAAGATCATGCAACCCTAATCTTAGTTTGATGTCTCACCCTAGGTTCTAGATGAATCCATGATACTTGATGTAACATATTCATGATAATGCATGACCTAGTTGAAGATATTAAAATCAATGATATGATACCTAGATCTAGGTGACACATCCAACAACCATGATAATGATTCATGAGACCTAATCTTGCTGATATTAGTCCAATTATACTTATTTGAAATCTCAGAATCAATTTTTTGACTCTTATGCCAAGATCTAGCGGAACTTGCTATCTATGGTTTTCTAATGGAATGGTTAATCTCATGCTCTAATCAAGGTACACTTTATCCTCCTACTGAATAGACTAGTGGTATTGAACATGCTTGTATGCTTAAACTACTTGGCTTTATATACTTGTTTGAGATACTTATTCCCTATGAATAGTACATTCGATTTTCTTAAAATATGTTGAACAAACCTTGAACGTAATTGAACTTGTCCATTATAATAACCATGTGTGTGTGCCCGAATTCTCAGGGTAAGGGCACAAGGCATGTTGAAATAGGGTTAGCTCATTGACTAGGTCTTGAGGTCCCTCATGTATATAAAAGGGTTAGCTAAACTTGAGCAGCTTTATGGACCCTTCCTTTGAGGAAGTTGGTCAATGGCCATATATTATTGTTTAAGTATAATGGAAATGTGTCTAAAACATGATCGCATGTTAATAATAAAGTCTTTCATGTTGTGTATTTATTTATTGCTATCATATTAAGTTTTGTAAAGTATATATGTTTCTTAAACCTATGATTTTATGTATTTTATAGTGTACTCAGCACAGTTGGGCTGATGTGTACCCTTTTTGTGATTTTAGGTAACAGGTAGACTATGGATCTTTCTATGATCATTGCTTCTGCTCTATCATGATAATCTTTTGTCCTTGCTCTGATGATATCAAATGGCATGCAAATGAATTTCACATGGGTTGACTTATGGGACTAAGATCTTATTTTAGATATTCATTTAGTTCCTTTTATGTCATGTTATCTCTTATCTCTTATCTCTTATCTTGTTCTTGTTTGTGGTTTTATTAAGGCATATTTTATGTGATCCATTTTAGGGATGGATGCCCTGGTCCACTCACCTTTCGCTGTGTATCCATTAGGAGTGTGGACTTAGGGTAATAAATGGTTCCATGAAACAAATCCATGGCTTGCAAGGGAGAACGGGATGAGAAATCCCCCTGGTGTTGTTACAGGTGTTCCCCCACCCACTTGATCAATTTGGATCACTACGAAAGGGCACATGCATCTTCTTGCCTTGATCCATAGCCCTACATGAATGGAACTGGCCAATGATGTGGCATAATCCCATTAGTTGGGCATGGTCCCACGTGGCTAACTAGATAAGTCACTTTATGCTGACGTGTAAGCAAGTGATTGGCCTACATATGAATACTTGAAATAATTTTATAAAATAATTTGTAGGTCAGAATGTATTGAAATTATATATCAATTTTATCAAGAAAATGAGATGTACACCAATAAAATATAATGAATGCCTAATTCTGATATGAAATTTGAAAGTAGGTTTAATACTTTCTTAAGTAGTGATTAGTAAATGGAAACCCTAGAATTGATTATTTAGGTGTTGAATACACTAAATGCTCTCATTCTTCTTGTAATCTGATTTTGTTGAATAGGTTAGTAATTCATGATGATCATCATCATATTGATGATAATTAGGGTATCTAAAGTGAATAATTATGAATATGAAGAATTAGGTTTAAAGGTCATAAATTTCTATGTTGTTAATGAATGTAATTGAGTCTAATTGATCATAATGAAAATATATTTTGGATGTAGTAATCAAGGCTTCACTTAATGGGAAATATAAAATGGAACTAGGTTTTGTACCCTAATTTTGTATCTTGAACCCAAGATGACCCTAAACCCTATATTAAGACCGGAGTGGGGTTTAATCTAAATAATATGATGGTGACACTTTAGGATTTACATACATAAAGAATAAAAGTTGATTTCTTGGATCTATTGATTGGATTGATTGAATGTACTTGAAGTATGATTGTATGATATATATGGTTCTACATTGAGGTATGTGGTTACAATTATTACTACCCATGATATCAACTGTCGAGGTTTACTGAGTGGTTATTCAAGATTGTTCAAATGAATTTTTGTTTTTTATTTACATTGTGTTCAATTATAATGCCACTATGAGTATTACATAAAGATGAAATATGTGAATGAAATGTCAATTCTTATTTGTAAGTAATTTATGGATTAAATGTTGTTATTTTACTTGCACTTTATTTGCATACACCCCCACACACAAAGTGTAATGATGTATTGATCTGCATCTTTATTTCACATTGTTTTAGGTAGATGCAATATATGAAGATATCGACACTTGATGAATAAGATGAGATCTACCAAAATATATTGAAGATAAAGTAAAGGAGGATTAGTTAGATAATTCTTCTCATATAGTTATCATGTAAGAATTTCATGTAATTCCTTAGAGGAATATTTTCTACATTTGTTTACAATATTTGAAATTTATGGAAATTATTTGCTATTATTTATTATTTGCTAAATCTGGATACTTGGGAATATAGGTAATTACTCTCAACTTGAAGATCTTTCCTTAGTTAGGGGACTCTAAATGTGAGTTTTTTAAACCACCCCCACACAAGTGAGAAACATGCATTCAAGTCACCTAAGGCAATCTCCAAACATAGACATTTGACAATGTTATGTTTTGTAGGAAAATATGGCGACAGAGCAGGCAGTGGAAACAAAAATTTAACTGCCATATTCCCTTTAATAGACAATAGCGTCAAAAACAATGTAACATGAAGGATGGTTACAAGGTCATACATGGTCTTGGGGCAAGTCCAACAACTATTCCCTTGTTGTAGTTGTGTAGCTTTCTTCAATTTGCACTCGAACAGTGTCTATGTCGGCCTCGTGGTTGATCACCATGGACAGTAGGTTGATGTTGTCCTCTGAGTGGGAAAAGGTTGCACACCTATAAAGTGATCCACATGGACCACCAGGAACTCCTATCATTCTAGAAGAATGAACAAGAAGGAGTTGTGCCCTCAAGTTAGCATACTAGTTACCAAGTTGTTCTCCCATAATTGTTCTCCCATCCTATCCCTCCATTTTGCAGGTAGGACTTGATTGCGTTCTTTCGGTTACCATAAATAGAGAAGACAAACAATTGTCATAGGAAATTGAGTTGTGTCTGAGAATAGTACGCTACCCCTCTATTTATAGGAGGGTCAGGGTCAGGGTCAGGGTTCCCAGTCTGAGTAGGAGAGGAAAGGACCGGAATTTCACCAATTTTCACAACATACGAGCAACAAAATGGTCAGTTCACAAGTGAACTGATCGGTTGGAGTGTGAGTTGATCATTTCAACCCTTGAACCTATCGTTTCATCATGTTTCCCAATCACGATGGTATTGGCAATTAATATATGATTTAATGCAGGACATGACATCAACACAAATCCTTGAATAAATTGAATTGATCCACCAACCGCTCGGTTCACAACCTGAGCCGGATGATTCATGGACCTGAGTTGATTGGTTCACTTCCTGAACTGGTCGGTTCACTATCCAGAATTGTTAAAGTTGATTCAATTGACCTAACACATTGAAATGGTCAGTTCAACACTTGAACTGGTCAGTTCAACTGTCCAGTCAATCAATATTCGACTAATGTTGTTTAAATTGAATATATAACTCTTTAATAATCAAGTTTAAACCATATTCAGGAATGAACTCCTATTCCAAGTGCATCCTATGTGTGACCCTACAGGTTCCATGTTACGTTGGCAGTGAAGGTCCATAACTCATTTATGACATCACAAGAAAAGAGAGGTGTCTAGTCACATAACATTTCTACCCAAGTAATTGGAAAGTTGGAGAACAACTTCAACCTAAAATTTGTTATAGGTGTTATAGTTATTGTATAATTCCTTTGTCTTTGATATTTGGATTGAACTCAAGGCATGGAATTGTCATCCTTTCAATGTTCAATCCATATTCCTTGAAATAGAGTAGATATTTTGAGATATATGGGACCTCGATATCATATATTAATTCACATGTGCATGTACATGCCTTTCTCAGTCTTTCTTATCAAGTGGCCAGGATATATGGGACCTCAATATCATATATTGATTTACATGTGCATTTGCATGCCTTTTTCAGACTTTCTTGACCAATAGCCAGGATATCAAACTCCAGTAGGATGGAAAAATACCATCTACATCACTCATAGTCATCCCCATGTGTCATAGTGTATCCAACCATCACCTTTATGGCAACCCTTATTCCAGATCACGATGGATGATGTCAAAGCACACCGAATGACCTATGATGAGTGTAGTGATTCCAGGTTTAAGAACTACAATCACCACCTTCACTATGAGAGATGACTATGACCACCAATTATGGTTTCCATGTATCACTCCTAAGGTGGGTCTTTCAGATACACTGTTCTTTAACAAGTATCTATGTGTTTGGTTTGATATCACATATCATGACTGATGAGATTTTGTCTTCAACCAACACACACTCTAGTCTTATGTGTTGTTGTTGTCTATCATCCTTCAAAAATAACATCCGACCAGGGACATTACAAGAATGTTCATACTCTTAATATTCATGTGATCTCATTGTTCACGTCTAGCACTTGAAGACATACATAATTGGGTAATGTTATTCTTTAGATATCCATTATGTTACCTCATTATCTCATAACTAGGTGAAATAAAATTAATCAAAAGCTTGTCTTTATTACAAATAAAATCTTTTGCATCATATGCCATCACAATCATCATATCATTGTCTCTCCTAGCATACATACAAATAGACTCCCACTTGCACTTAGAGCTTGTGACACCCTGGTGGCGTCACGAGGTGAGATTACTCAAAACAAAATGTGGAACTAATACTGATCGACTAGGTGACCAGAAAACATAGAAAATTAAAATTGATTTCACATAAGCACAAAAGTAGAAACTTACTACATCTGAGTCCCCATGAAGTCATATGTATCATTTGTATTACATATGATTCCAAAACATGTACACATATCATTGCTCACTGGCCAACTTGCCACCACTTGTTACAACAGGTAGCATGTTCACATACACACAATGTTTTTACAACCATGTCCTACATCCAAAACTCAGATAAATATACATAACAACAAAAACCTCTCCAAGGACCTGAGAGTACATGGACGAAACATATGACTCTACTACAAAACACTAGTAGCATCACCAACCTTCAACATCTACTTCTCCTCTTACTACTTAGCCCCAACCGCACCATCTCTACCTTGTCGTGCATGACCACTTAAAAGATGTGGAAACCCATGGGGTGAGACAACATCCCAGTGAGAGATATAACTCACCACCGCAACTATTATAAACATGGATAAATTAAAGTAGCCAGATAACATTATTATCAGGGTGAGAAGATTTAGCTAGATGATATGAATAAAGCAGTTAACATTGTCTAAGCAATTTAGGAATCTACAACTGAGAAGTAGAAAATCTTATATTTTAAGAAGGAATATGAAGAACATGTATAATAGTTGATTTCTCTTACATTGGGTTAAACACCAATGTGATTCATGTTTAACCCTAAGAAAATATACTATATGGTTGTATTACGTCCTTTATTTGCCCTGAGGATTTGAGGCGTACCACTCAAATCCAACAGATTGCTATGAAGTCAAAACCGGTGCCATACAAGATCAATGGACGAGCCAAAATCCATGATCTCTCCAACACCTCACGATCAGTACGAGAGAAAACACCATAGATACATAATGATCAATTGTGACAGTGACATATAGTCAAGCTAAATTACACCTAGCCCACCTTGGTACATGGCACGGTGCAAGAGAACAGGCTCACACATGGTCGTTCAAAAAAAGAGACATCAAATGCAGTTAAATTGCTGCCTATCATATCACAAAAGGAGAACAGCTCACACATGGTCATCTCAACTAAGGGATAGGTATGACCGCTGTAACGACCCCACCTCTCGGTAACCCCCAATTAAGGGAGACTAAGAGGTCAAAGGCATTATTCCAAAATAGGATCAGTGGTTTTGCAAATAATAAACAATAATTAATAAATTCTACAACAACAAAGCTTTAAAATGGAATAAAAATTTTCTTTTCTCATACCTTGCAAAACATAGGAGCTGAGGGACTTTACCCCATATAACATCTCTTAAGCTTTATTAAGCTTTATTCCATCATTTTCACTTTAAGGGAATATCCATTTTCTTGATAAACCTAAAATGCCGACAAACAAAACGGCGGTCAGTATAACGAGTTATACTGATACGTGGGGGAAACAATAATTGTGCAATTAACTATAACAACATATTACAAGAAATTATGGTTTAGCAAGCAAACTTTACGTTTTAAACATAACTACTCAATCCATACATACCCAAGCCTTTGCGTTGTCCCTGCAATGGACCTGGATACTACCTCTCATATGGTAGATCCCAATTAACCCCCATGATCCTACCTAACAGATAGATCAATACCTAGGACTGAAGAGTCGCATGACACTACCCATAGGTAGCCCAATCCCTAACTCATAATATGTCAAAGAGTAATATGGCACTACCCATAGATAGACCAATCACTGACTCATGATAACCTAATGGTCCTACCTGACAGGTAGACCATGTACTAGGTCATCCTTATTATTAGCAAAGCCATAGAGGAGGACCAGGATCTAAGCTAGGCATATACACTTATTTATAGTGATAGTCATACTCACTTTATAGTTGCATGAAATAAAAGTCATCCAAGCAGTTATATTCAGGCAACCAATAAAACATCTGGGAATCACTATGAAACTAAAGCGATTTAATCATAAGTGTAACCACATACATGTCCTTGAGCAAAGAATCCAAAGATCAATCAAGGTCTTTAAGAAAACACTCAAAGTAAGCAACCCTAAACCCTGAAAACATGTATAACACCTAGTTGTTACCATGACATCCAAACAACTCTTTATTGACTTGGGACACCTTTCTAAGGTTCCTATGTCTCATTAGTATTTATTAGGGTTTCTTAGATCAATTTCTCAAACTTTATCTGTAACATACTAGAATTAGAACCCTACCCTAGTAGTTTTACCCTTTTGACTTAGCCAAACAAGAATAAACTAATACATGTAATTAAGGGAATACAAAATACTTTGTGCTTAATAATAACTCATTTAGATGATAATAAGAAATTAAAGAACTTAGTTGGATAAATACTTCTCATATATTCTTAATATAAGGTTATATGCACATATACACCAGTTTGGTTTTAATTAATGGGGTTGAAGTATAAATTGTCACTAAGTAATAGAAATAATAAAATATTTCATCTTAGAACTTTTTTTTTGAAAGACACCACATTCATTACATTAAAGCCATACGGCATCTACATGTAAATGGAGATACACCAACCGGACACAAAAAAGTAAAGACCAGATACAATAACTAGAAACTCATATTGGAATGTGATAAGAACAATGATGTGTTGATCTCTCTTCTATATCGCTGACCAAAATAGCTTTTTATGAGAGATTCCTTCAACTTGAGATAATATCTAATATAGAGTATATGCTCCAAACCAGTGACCGAAGAAGGGATCACCTTCACACTTACTGCCATATAACAAAGAAACAAAAGAAGACCTAACATGAAAGGAGGACACAAACCACACGACAACAAAGAAGCTATAACTCACTAAAGAAAACTACAAACAGAGAGAAAAATAACAGATAACACGCCGCACTACGGCTCCAGCAGAAAAAGCCACTACGTATCCCTTTTAAGGACAAGCAAAGGAGCAGAAAAGGTCGGAGGAAGAACAAGGATGGGGGATAGAAAACACAGCAGAACTCCACCACCACTCACTAAGAATCCTAACTCGATCGCAATCGAGAGAGGAACGGAAGCAACGCCTCCAAACCCAAGACCCCTGATTTCCTGGGGACCTTTCCTCTAGTTTTTTTGTACTCTTGTAAAGCCCTATATATGTTAATGTAACACATTAAATTGCATTATTAAATAGTAATGCAGTAACAGATGTTAACAGATATAAAAATATAAAATATTTCTCATGAGAATAATGGCCTTTTAATTGCATGTCCATGTAACAAAGAAACAAAAGAAGACCTAATATGAAAGGAGGACACAAACCACACGACAACAAAGAAGCTATAACTCACTAAAGAAAACTACAAACAGAGAGAAAAATAACAGATAACACGCCGCACTATGGCTCCAGCAGAAAAAGCCACTACGTATCCCTTTTAAGGACAAGCAAAGGAGCAGAAAAGGCCGGAGGAAGAACAAGGATGGGAGATAGAAAACACAGCAGAACTCCACCACCACTCACTAAGAATCCTAACTCGATCGCAATCGAGAGAGGAACGGAAGCAACGCCTCCAAACCCAAGACCCCTGATTATCTCCTACCCCAGCAAGCCAACAGAGAAACCGAGGGCACACCCACCAAACCTCAGACAACAGAACAGACACAAGACAAAAAGAAAGGAAGACCCCAACAACCTAGACCTACAAACTACCTACAAACTACACAAAGACAAACAAACAGGGAGAAAAAATCTAAAAAGAAGACGGAAAGGGGAAGAAAGGAGCCCAGTGTTGAGGAAGCCCGAGCCAGAGAAACGTTGGAGACGCCAAGAGGCTCTACGACCACAAGGGATTTAGAGCCTGCCTTTGTCTCCATATCGTTGTGAGCTACCACTCCGTCGCCATCAGGGTCTAGGGACCGGAGTCCCAACGCGCGATCCCCACCTTCGGACCTCCCTGAGCACCATGCGGCCTAGGAGAGACCCTGGGGGAGCGGGTTAGCGCAAGGACGGCGGCCGAAACCCCTCCCCCGAGCCGTCGCTGCCCGTTGGGGGAAGCCCAAGTCGCTCTCCCTAATCACCAGAGCGGCGCTCGATGAATGGTGATCAATTGCACTCTAATTGTATTCATCTTAGAACTTTCTAGCACTTCCTAAAATAAGAGAAATAAGAGAAATCCGAATTTTATTTAAAGGAGAAGATAAATGCAATAATTAAAGGTAATATGGGAATTAATGGGTAAAGAAGATAATTAGAAAGATATTGCACCAAAATTATAATTGGAAACCCATCAGGATAATTTGACACTCAAATTCGTTTTCTTGACCAAAAAGTAACTTAAGGGCCAAGTATTATCTAAGTTGGAAGATAAATGCATCTTTATTAAAAGAAAATAAGAATTAGGCCAATAAAGTGAAATAAAATAGTTAATGCCCTCAAATTGGAAAACTAACTCCAAATTCGTATTCTAAACACAAAAGTAAGCCTTTGGGCAAATTTGCAACTGTTTTAGATAATGTTTGATTAATATGTATATCTAGGAGAGAGAAAATGACTAAAAGGTGTAATTAAATAAATAAATATAATTCATGACACTAAAAGTTGGAAATAAAGGCAAAATCATATTCAACACACTTAAGTTAACTTGTGGATGAAGTTTCATCCAATTTGGTTAATCCATGAGTCATTAATGCATTTAGAAAGAAAAACAAAGAATAAATTAAATAACATATCAAAAGTTGTCAAAAGTGAAATCTAATTGGATATTCACAATCTACATGTTTAACTTAACTTAGATGTAAATTTTGGTTCAATTTGGATATTTTTAGAACCCCTAAATGAGGAAAGAGAAAAGGCATGCATAATTTGATTTCACTTTGCTTAAATTCGATTTATTTTCCAATTTTCTCACCTAAGTCGCTATCACGTGCCCTCTTAATTTTCCCTGGTGATTTATGACCATCTGATGCGCGATCTGACGGTTGTGGGTCATCTCCTACCTTGGGTAGGAGTCCGCCCGACGTTGGACAGTGGTGCAGAAGTTTCCCGATCCCGTTCTCTCTTGTTTCTCGATGAAAGTTTCTAATTTCTTTCCCAAACGCTTTATTTCTCCATTCCGATCTCATTGATCCATAATTTAACCCCTAAAACCCTATAAGTAGGGAACCCCTAATTTCCTCTTCTCCAGCGATTTCTACAGCCGCCCTCTTGGTGCACATCCTACCCGTGCAAGTGCCCAGAAAGAACCCCCTATCGTCCTCCTCTTCACCTCTGACTTCAATTGAACCGCGAAGCGCAAGGTGCAACCGAGCCTACTCGGTTTCTCCTCCGCCAACCTCGGTGACGCCCGTCCAACTCTTCCACCTTTGATTCAATTCGTTCACCGGTGAGCATCCCTGGACCTCAATCTGCCTTTTCCTTCTTACTCTTTCATCTGTGGATGTCTCTACCTCCCGGTCGACAAGCTTGGTTTGAGCTTGGTTTTTGGTCGTTTTCGGCGAGGTCCATGCTTGCCCTTCTTGCTCGTTTGGCCTCATTTTGGTTCGGGTGCGTTCATGTGAGTATTTTCTTCTTTTCCCATGCTTTATATCGCCACCATCTTCTCTGGTTTTGGCTTCCGTGTTTCGAGCTCTGCTGGTCATGGCAAAGAACTGCCTTCTTCCTTCTCTGGTCAGCTTTTAGACCTTGGTTAGGGTCTCGGGCTTCGTTATAACCTCAGGAACTCATTGGTATGTTTTGTTTCTTGGAACGATGCTCTGTGATCGGGTTTGGGATCGAAGGATTGTGCTCTGTTTGCTGGCTTCAGACTATTCAATGAAGAACAATGTCAGCTATGTTTTGTCTGGGTTACCCCTCTAGTTTTCTCTTCTGCTTTGTTTAACGATAAAGGGTATTATAGTCTTTTCGCCTCTTGTCTGTTGTTTTGGATCGAATCAAATGAGACCATGACCTTCTGACTTGGCCGACATTCATTGGACCAAGTCATGCGGGCCCGGCCTGTTCTTGAGGATTTTTTTCGCCTGCATAGCATTAACTAATTATCTGATTGGTCAGTAATTAAAAATTGATAACTAATTATCAGATGATCAGAAAATTTTGGAAAAATACTCGTTGGAATCAGAATAATAAGGGCTTTCTAATGGTATGGGTTTTGTCACCTGAATCTAATGTTTTAAAAGGGTGTTTTAATGGATCTAATTAAATAAGATAATAACTTCTATAATTCATAACTAATAAATTATAAGTCAGAAAAATATAATAAAATATGTTTTGGGTTCCTAATAATATAAACTAAAATATGGAATAGTTTTCATAACCTAATTCACATAATAATAAAAAGGTAGTTTTTAGGGTTTGGTCTATATATATGAAATTGACATAAAATTGGTATATGTGTTTAATAGGCTCTTTGGTGACCTAGTTTTGGATCTAGAAGTGTTTGTTTGGACCTATTGGACTTTGTTATTGAGGTATGTTGTATCCCCTATTCATCAATATTGAGCAAATCACCTACTTTATCATTCTTTTGATTTTTTCCTACACAAAATGTCTTATCTTTTGATATCATGGTTCGAGTGAACTATCTTGATTATTGTGGACTTGGATAATTTCTTGATATCTTATCTTGTGCCTTGGTGCATGTTGGTCCCTTACATTGGTATGTGCCACTTTGAAGTGGATGTTATATGTCTGTGTTGTCCATTGTGTGATGTCAACCTTTGTATCATCTTCTGACTAAACTATTTACTTGCCTCTATATTTACATGCAATGTGAATCAGTAGCACTAGAATAATGTAAATTACTTTGGTTTTTGGGTGTGTGCCCTTTTTGTTTATGGGATGGTGGTGGTGGTGCCCCATACCCGAGTTTCAAGTATGTGAAGCCTTGGCTCAACTTTTATATATATTGGGAGTTTGACGATGAGTCATTCTCTATCAAGTTTTAAAGGATGTGAAGCCTTGGTCGCCTTTGTGTTTATATTTTTCTAGGACTATGTTTATCTCACATGCATGTAGGTTGATGATTGGTTGTGGGGTGTGTGCCCTACTACTTATCTATGTGCTTTTATTGCACAAATTTTATTGTTTATGGCAAGTATCATCTTTTATCAAGTTATGATGTTCTTATCTTTTATGTCTGTGTGGGTATTCCTTATCTCTTGTATGGGAAGCATTCGACATTTGTTGTCCTTATTTCTTAAATTTCTCAAAGTTTCTTTTAGTATGCACATGCCAGCTTTTTGCTGATGTACTTCTTTTCTTCTTCTCTTTTGGGGTATGCTTCCAACCCCAGGTTAGATCGAGGAGAGTGAACTTCAAAATCAACCTTGTAGCAGATCTTTGGGAGATTTGAAGAGGTGGTTAGATGACCCTCAGCTTGGTCTTTGGCTTTTATGTTTAATTTTCCTTTAGATACATATATGTGGTGAAGTGTTGTATCAAGCTTTGTAAATTGTTAGATAATGATATTTTCCGCTGCTACTCATTGTGTGATGATACATACATGTTGATTGAATTGGTCTCCATCCCGTTGGTGAAAATTTTATGTGGTGTTTGGTTCAACGGATGCAATCTTTTCTTTCTATTAGAGGAGTGGTTTCACTTCTTTATAGCATGGTATCAGAGCCACTAGTAGTCGATTATCTAACTATTTCAAACTCATCTCCCTTAGGATGTTTACCTTTATCTTAGGTTTCTTATACCTAGTACCTTGCTTTGTGCAGACAAAACCCTTATGGCTGGAGATAACTCAACTGTGGACAACTAGTATGGTTATGAGACCCCTCAAAATGCTAGGTTTGGTCAGGAAACCTCTGATACTGTTGGTTCGGGAGGAGCTATGACTCCAGAGCAAGAGTTGGCCATGTTTTGACAACTCTTTGCGTCTTCCATGGTGGGGAAGATGAAAGACCCGTCTGTACCTGAAAAGACTAAGGAGTTCATGATCATGGAGTTCATGAAGATGCAACCACCTTCCTTCAAGGGTGCAGGTGAGATAGAGATGGTCGACAAAGCAGATGATTGGGTGTTAGCCTTAGAGAGGACTTTCGATGGTATGGTCTGTCCTCCACACCAAAAGGTTAGGTTTGCTTCATTTGTTTTGGATGGACCTGCAAGGACTAGAGATATCTCCACCATGACCTGGATAGAGTTTTTGGTTCTCTTTCGTGGGAAGTACATATGCACTGTTGCCCTAAAGAAGAAAGAAGCAGAGTTCTACGGTTTGAAGCAAGGTCCCTTATCTGTTTCTACCTACGTGTAAAGGTTTCTGCTATTGGAGCATTATGCAGTTGGTTTAGGTGAAGAACGTATGGCTGACCTTTTCCTCCAAGGGCTCAACTACAATGTGGGTCATTCTCTTATCCCACAACTGCCTTTGACCTTCTAGCAGATGGTTGATAAAGCTTTGGCTGTGGAGTCTTACCTAGTGTTTCAACCAAGGGAGTTCGACAAGAAAAGGAAGTCCTCAGGTGATGATCAGAGAAGGGACAAGTGTGCTAAGTGCAATGGTCACCATCCTCCAGGAAAGTATTCTCAGGACAAACCTCATCATAATACCCTGTTGGTATGTCACTATTGCAATGAACCTGGACACATCCGACATGATTGCCCTAAGTGTCGTAATGGTCAAGCTCCAGTACAACAACAACAAGCACCTCCTCAAAATCATGGCAACAATAATGGTAACAATAATAGAGGAAGACATGTGGAAAGAAGATCTGGGAGAGTTTTTGCTTTGGACGGTGAAGAAGTTAATGATGAAGATCAAGGGCAAGTTAACCCATAGTTCCTTAGACTAGTCTTTACAAGTTATGTTTCCTTTTGCATGTTGCTTATGTAGTGGATGTAAGAGGTATAGTTGTAACTTTTATAACTGAAGTTAAGTTTGATTTTATGAGATGAATCCTTTTAAGGGGTGGTGAATAAGTTTGCTTATGGATGTTTTGATTTCGATGATGAAATCTCTTTAAGGGGTGGTGTGGTGTAACATACTAGAATTAAAACCCTACCCTAGTAATTTTACCCTTTTGACTTAGCCAAACAAGAATAAACTAATACATGTAATTAAGGGAATACAAAATACTTTGTGCTTAATAATAACTCATTTAGATGATAATAAGAAATTAAAGAACTTACTTGGATAAATACTTCTCATATATTCTTAATATAAGGTTATATGCACATATACCCCAGTTTGGTTTTAATTAATGGGGTTGAAGTATAAATTGTCACTAAGTAATAGAAATAATAAAATATTTCATCTTAGAACTTTCTAGCACTTCCTAAAATAAGAGAAATAAGAGAAAATCCGAATTTTATTTAAAGGAGAAGATAAATGCAATAATTAAAGGTAATATGGGAATTAATGGGTAAAGAAGATAATTATAAAGATATTGCACCAAAATTATAATTGGAAACCCATCAGGATAATTTGACACTCAAATTCGTTTTCTTGACCAAAAAGTAACTTAAGGGCCAAGTATTATCTAAGTTGGAAGATAAATGCATCTTTATTAAAAGAAAATAAGAATTAGGCCAATAAAGTGAAATAAAATAGTTAATGCCCTCAAATTGGAAAACTAACTCCAAATTCGTATTCTAAACACAAAAGTAAGCCTTTGGGCAAATTTGCAACTATTTTAGATAATGTTTGATTAATATGTATATCTAGGAGAAAGAAAATGACTAAAAGGTGTAATTAAATAAATAAATATAATTCATGACACTAAAAGTTGGAAATAAAGGCAAAATCGTATTCAACACACTTAAGTTAACTTGTGGATGAAGTTTCATCCAATTTGGTTAATCCATGAGTCATTAATGCATTTAGAAAGAAAAATAAAGAATAAATTAAATAACATATCAAAAGTTGTCGAAAGTGAAATCTAATTGGATATTCGCAGTCTACATGTTTAACTTAACTTATGTGTAAATTTTGGTTTAATTTGGATATTTTTAGAACCCCTAAATGAGGAAAGAGAAAAGGCATGCATAATTGGATTTCACTTTGCTTAAATTCGATTTATTTTCCAATTTTCTCGCCTAAGTCACTGTCACGCGCCCTCTTAATTTTCCCTGGCAATTTCTGACTGTAGGATGCACGATCTGATGGTTGTGGTTCGTATCCTACCTTGGGTAGGAGTCTTCCCGATGTTGGACAATGGCGCAGAAGTTTCTCGATCCCATTCTCTCTTGTTTCTCGACGAAAGTTTCTGATTTCTTTCCCAAACGCTTTATTTCTCCATTCCGATCTCATTGATCCATAATTTGACCCCTAAAACCCTATAAGTAGGGAACCCCTAATTTCCACTTTTCTAGCGATTTCTGTAGCCGCCCTCTTGGTGCACATCCTACCTATGCAAGCGCCCAAAAAGAACCCCCTATCGTCCTTCTCTTCACCTCTGACTTCAATTGGACCGTGAAGCGTAAGGTGCAGTCGGGCCTACTCGGTTTCTCCTCCGGCGACCTCGGCGATGCCTCGTCCAACTCCGCCACCTTTGATTCAATTCGTTCACTGTTGAGCATCCCTGGACCTCAATCTGCCTTTTCCTTCTTACTCTTTCATCTGCGGATGTCTCTACCTCCCGGTCGACAAGTTTGGTTTGAGCTTGGTTATTGGTCGTTTGACCTCGCCCTTCTCGCTCGTTTGGCCTCGTTTTGGTTTGGGTACGTTCGTGTGAGTACTTTCTTATTTTCCCACGCTTTATATCATCGCCAGCTTCTCTGGTTTTGGCTTCCGTGTTTCGAGCTCTGCTGGTCATGGCAGAGAACTGCCTTCTTCCTTCTCCGGCCAGCTTTTAGACCTTGGTTAGGGTCGCCGGCTTTGTTATAACCTCAGGAACTCGTTGGTATGTTTTGTTTCTTGGAACGATCCTCTGTGATCGGGTTTGGGATCGAAGAATTGTGCTATGTTCACTGGATTCGGACTATTCAATGAAGAACAATGTCAGTTATGTTTTGTCTGGGTTACCCCTCTGGTTTTCTCTTCTGTTTTGTTTCACGATAAAGGGTATAATCGTTTGTTCGCCTCTTGTCTATTGTTTTGGATCGAGTCAAACAAGACCTTGACCTGCTGACTTGGTCGACGTTCATTGGACCAAGTCATGTGGGCCAGGCCTGTTCTTGAGGATTTTTCTTGCCTGCATAGCATTAACTAATTATCTGATTGGTCAGTAATTAAAAATTGATAACTAATTATCGGATGATCAGAAAATTTTGGAAAAATACTCGTTGGAATCAGAAAAATAAGATCTTTCTAATGGTATGGGTTTTTTCAACTGAATCTGATGTTTTAAAAGGGTGTTTTAATGGATCTAATTAAATAAGATAATAACTTCTATAATTCATAACTAATAAATTATAAGTCAGAAAAATATAATAAAATATGTTTTGGGTTCCTAATAATATAAACTAAAATATGGAATACTTTTCATAACCTAATTCACATAATAATAAAAAGGTAGTTTTTAGGGTTTGGTCTATATATATGAAATTGACATAAAATCGGTATATGTGTTTAATATGCTCTTTGGTGACCTAGGTTTGGATCCAGAAGTGCTTTGGACCTAGTGAACTTTGTTATTGAGGTATGTTGTATCCCCTATTCATCAATATTGAGCAAATCACCTACTTTATCATTCTTTTGACTTTTGCCTACACAAAATGTCTTATCTTTTGATATCATGGTTCGAGTGAACTATCTTGATTATTGTGGACTTGGATAATTTCTTGATATCTTATCTTGTGTCTTGGTGCATGTTGGTCCCTTACATTGGTATGTGCCACTTTGAAGTGGATGTTATATGTCTGTGTTGTCCATTGTGTGATGGCAACCTTTGTATCATCTTTTGACTAAACTATTTACTTGCCTCTATATTTACATACAATGTGAATCAGTAGCACTAGAATAATGTAAATTACTTTGGTTTTTGGGTGTGTGCCCTTTTTGTTTATAGGATGGTGGTGGTGGTGCCCCATACCCGAGTTTCAAGGATGTGAAGCCTTGGCTCAACTTTTATATATATTGGGAGTTTGATGGTGAGTCATTCTCTATCAGGTTTTCAAGGATGTGAAGCCTTGGCTGCCTTTGTGTTTATATTTTTTTAGGACTATGTTTATCTCACATGCATGCAGGTTGATGATTGGTTGTGGGGTGTGTGCCCTACTACTTATCTATGTGCTTTTGTTGAACAAATTTTATTGTTTATGGCAAGTATCATCTTTTATGAAGTTATGATATTCTTATCTTTTATGCCCATGTGGGTATTCCTTATCTCTTATATGGGAAGCATTCTACATTTGTTGTTCTTATTTCTTAAATTGCTCAAAGTTTCTTTTAGTATGCACATGCCAGCTTTTTTCTGATGTACTTCTTTTCTTCTTCTCTTTTGGGGTATGCTTCCAACCCCAGGTTAGATCGAGGAGAGTGAACTTCAACATCAACCTTGTAGCGGATCTTTGGGAGATTTGAAGAGGTGGATAGATGAGCCTCAGCTTGGTCTTTGGCTTTTATGTTTAGTTTTCCTTTAGATACATATATGTGGTGAAGTATTGTATCAAGCTTTGTAAATTCTTAGATAATGATATTTTCCTCTACTACTCATTGTGTGATGATACATACATGTTGATTGAATTGGTCTCCATCCCGTTGGTGAAAATTTTATGTGGTGTTTGGTTCAACAGATGCGCTCTTTTCTTTCTAGTAGAGGAGTGGTTTCACTTCTTTACACCATGGTATCAGAGCCACTAGCAGTCGGTTATCTAACTATTTCAAACTCATCTCCCTTAGGATGTTTACCTTTATCTTAGGTTGCTTATACCTAGTACCTTGCTTTGTGCAGACAAAACCCTTATGGCTGGAGATAACTCAACTATTGACAACCAGTATGGTTATGAGACCCCTCAAAATTCTAGGTTATCCTTTTTAGGTCAACAAACCCTAAAATAGCTTTTCTATTCATAAAACCCTAATTACTCAAATTATTCATATTAAGGGTCTTTTATACTCAAGTTAACTTTAGAATCATTATATCTCGGGTTATTCATGGATTTGAACAATTAAAACCATTAAAAGTCATATTCTCCAAAATTAGGGTTTCTAACCCATTAAGGCACATTCATGTACATGGAACCCTAGATTAAGCCAACTATGCATAAATATTACACTTTTAGTTCTAACTACTCCTTTTATGTCCAAAAATCTAATCTTTGATTAATAACATCAACTTAGTTCCTTAAATTCACCCTACATCAAAACTAGGATTTTGATTCATTTAAATAATTAAAATACTAACTTTATGTACTTTTCGAACTAGAATCATATTCAGATGCTGATTATATTTTTATTGAAATCGTCATGTTCTCTTGATCAATTTTCATATATGGATTCTCTTAATTGAAGTTACCAATAATTAACTATGATTATTCTAAATGATTTACCTTTCGACGAATAGGAGCCTGCCACGTCAGCTCCAACCCTTATTTATTTCTAGCAAGCCCTAGCTTGCGAATCCTACCTCATATCCATCTACCTGGCACCCGGATCTGTGCCTTCTGTCATCTCCTTCCCGCAAGCAGCTCTGCGCGGACAGTACTCTGTTCCGCTTGGAGAACAGAGTACCCACCGCCAGCCATCCTTTGTGATCTCTCTTCCGGTTTTGGGTCGACACCGACGTCCACGGCCTCTACTAGGGAATCTGCAAGCTGACCATAGCTTCTCTTTGCTTCTCACCAGATCCATAGGTGGTGAAAACCTCACTGGAGGGATGGAGACGGAAAGGAAGATCATGCCCAGTCACCAGCGTCTCAAACGCAAAACCTTAGGACAAGAAGCACGTACGAGTCTTGTTTCATCTCTTATCCTCCAAAGGAACTCGTGATCCCCCTCCTTTTATAGACAGGGGTACCAAGGGGTCTACCCTGGTTTCCATGGAATCTTCCCTTACAAGTCAATTGGGGAAATCCCAATCGAGTACAGAAACTACCAAAAATTAAGGATTATTGCCTCCGATTTAGTCTCACGGACTCAATGGAGCAATCCCCAGCTTTGAACAAGGATTGTACGCCAAGAAATTTGAGTTGCAAAACTCCCTTTACTGTTCCTTTTCCTAATCCAAAATGAAAAGCAGCTACCGTTGGATCTTGATCCAACGGCTAGCAAGCCTCGTATTAGAACATCAATTGTGACATTTAATGTTATCCTTTACACTTTCGGAAACTTGTAAAATTCATATCTCCCAAACCGTTTATCCAATTGATCTCAAATTTTAGGGGAAAGTCTATAATGACTTAAAAGACTTGTGCGCCAAGTGTGGGACTCAAACGCGAAAGTATGAGATGATTTCCTTCATATGCAAGTTATTACTTAAAAGACATATTTTATGCATATTTTCTCTCTCGTATTCTTTTATTTTCATTTCTTGGATTCCTTTTACCACAAGAAACCTTGTGGATCCGAAATCTCCTACATAGTGATTCCATTATCCATATTTCCAATTATTTCTTACATTTTCCTCATTATCTCAAATTTCCTTCTCAAAAATGCATTAAAACGTATATTTTCTCTTTCCTCTTTTCCTATTTTCTTTATTTTGACTACTCTTTCCATTAGCAATCATATGTACATGAAATCTAATCAATTGTGGCCATCAATGCCACCTTCTAGAGATTTCTACACATTTCACATAATTGCATTGCCTACTTTTTCATTATCTTTTATCTTTCTTTATTATTTAAACTTTTCTTCTTTGCTTCTCTTTTACATCCATTATTGGATTAATAATACAGTAGAAATCATGAAATTCCTATCAAGGGGAGATTTGTAAAGAAGCCCATTCTTTGAAACAAAGCATACAACCATTTCAATTCAAGTCCATATTTATAAAATAATTACATTTCAACTATAAAACACATGGAAAAATTGAGGTTGTAACATCCTTCCCCTCTTATGAGAATTTTGCCCTCAAAATTTCATCAAGCATACAAACAATTCAGGATAAGACTTTTCCATGTCCATCATTGGCCCCTATGTGGCTTTACCCTATATGTGGCACTTCCAAAGAACCTTTATCATCACATATTCTTTTCTCTAAGCTCTTTCACCTTGGTATCTAAAATTATCATAGGTGACTCAGGACAATTTAGCCTCCCTTGGGCTCACTAGATTCATTTCTCAGCACACGGCTCGGGTACCTCACATAGTGCTCTAAATTGGATACATGGAACTCATCACACATCACATTATCCTGAGGGGTAAGGTCAAACATAAATTACTTCACCAATCTATCTCAAATGAACCCAGGTATCAGGGACTCAGCTTCCACATCTATATCTCAAAGGGGTCAATTTTTCATAACACATGTTCCTGCATGTCAGATTGCCTTGTATCAGCTCACAACTCCAGTCGATCCTGGGTTTTTCAAAACATCTCTATCTGCATGCACTGTGGTTTCTTTTGACCTTTGCAAGGCCCTCTCACCAACATCATCCAAGTGAAGTGGTGACTGACACACCCTCCTTTAAGAGATTTATACCTCCCGACACTGGCTATGGTGGCTATCATAACAAGCAAAACTGCTAGGGATAGGAACTGCTCCCATATATCATCCCAAACAAGCATGCATGCTCTGATCAGACCTTCTAGAGTCTGGCTCATACTCTCTTGACTATCCACCAGTCAGGGGTGATACTCTATACTCACCTTTAATCTAGCATCCAATTCTTCTTCCACCTACTACTATATGGAAGCGAACTTGAGGTCACGCTCAAGATATCAAATTTATGATGTGGTTGAATTATCTCTCTCTCTCTCTCATATATAGTTCAATCGATTCTACCACACAGACAGTGCTCCCACTTAGGAAAAGGATTAGGTCAACTTGGTAAGGCGGTCCACCACAACCCATTTCGCATCACAACCTCTCTTGGTCCAGGAGAAACTCACCACATGGTCCATGGTGTTCCACTCCCATTCCTTCTCAGGGACTTCTCATAATGACTCGTTGGGTTACTTGTGTTCCACCTTCATCTCTTAGCATGCATGGCGACAAGCCACATGCAACTCCATATATTTCATCCTCACATGTATTCGAAGCACTACTGTAAACCTTTCATCATATTACTAGTATTGCAGTGTATGGTGAACTTGAAATCATGATCCCCTACATGTCACGATTCCTCAAGGTCAACTCCTCAGAAACCCTAAAACACTCTAGTAGTGGGTTTCATTTCCTTCTTTTCCAGAGAGGTGCATATGAGGTTCTTACAACCATCCTTTTATCTCATCAAGCTCCAGGCTGGCTAACCAAGCAACCACTAACCCGGCCAACGAGTCTCGTTGTATCTGAGTGTTAGCCACTTAGATCTCATCTTCTAACGATCGTAAGGTTCACCTAACCACCTTTTCCAGTCTCTCTACCGGCCATGCAAGACCGATGCACACCTGAGTTGTATATCACATAAGCATGCTAGATGAAATCATAAACCTTCAAATACTTCATTCATCATCCTCACCTCATGTTTAGGTCTAATTGAGTCAAGAAATCCATTGAGCTCATTATCTTGATCATCAAGCCAATTTATGACTCATAGATTCCAACTACTTCCAAGAAGTTGTGTCCTTCCTATCACTTTTGTTCTCTCTATGTTTTCAAACCATCTTTCCAACGTACTCTCATAAAGTGTAGTACTTCATTTATCCTCGATCATTGCGGAAAGGTTTCATCTCATATCACTTTCATCCTTAGTATATGGCATGCATTTTTGCCCTATCTCTCACACCCATAACAAGATGAAATAAGCATTTGGCTGCAGTCTAAACATAGTGTTCATCATGTTCCAAGAGTAGAGATGGTGCATCATGCAACGTCGTTATACTTTCCAAAATAAGTTGAAACATACCTCCCATGTCTCCACATCATACATCTCCAATCTAAGTTTGCATCCATGGTAAGGCTACTCCCAAACACTCTTGGTTCTCCACATTATTCTTACGTATAACCCTTAGTCATTACCTCAAGGCCTATAGGGTGCGACACTTTTGGCATAATCTGACCCTCATGCATATAAGGAGTGCCTCTCACGTTTACCCTTTAGGCCTCATGAACTCATGAAGGTGGCCAACCTCATAACCCATGGGCCTTGGGAAAAAGTAGTTGCTACTGATCCAACTTCATGCCAGATCAGACAACATCCTATTCCCATCGGTCTAATAGTATCTAGATCCTTCTAAGCTCTGATACTATGAACTATCATTCACCTCATCCTGAATCCTTACCTAAATCCTCGCACATCTCACTCCTTTGAATCCTTAGCCATCACATCTTCTGCACCTCTCCAACCTCTTTGCATCCCTAGGAAACATGGAGACCTACATAACTCAGCTGACCCCATACAAGTTACACCTCTATGGTAACATATCTTCATGCCCCCCTTAGAGATGGTCACACATGGGTCTATAGATTCATGCCCATACTATGTGCTCCTACACTAAGCTCATCAAGCTCGTATATGTGACCTCTTTAGGTCACCTCTAACATAAATAAAGTTGATGCTCACCCTAGCATGAAGGGTCCCTCCCCAGGATGGGAGAAAACTATCACTTGATAGTAGCAAAGGTCACAAAACGTTCTTATCGCCAAGGTTCACATCATCATGTATATGCTTAGCTCCTATATGATACTTATGCACGTATCTAGCAAGAAGACAACCTAATAAACCATGTTGAGTTCCTTGGTAGGTCATACATATTCATCATTCCTCAAGGTTGGACCAATATCATACATACATACGTCACAAACTTGTGAGAGTGGTTCATCAAACATATATCTTTGTTCATGTGGGGTTTCCTTTTGCACTAAAACATGAGGGGTGCCATATTCAAATACTATGAACTCAATCAGCCTCACAAACATCATGTGCACCAGGTACTATTGCTTCCCCTCTTTGGTCCAGGAACCCAGGTTCACCTCTTATACATCGGCTATCTAGCTGCATTCTTAGCTGTTCAAACATGAATTGAACCTATGCTAAGTATAGAATACACATCATAACACTCTTCTACTTGAATAACCTTTAGCATCCACTGGGTACGATGCCTCTCAACTTGTTATCATACCTTCTCAGGGTCTAAGGAACTCTTCTTTATGCTCCTAAAAGGTAGGTACTCACCACCTCTTTATCATTCTAGGGTTTGGTTCTCTTAAAGGCATCTAAGGTACAAAAAGCCTCCAAGGTTCATGCATGAGGCAACCAGATACATCCATGTAGGGTCATCCTTCTCGGGTCGTATAATACCCAAATTCTCCTGATTCCTCATGTCTTAGAGTCAAGGTCACCAACCTTCTTCATCGGGCCATGCTCTCTTTCTCTCTAGAGCTAACCCTACAACTTGTCCTACCGCTGGAGGTTCTATCACCAAAGATGGGTCAAGCTCATATGGGTACACGTCTATCCCTACTCGGGTGAAGCGTACTACCAAAACCTATATCTAGTCAAGATCATCCAAATCTCTTTGCATGCCCATCTCATGAACTATTAGGAATAACCTATCTGGCTTAGGTTTAAAAATTGCTACCACTCTCTTCTATGTAGGTAGATACCTCTTTTTTGTTCATATATGCTTGTTTAGGTTCCTATACGGTCACCATCAACCTTCTCAATGAGGAAACTATCCCTCACCCTAACAGGCAAGAATCACCCAAGGTCAGGTCACTAAAAGGAACTAGGTCAACAAACCACACCTAGATCATGCTTCTCCTGTGTCCTCAAAGCCTTGCGTAAATCATGCATGTCAAACCCACATACGTGCATGCACGGGAAACTGAGGTATCCAACTCATCATGTCTTCTCTTTTTCTAACTAACACTTAGGGTTAAGGTTAGCATTGTCCCCAGAGGATGCGTCAAGTCTCTTCCTCTTCCTGGAGGCATTTTCCTCCAAGGCTAACTCTCTCCTCATCCTCCTACACGAAGGTCTAACCTCATATCTCTCATGTGGGCATGACAACACATGCCATGCGACCCTAAGCATGTAACTAATCTTTAGTTTACTATTAAACTTAAGTCCATGACATCTTGTTTACATGCTTTTCATTATGTGGTGGAGGATTCCTTAATCCTTATTAATCTTATCCCAAACACAAGAGGGTGGTGGAAAGAGAGAATACCCTAAGCACTTAATATTTCTCCAGAAATAAGAGGTAGAGAAGGGACGAAATTAGATGAGAAGACCTGAGGTATCTTATTTTGAGTCAAATCCTTTGATTTTGGCCAGGCAGTCACATAGATCTGGGAGTCCTCATAGACCGACTAGCGGGGCTGAGGAAAATATTGACAGCCCCCAAATTGTGATCCTTTTCTAGACACCTCCATCATTGGAAAATCCTCTAATAACTCCCTTGGGCTCTAAAGAGTTTGTAAAATTTAATAATTATTAGAGATTAAATGGAAAACCATAGCTCTGATACCAATTGTAACGACCCCGCCTCCCGGTAACCCCTAATTAAGGGAGACCAAGAGGTCAGATGTAACATCCCTGACCTGGGTTATGAATTAACCCTAGGTGTTTTGCCTAAATATGTAATTAAATCCTTGTGATTATCTTTTGGCATGTAATTAAGTTCCTAAGGAACATACATTTTCATTTCTGTCCCTTTTAAACAATGATTGTAGTATTGTTTGGTAATACAGGGACCTATGTGCAAATTATCTAGTTAAGGGGTTTAACTTGCAAATTTCACAAGTTAAGATGTTCCTATGATTATGAGATATCATATGTGTGATATGATGAGTTAAGATGGATTTCCCAAGCTTGGGCATCAAGATGCAGCTTGTGGAATGATCCTTATGCTTAAAAACCCTAATTTGGATTAAAGTGCAATTTACCCAAATATGGAGTGCAACCTATAAAATATACCTTCTAGTATATCTTTTATGACTCTTTACATCATTTAGAGAAGAAATGATGAGAGGGGCGCTTCAATTAAATAATTGAATAAGAAGGATGACTTTTGTAGTGAAAACACCTAGTAAGAGTAAGGAGACCCTTCATATATGTACCTTAGTATGCATGTTGGTTTTCTTTACCCTTAGATCTTGAGTTTTGATGAGCTTTGCATAAGATTATCATGCCTGGACGTGCCTTAGAAAGAATAAGGGACTTAGATGAGAAATCTATGTTTTAGAGGTCCTTATGGTGGAAAACAACCTAAGGTATATAAGCCTAGTTCCTTGTAAAACAACCAAACGTATTCCCTTCACTTCCTCACTTCTCATCTTTCTCAACTGACCAAGGCAAAGCTCTAGAGCTCAGGGAAACGACCAACCTATTCTAAGGTAAGAGAGCACCATCTTCTAGCTTGGATTCATGGAGGAAATCCTTGTATAAGGTTGGTTTCATGGTTAATTCACTTAGCTTTCTCTTCCTAGCCGATCCTTCCCAACTTTTCCTTGAAGAAACAACCTTGGATGACCTGTGGAGCTCAAGCCACCATTAAAGTTTCGAAGCTTGGAAGCTTGGAGTTCTAGGAACAACGTTTGAGGCGGGTTTTATAACTCTACACCTTGCTTTGTTATGCATACTTTTATTCTTGCAAATAATAGTTAGTTCTTCTTCTTCCCCATATTTCCTTGCACCCTTGCAAGCTTTTTTGTGAAGAACAGACCTTGGTTTCAAGGTTGAAGAAAAAGGGCGTTAATACCTATGTTGGTCCTTATCCAACTTTACTAAAATGATCTTGGACCAATAAATCCAAATGGGTTCACACTCGTTTCAATCCAAATGGGTTCACACTCGTTTCAATCCAAATGGGTTCACACTCGTTTCAATCCAAATGGGTTCACACTCGTTTCAATCCAAATGGGTTCACACTCGTTTCAATCCAAATGGGTTCACACTCGTTTCAATCCAAATGGGTTCATACCCGTTTCAACTCAAATGGGTTTACACCCGTTTCAACTCAAATGGGTTCACACTCGTTTCAACTCAAATGGGTTCACACCCGTTTCAATTCAAATGGGTTCACACCCGTTTCAACTCAAATGGGTTCACACCCGTTTCAACTCAAATGGGTTCATACTCGTTTAAGCTTAAGTGGGTTCAATTAAAGGATACCTTGTTTTATTCAAACCCTAGTGATATGATAGTGGTGATTTGGTTTATGTTAATCAATGAGGACTTAACTCAACCCTATATAGAGTGATGTAATCACCATCCATTAGTAAGGAGAGAGAGAAAGTACCATTTATGGTTAAAACTCAATTAAAGTACCTTCAATGTATATGAATATGCAGGATTAGGGTATGATCCACTTATGAGAGATCATGAAAACCCTAATTAAGAAAATTGATGAGTCTTAACCTAATTTGAAAGCATCAATGATGATGATGTTTCTCATTCATGATGATACTATGAGCCCATTTCACTATAATGTGAACAGTAAACCCTAATTCTAGGGTAATCATGAGTAATGTGAATAGTAAACCCTAGTTCATAGTAATATGTTGAAATGAATGATAAACTCTAAACTCATGTTATTCCTTTAAGCATCAATTGTATGATCAAGATATGAGATGAGGAATTATTATTCCCAATCATAATGAAAGGGGTGAATAACCCTAAATGATGAAAACAAGGGAATCTTACCCTTTGTAAGAACATAAAAGTATAACCTTTGAATTGAAGGGTTAATTCTGTTTTATTGACTGCTGATCTGATTATGAATTGTTGATTATTATCAATTGAATTAATCATGCAGGTTCTTATAAGGGAATAATCATATCCAGGTAAGGATCATGACATCATATTCATTGAAAACATGTCAATAGCTTATGAACAGAAATAACTGTGTTGCCTAGATGCAAATGGCATCATATGAAATTGATATGCCTTAAGGGCCATGAATGACATCAGGGTCATGCTAATAGATGACTTGATGCTGACATGTCATTTGATAACAAAGTGTTATGATGATATAAGGGTGTGAACACCCATGTTCCTGAATTATAGTGATAAGATGATTAAGAATTGATATCCATCTAATAATTGATATGAGTAATACCTATTACATTTAGTATTCTTCTGTTATAGCCATGTTTAGTACTTGAATGATTGGAAACATGTATGATGCTAAAAGAATACTAAAATGTACCTAATAACCAAGTATAATCATACCATGTAGAGCCCTGATCATAGATCCATCATTGTCAGATTTTAAATGATGGTGAAATGGGTTTTCCTAAGGGAACTCCTGGATCACATACTTTAGAGTATGTGGGGGAATATGGATGTGTATATCCTTACATCCTAGTGTAGGAGTTGATGTGGATGTATCTTAATCCATCATCCCTTCACTATGTGCTTATATCATGATGATGTAACACTATTCTCCCAAAGGAATCTTTTATACCGCATCGATGAGAGATAAACATGAAATCTTTCAATAGCGAAGAGAGTGCAGAATGTCACTGTGACTCTAATAGCGAAGTACCAGAATACCTTGGTGAGCTATATTAGCAGAGACACTAGGTGTCCTACATGTTTATCCTCATTCTGACTGAGGTAGTTGAAGGTCATGAGAATCCGTCTCTTTCGATGACCTAGTATGATACCGATGCTACTTACTAGTGATCGGTTGGAGTATGAGCGGTATACCTCATCTCCGCAGGGCATAATGATGTTTGTAAAACATAATCAACCACGTAGCATAACTGTTTAGGTTGAACTACGAGGAACATTGATTGATATTACATTGCTTGCATTTAATATCATGTTTAAGTATTAGTATACATGTTCTTCATATTCTTTAATAAAGATGAGTAATCGTTATCAAGCCTGCTGTGAATAATCTAAAGTTACCTGTTCATGATATTCCTTTGATTGCTTTTAACAAAGCTTCTGGCGGAGAGTTATAACTCTCGCTGGGACAATTATTTAAAATTGTCTCACCCCGTAGATTTCAACTTTTTAGGTGGTCGTCGAGGACGAAGGAACCAGTCTGCAGGTGATCAGAATCAGCAGCAAGAGCACCATGGGAAGCAGTGAATCTTAGGTGGAGATACTGACTCCTAAGTCATGTAGTTAGAAAGTCTTATGTCGTCTCTGTACTCTCGGGTCCTTGGAGTCTTTTGGTCTGATATTTTGGGTTTTAAATCTTGAGATTTTGTATCTGGATGTGTATAATCACTCATGAAGTGATCTAACAGAGATGTAATCTGTTTACCTTGTTTCTAATAAAAGGAGTTTCATGATTTTAGGATCTTGTCTCAAAAAGTTTTAATTTCTGATGATTTTCGTATTCCGCTGTTAATCGAATCGCTTCCGCTATGTTTAGCTTGTGTTTTGGAGATCAGAACCCACAATTAGTGGTATCAGAGCTCTAGGTTCGCTGAGTCTACAGAGACATAGGACTTAGGATGTTGAGTCTATCCTTAGTGTTTCTTTCCTATCTAATAGAGTCTTCTGCTCCTCAGGAGAAGAAGATAAGTTAAGGATGTACGGACCACACGAAGAACATGAGGAGTATGAGGCTGAGAGTAGTGTCGCTGCACCCCGAGGAGGTGTAAGAAACCCGGAAATAGAGCAACCTGTACCTGAGCCACCTATGGAGCCACCTCAGTTTGACCCAGCTGACATGGGAAACCCAGCTGTTCAAACCATGTTCGGGCAGTTTATGACTGCCATGACACACATCACCGACAGGATGCCCATGCCTGTACCTAGGGCACCTACCCAGCCTGAAGGACAAGGTATCAGTAAGACATTCGAGCGACTTTGTCATGTTGGAGCAACCGAGTACTTTGGAACAGCTGATCCTGCAGATGTCGATCTGTGGTTAACAGAGTTAGAGAAAGCTTTTAGAATCCTTATCATCCCCGAAGGTGAGAAAGTTAGACATGCTGTCTATCTTCTCAAAGGAAGTGCTGGTCACTGGTGGACCATGGAAGAGCAGAAGAGGCCTGGAATAGAGATCTCGTGGGAAGACTTTCGTCGGGAATTTGTCCACGGATACTTTCCAAAGACATTCCTGGATGAGAAGATCTCTCAGTTTGAGAGATTGAGACAAGGCATGATGAACATTAGCGAGTACGAAGCTAAGTTCATGGAGTTGCTACGATTCTGTCCGCACATGGCTGCCACAGAAGAAGAGAGGATTAGAAGGTTCGAGAAGGGTTTAAACGCCGACTTGACTACTCCCGTGTCCTCCCTAGAGAGTCGAGAGAGGTTTGCTGCCTTCGTTGAGTCAGTCTGAAGGATAGAGAAATCCGTATTCGAGAAGAGAGAAACCCATAAGAGATATCTGCAGTTCCAGGGTTCTTCATCTAGGGACTTTAAGAAGCCTAGATTCTCTGCACCTACACCTACACCACCCAGATCTAGTTCTCAGACTCAGTGGTCCCCAAGTAGAGGTAGAGGAAGAAGCCTACCACTACAAGAGACTCGCAGTTCAGCATCAATGTCAGTCACAGGACCACCCAGACCACAACAACTGGAGAGAAACTGCTACAACTGTGGTAAGGTGGGACACCTGATGAAGGACTGCAGATCTAGGCCTGTCAGTGTGACACAGCCTCAGAGACAGTCAACAGGGATTAAAAAGAAGACAGTTTCAAGGAGCAGCTAGAGGACGTGGACAAGCATCTCAAGATGGATCATCAGCACCGGCTCAACCTCAGGCGACAGCAAGATTCTATGCAATGAACCCACCTGATGCAGTGATCAACCCACGGGTTTTGGCAGGTCAGATGGAGTTGTTATATTCTGATATGTCTATCTCCTGTGTAGTATCTGTTTTGATTGACCCGGGTGCTACACACTCCTTTATCACTCGAAGAGTGATTCGTAACTGCAATATGACGGTCAGTCATAGGGCAAATAGCTTGTTGCTTGAGACTCCATTGAGAGGGTCTACTGTATTGCAAGAGGTATTCTCTCCCTGCATCCTCTTCTTTTTTGATCATCGCATTTGAGTGGATCTTATACCACTTGAGATGCAGGGATTTGATATAATCCTTGGTATGGATACCTTGGAAAGGTATAGGGTTGTCTTGGATTGTGAATCCAAGCGGGCGGTGTTTGCTGATGAAAGCAACACATGGATCTTTCAAGGAGAGAGAAAGATTTTACACACCTGTCTTGTGTCATCTATGGTTGCCGATAAGCTGATGAGGCAAGGATGTTATGCATTCTTATCCCATGTGGTAGATACTACCATGGAGAGTCCTAACCCTGCTGAAGTTCTTGTAGTCAGGGAATTTGAAGATGTATTTCCTGAAGAACTTCCAGGTGTGCCACCGCCTCGGGAAATTGATTTTGAGATCAATTTGATCCCAGATACCCAACCTATAGCCCAGTCACTGTATAGGATGGCGCCTGCTGAGATGGCAGAACTCAAGAAGCAGCTTCAAGAGTTGCTTGAGAAGGGTTTCATCCGACCGAGCACTTCACCCTGGGGTGCTCCGGTTTTGTTTGTTAAAAAGAAATACGGGTAAATGCGGTTGTGCATTGATTACAGACAATTAAACAAAGTAACGATAAAGAATAAGTACCCTTTACCGAGGATTGATGATCTCTTCGACCAGTTGCATGGTGCAACCGTCTTCTCAAAGATAGATTTGAGGTCTGGATATCATCAACTTCGTATTAAGGACAGTGACATACCCAAGTCTGCTTTCAGAACAAGGTATGGTCACTATGAGTTCACAGTTATGTCATTTGGACTAACTAATGTACCAGCTGCATTTATGGAACTCATGAATAGAATCTTCCGACCATTCCTCGATCAGTGTGTTGTCGTCTTTATAGATGACATTCTGATCTATAGTAAAGATGCTCAGCAGCATGAACAGCATCTTCGTCAAGCTCTAACTTTGCTAAGGGAACATAAGCTATATGCTAAGTTTAGCAAGTGTGAGTTTTGGCTACTAGAAGTATCTTTTCTTGGAAATGTGATATCTGCTTTGGGTATTCGTGTTGACCCTAAAAAGGTAGAATTTGTTCTACAATGGGAACAACCGAAGACACCGACGGAGATTCATAGTTTCTTGGGGTTGGCCGGATATTATCGAAGGTTCAGTAAGAACTTTAGTTTCATAGCCTTACTGTAACACCCCGATTTTCATATCACATGAGCGGAAGCATTTTTTTTTCTGAGGTATCACAAACATGACTATCATTGCAATGAAAGTAAATGAAACACTTTGCATGTAAGAAAAACTGATTCATACATAGTTTTGACAAAGGAAACAAGTCATCTAATATACTGTGATAATAAGACCATGCATAAAAGAAGATGTCTAAACTTTGGATCGTCTCAGTAGATGGCACCCCACTAGGCAAGCTTGGAAACTTGCTACACCTTTTTTGTTTTATTCTTTAAATCTTCAGCTACTCCAAACCCTGTGGACATCGCATCCCCAGCCATGCATTGGGAAAAATAGTCGTTAGAGTAAGTGGCATGAGTATTCTAAAAAAAAGTACATGAGTAATAATCTGAAATTGACATTATAAACGACAAATTACTATCAAGCTCTGAGTAAAATCTGAAACATAAAATCTCTTATTTCTTAATCTGAAATTTATATCTTTCTATCTTATCTTTCTCTAGAGACATGTACCCTGGCACATGGATTTCATGACCTACGCCAAAGTGCCTAGGTCTTACTTATCTTATCTAATACCCTCTCATCATTACTCATATGGTATCTTTTACTTATGATTTTTATCTGACTGTAGCTACCATTATACAATAAGTCCTCCTCTGTTGACACTAAAGTGTCCTCTGTTGACACCGAAGTGTCCTATATGGTGCAACACACCCTCTGTTGGCACAACGTGCCCTCTGTTGACACCAAAGTGTCCTCTATGGTGCAACGCACCCTCTGTTAGAACAACGTGCCCTCTGTTGGCATAAATGTCCTCTGTGACACCCGCAGTGTCTGGCGCAGCGCACCCTCTGAATCGTCCCGGGACTCTCTGGTGAGGACTTATTATATAATGCATTATGTGAATGTTTCAAATTAATTATCTTAAGTCTATCTTTATCTGAAACTGAGTACTAAACATGTAATAAATTCTGAATCTAAAATCTGAATATGAATCTGAATCTTAATCTATATCTGAATGAAAACATGTACCTCATTACTACATAATTGAGAATGGGTCTATAACCCTTATCATGTATCTTTATTCAACTCACATAATGAGTTGTCTAAGTGTGAATCTAAATCTGGTATTCTTATTAGCTGCATAAACTCTATTCTGAAACTCTGACTTGATATAATTACTTCATATATACCAACTATGTGATAACTGGTCGAGAGGCTTAGTAGAAAGGGTCTGGACTAAATATATAAATATCAACTATACAAAAGTGACTAAAGTAAAGTATGTGAGGGTAACTTAAGTATAAAATATCTAAAATATGATTCCTGGCAAGGTAACTCAAACTCTTGAAAGTCTCATGAAATCAAATATTAACATGAATCTCAATGCATTCATGTGAACTTAATTGTTAAATATTAAAATAAGAATCTTATAAAATCTTATATTGCAAACTTAAATAATCTTATCCCATACTTGATTCTTATATCTTTAATCATTCTAAGAAATCTCGTCAACACTTACTTCTTAGACCTTAATATATCTAAGAAATCCTAATATTACATTTCTAATTGACATCTTAATACATTCTTATCCCACATTATCATGTATGACTATTTGGTCGCATATCTTATCTTGTAGTCTTATTCATTAATATGAATTATTACTAACAATTCTTATGGAAACATGATCATTTGATTTTCTCATGAACCTGGTTCATGAGTCTCTATCACTCTTATAAATTTTAATAACATATCTCTTCTTGAGATATCAGGCACATGTAAGGGCATAACAATGTTTGTCTGAAAATCTCATTTGCATATCTTAATATTAGAACACTAGATCACATAAAGTGTAGATTATGAAAATAGGATGAGTTTGATAAATATAAATACTCATGGGCATGAACCACTTACTTTGAGTTGTACAAATCAATCATGATGTATGTAGATAAGTCAGTCACTTATAAGGCAAAGGCATGATAGGACCAGCGAGCTGCCCCTTGATTCTCCATTTTAGCCACAACCATCGTCGGGATAAAGAGAGTGGTCTAGTGGATCTTCCCACATGCCCTCCAACATGTTGCTTGTTTTGATTATGCGGACACATGAGATACTAATGACGTGCAGCGGATACTTCCTTCGGCTCAGCCTACAACCGGTAGTACCCCCATACGGAAGCCATGGAGGCCAACACCATGAGGATAATTCCATAGACACTGCAACTAACTAACATCACGACTGTAGTACCTTTCTCCGATGGCTCTAAGCTAGAGCCTTAGAAGCCACTGATGAAGTGGCAGGGAGAAGCCACGTATAGGCCCACCCTCTTAAGAACCCCCTTCAAGCTCCCTATCTTGGTTGGATGTAACTGCCGATGTGATGGATCATCGCTGGGACGAGGAGTTCCATTGTGCTCTGGTCAGCGTCAAAGAGATAAAGATCTTCAAAAATATAAACATTGTGGGTACAAGTACTAATCAGAAGTGTGGAGCCGGTAAGATAGCGTTGGGTAGTGTCTTCCATGCAAGCCGAAAGAGCAACTCATAAAGACGAGAGATTAGGTGAATGGGAGGACAAACATGCTAAGTTTGTACAGCTGGTTGAGGGCTGGCGGCGTGATACTCAAATTTTATTCTATTTATACCCAAGGCGTGAGATGAAATAGGGTTGCAACTTATTGATGATATCTATGGAAATGGGAAACTTGACGTGTAGGCTCCCTAGATAAACAAACAAAAAAAACTAAAGTAATCCGTCCTCGCATGGTCAATCAACTAATTAAGATTATCTTATTCAACCTTGATAGCCTCCGTAGTTCTTTCCGTTTATTATATGAAATGTCATCACCATTATATTGACTTCGATCGTAAAATGACGATTAATAAATACAAGAGATCTTTGTGCGGTCAACTTATCCAATTAAATGTTCCTCTTTCATCTACAGTTGTGTGCCTCTTTACTACTTTTACATTTGGTTCATTTGAACTGCATCGTCATTTCAACCTATATTCCAAATTAATGTTTGGTCTAACAATAGTAATTAAATAGAAACCTAAAGATAATTACCTATTCAACGTATCTATGAAATTCCATACTGTCTTAGCCAAACATGTAAAATTACCTAGAATTTAGTCCGTAATAATAATGTCAAATGATCTAACTCCTCCAGAAAATGAGGGCCAAGATACTATATTTACGTAATCTCAACAACAGATACAACGTATACAAAAATCAAGTCTTAATTCTAATTGTTCTAGTTCGAAGGCAAGATCCAACTAAAAGAAATTATGTAGTATTTTGTTTAATCTTATAAGGACATTAATGGAGTTTGTTCTTTGGAAGGAGACAATACTACCTTCATCCTTTTACTCGATTGCTAGTTACAATGGAGCATCCTCCGCCTAACACATAAATTGACCACATCCATTTTGATTTGGTACAATTTATATTAAAGATCAACTCTCCATAACGTCAATTATAAATAATAGCATCATTATCTCCTTAAAATAGTATGTGGATCTAATAGACAATTGTTTCGTCATAAGTATTATTTCCATATATCCAAGTCAACTAGGAATCATCAAACCATTAATGCATATTCCCTTAGTTTAATTGAGTTGTCAAAGAATTCTAGAGTTCTAGAAATTTCCTCATACACTAGGATAACATAAATATGATATAGAATTTGAAATTATTTGTCATTATCGTTTCCAAATTATCTAATTGAAACTGATGTTTATCCTTGAACACCATATGACATGTTCCTCAACAATACCACAACATTGTAAACTTTTGATTCTTTGCCAATTTTGAGCCAGTATCACGCCATAGTCTAGATGACATTGTAAATTATTAAAACTATTTTAAAGGTGATTAAGCCTGAAAATTGGTCAAGTTGCATAAAAGTACGTACTTATCATGTCTTTTCCCTCTTAAATGAAACATAACTAAAAAGAGTGGAACCTTATTATTACCACAAATCATACAATGTTTATTTCAATAATATATATATCACATACTTGCTAAGTTTTAAAAATTAGGGTGTGACAATACTACCCACCTTTTTGTAAATTTTGTCCTCGAAATTCGATTGAGCTATAGGAAGCTACCCACCATAGGGGTGCATCACATACATTACTAACTCTTGGCGATTAACATATTAAGATACATATGCTCAAAATTTTGTATGAAAAGACGTATGTATTGTATTTTCATAAAATAGTATGCGAGCATTATCTATTACCCTGGTCTATTTCTCAACTCATACTTAGGTTTCAAAAACTTAACTTAGATCTATATTTAGGGCATCTACCTCAACCTTGTCATGAACTCCTAACATTAGTTGCACATGACTGTCTAACCTTGGGTTCTTTAGGTAACTCCTACATTCGTAGATATGTGGTGATCAAGCACATACCCAGAGATGTGAGATCTTGACATACCATCCCTCACTAACTCACTAACACATGTGTCCCATACCATATGGGCCAGTATAAAAGTCTAGCTCTTAGGAAATTCCTTTTCAATTCTCAATTGGCTGGCCATAACCCTTGAGAATGGAGAAGAAACATCATTATCTAGGTTTAGGTTGCTAATTTAGATCTAAACAAAGATGACTTCTACCTCGAAGATACCTATCCATTCTAGGGTTAAGACCCATAATCACTCTAGGTGATGCCATTCCTCTTATTGAATCTAACCGTAAACCCTAATCTTACCTCTTCACTCTAGGGTGACTATGAGAATCATGTTTGCCTAGTGGCCATTTACCAAATTGCTCTGATACCATATTGTAACACCCCGATTTTCATATCACATGAGCGCAAGCATTTTTTTTCTGGGGTATCACAAACATGACTATCATTGCAATGAAAGTAAATGAAACACTTTGCATGTAATAAAAACTGATTCATACATAGTTTTAACAAAGGAGACAAGTCATCTAATATACTGTGATAATAAGACCATGCATAAAAGAAGATGTCTAAACTTTGGATCGTCTCAGTAGATGGCACCCCACTAGGCAAGCTTGGAAACTTGCTACACCTTTTTTGTTTTGTTCTTTAAATCTTCAGCTACTGCAAACCTTGTGGACATCGCGTCCCCAGCCATGCATTGGGAAAAATAGTCGTTAGAGTAAGTAGCATGAGTATTCTAAAAAAAAGTACATGAGTAATAATATGAAATTGACATTATAAACGACAAATTACTATCAAGCTCTGAGTAAAATCTGAAACATAAAATCTCTTATTTCTTAATCTGAAATTTATATCTTTCTATCTTATCTTTCTCTAGAGACATTTACCCTGGTACATGGATTTCATGACCTATGCCAAAGTACCTAGGTCTTACTTATATTATCTAATACCCTCTCATCATTACTCATATGGTATCTTTTACTTATGATTTTTATCTGACTGTGGCCACCATTATACAATAAATCCTCCTCTGTTGACACTAAAGTGTCCTCTGTTGACACCGAAGTGTCCTCTATGGTGCAACACACCCTCTGTTGGCACAACGTTCCCTCTGTTGACACCAAAGTGTCCTCTATGGTGCAACGCACCCTCTGTTAGCACAACGTGCCCTCTGTGACACCCGCAGTGTCTGGAGCAGCGCACCCTCTGAATCGTCCCGGGACTCTCTGGTGAGGACTTATTATATAATGCATTATGTGAATGTTTCAAATTAATTATCTTAAGTCTATCTTTATCTGAAACTGAGTACTAAACATGTAATAAATTCTGAATCTAAAATCTGAATCTGAATCTGAATCTGAATCTATATCTGAATGAAAACATGTACCTCATTACTACATAATTGAGAATGGGTCTATAACCCTTATCATGTATCTTTATTCAACTCACATAATGAGTTGTCTAAGTGTGAATCTAAATATGATATTCTTATTAGCTGCATAAACTCTATTTTGAAACTCTGACTTGATATAATTACTTCATATATACCAACTATGTGATAACTGGTCGAGAGGCTTAGTAGAAAGGGTCTGGACTAAATATATAAATATCAACTATACAAAAGTGACTAAAGTAAAGTATGTGAGGGTAACTTAAGTATAAAATATCTAAAATATGATTCCTGGCAAGGTAACTCAAACTCTTGAAAGTCTCATGAAATCAAATATTAACATGAATCTCAATGCATTCATGTGAACTTAATTGTTAAATCTTAAAATAAGAATCTTATAAAATCTTATATTGCAAACTTAAATAATCTTATCACATACTTGATTCTTATATCTTTAATCATTCTAAGAAATCTCGTCAACACTTACTTCTTAGGCCTTAATCTATCTAAGAAATCCTAATATTACATTTCTACTTGACATCTTAATACATTCTTATCCCACATTATCATGTATGACTATTTGGTCGCATATCTTATCTTGTAGTCTTATTCATTAATACGAATTATTACTAACAATTCTTATGGAAACATGATCATTTGATTTTCTCATGAACCTGGTTCATGAGTCTCTATCACTCTTATAAATTTTAATAACATATCTCTTCTCGAGATATCAGGCACATGTAAGGGCATAACAATGTTTGTCTGAAAATCTCATTTGCATATCTTAATATTAGAACACTAGATCACATAAAGTGTAGATTATGAAAATAGGATGAGTTTGATAAATAAAAATACTCATGGGCATGAACCACTTACTTTGAGTTGTGCAAATCAATCATGATGTATGTAGATAAGTCAGTCACTTATAAGGCAAAGACATGATAGGACCAGCGAGTTGCCCCTTGATTCTCCATTTTGGCCACAACCATCGTCGAGATAAAGAGAGTGGTCTAGTGGATCTTCCCACATGCCCTCCAACATGTTGCTTGTTTTGATTATGCGGACACATGAGATACTAATGATGTGCAGCGGATACTTCCTTCGGCTCGGCCTACAACCGGTAGTACCCCCATACGGAAGCCATGGAGGCCAACACCATGAGGATAATTCCATAGACACTGCAACTAACTAACATCACGACTGTAGTACCTTTCTCTGATGTCTCTAAGCTAGAGCCTTAAAGCCACTAATGAAGTGGCAGGGAGAAGCCACGTATAGGCCCACCCTCTTAAGAACCCCCTTCAAGCTCCCTATCTTGGTTGGATGTAACTGTCGATGTGATGGATCATCGCTGGGACGAGGAGTTCCATTGTGCTCTGGTCAGCGTCAAAGAGATAAAGATCTTCAAAAATATAAACATTGTGGGTACAAGTACTAATCAGAAGTGTGGAGCCGGGAATATAGCGTTGGGTAGTGCCTTCCATGCAAGCCGAACGAGAAACTCATAAAGATGAGAGATTAGGCGAATGGGAGGACAAACATGCTAAGTTTGTACACCTGGTTGAGGGCTGGCGGCGTGATACTCAAATTTTATTCTATTTATACCCAAGGCGTGAGATGAAATAGGGTTGCAACTTATTGATGATATCTATGGAAATGGGAAACTTGACGTGTAGGCTCCCTAGATAAACAAACAAAAAAAACTAAAGCAGTCCGTCCTCGCATGGTCAATCAACTAATTAAGATTATCTTATTCAACCTTGATAGCCTCCGTAGTTCTTTCTGTTTATTATATGAAACGTCGTCACCATTATATTGACTTCGATCGTGATATGACAATTAATAAATATAAGAGATCTTTGTGCGGTCAACTTATCCAATTAAATGTTCCTCTTTCATCTACGGTTGCGTGCCTCTTTACTACTTTTACATTTGGTTTTCAACCTATATTCCAAATGAATGTTTGGTCTAACAATAGTAATTAAATAGAAACCTAAAGATAATTACCTATTCAATGTATCTATGAAATTCCATACTGTCTTAGTCAAACATGTAAAATTACCTAGAATTTGGTCCGTAATAATAATGTCAAATGATCTAACTCCTCCAGTAAATGAGGGCCAAGATACTATATTTACGTAATCTCAACAACAGATACAACGTATACAAAAATCTAGTCTTAATTCTAATTGTTCTAGTTCGAAGGCAAGATCCAACTAAAAGAAATTATGTAGTATTTTTTTTAATCTTATAAGGACATTAATGGAGTTTGTTCTTTGGAAGGAGACAATACTACCCTCATCCTTTTACTCAATTGCTAGTTACAATGGAGCATCCTCCACCTAACACACGAATTGACCACATCCATTTCGATTTGGTACAATTTATATTAAAGATCAACTCTCCATAACGTCAATTATAAATAATAGCATCATTATCTCCTTAAAATAGTATGTGGATCTAATAGACAATTGTTTCGTCATAAGTATTATTTCCATATATCCAAGTCAACTAGGAATCGTCAAACCATTAATGCATATTCCCTTAGTTTAATTGAGTTGTCAAAGAATTCTAGAGTTCTAGAAATTTCCTCATACACTAGGATAACATAAATATGATATAGAATTTGAAATTATTTGTCATTATCGTTTCCAAATTATCTAATTGAAACTGATTTTTATCCTTGAACACCATATGACATGTTCCTCAACAATACCACAACATTGTAAACTTTTGATTCTTTGCCAATTTTGAGCCAGTATCACGCCATAGTCTAGATGACATTGTAAATTATTAAAACTATTTTAAAGGTGATTAAGCCTGAAAATTGGTCAAGTTGCATAAAAGTGCGTACTTATCATGTCTTTTCCCTCTTAAATGAAACATAACTAAAAAGAGTGGAACCTTATTATTACCACAAATCAATCAATGTTTATTTCAATAATATATATATCACATACTTGCTAAGTTTTAAAAATTAGGGTGTGACAATACTACCCACCTTTTTGTAAATTTTGTCCTCGAAATTCGATTGAGCTATAGGAAGCTACCCACCATAGGGGTGCATCACATACATTACTAACTCTTGGCGATTAACATATTAAGATACATATGCTCAAAATTTTGTATGAAAAGAGGTATGTATTGTATTTTCATAAAATAGTATGCGAGCATTATCTATTACCCTGGTCTATTTCTCAACTCATACTTAGGTTTCAAAAACTTAACTTAGATCTATATTTAGGGCATCTACCTCAACCTTGTCATGAACTCCTAACATTAGTTGCACATGACTGTCTAACCTTGGGTTCTTTAGGTAACTCCTACATTCGTAGATATGTGGTGATCAAGCACATACCCAGAGATGTGAGATCCTGACACACCATCCCTCACTAACTCACTAACACATGTGTCCCATACCATATGGGCCAGTATAAAAGTCTAGCTCTTATGAACTTCCTTTTCAATTCTCAATTGGCTGGCCATAACCCTTGAGAATGGAGAAGAAACATCATTAGATAGGTTTAGGTTGCTAATTTAGATCTAAACAAGGATGACTTCTACCTCAAAGATACCTATCCATTCTAGGGTTAAGACCCATAATCACTCTAGGTGATGCCATTCCTCTTATTGACTCTAACCCTAAACCCTAATCTTACCTCTTCACTCTAGGGTGACTATGAGAATCATGTTTGCCTAGTGGCCATTTACCAAATTACTCTGATACCGTATTGTAACACCCCGATTTTCATATCACATGAGCGGAAGCATTTTTTTTCTGGGGTATCACAAACATGACTATCATTGCAATGAAAGTAAATGAAACACTTTGCATGTAAGAAAAACTGATTCATACATAGTTTTGACAAAGGAAATAAGTCATCTAATATACTGTGATAATAAGACCATGCATAAAAGAAGATGTCTAAACTTTGGATCGTCTCAGTAGATGGCACCCCACTAGGAAAGCTTGGAAACTTGCTACACCTTTTTTGTTTTGTTCTTTAAATCTTTAGCTACTCCAAACCCTGTGGACATCGCGTCCCCAGCCATGCATTGGGAAAAATAGTCGTTAGAGTAAGTGGCATGAGTATTCTAAAAAAAAGTACATGAGTAATAATCTGAAATTGACATTATAAATGACAAACTACTATCAAGCTCTGAGTAAAATCTGAAACATAAAATCTCTTATTTCTTAATCTGAAATTTATATCTTTCTATCTTATCTTTCTCTAGAGACATGTACCCTGGTACATGGATTTCATGACCTACGCCAAAGTGCCTAGGTCTTACTTATCTTATCTAATACCCTCTCATCATTACTCATATGGTATCTTTTACTTATGATTTTTATCTGACTGTGGCCACCATTATACAATAAGTCCTCCTATGTTGACACCAAAGTGTCCTCTATTGACACCGAAGTGTCCTCTATAGTGCAACACACCCTCTGTTGGCACAATGTTCCCTCTGTTGACACCAAAGTGTCCTCTATGGTGGAATGCACCCTCTGTTAGCACAACGTGCCCTCTGTTGGCATAAATGCCCTCTGTGACACCCGCAGTGTCTGGCACAGCGCACCCTCTGAATCGTCCCGGGACTCTCTGGTGAGGACTTATTATATAATGCATTATGTGAATGTTTCAAATTAATTATCTTAAGTCTATCTTTATCTGAAACTGAGTACTAAACATGTAATAAATTCTGAATCTAAAATCTGAATCTGAATCTGAATCTGAATCTGAATCTATATCTGAATGAAAACATGTACCTCATTACTACATAATTGAGAATGGGTCTATAACCCTTATCATGTATCTTTATTCAACTCACATAATGAGTTGTCTAAGTGTGAATCTAAATCTGATATTCTTATTAGCTGCATAAACTCTATTCTGAAACTCTGACTTGATATAATTACTTCATATATACCAACTATGTGATAACTGGTCGAGAGGTTTAGTAGAAAGGGTCTGGACTAAATATATAAATATCAACTATACAAAAGTGACTAAAGTAAAGTATGTGAGGGTAACTTAAGTATAAAATATCTAAAATATGATTCCTGGCAAGGTAACTCAAACTCTTGAAAGTCTCATGAAATCAAATATTAACATGAATCTCAATGCATTCATGTGGACTTAATTGTTAAATCTTAAAATAAGAATCTTATAAAATCTTATATTGCAAACTTAAATAATCTTATCACATACTTGATTCTTATATCTTTAATCGTTCTAAGAAATCTCGTTAACACTTAGTTCTTAGACCTTAATCTATCTAAGAAATCCTAATATTACATTTCTACTTGACATCTTAATACATTCTTATCCCACATTATCATGTATGACTATTTGGTCGCATATCTTATCTTGTAGTCTTATTCATTAATATGAATTATTACTAACAATTCTTATGGAAACATGATCATTTGATTTTCTCATGAACCTGGTTCATGAGTCTCTATCACTCTTATAAATTTTAATAACATATCTCTTCTCGAGATATCAGGCACATGTAAGGGAATAACAATATTTGTCTGAAAATCTCATTTGCATATCTTAATATTAGAACACTAGATCACATAAAGTGTAGATTATGAAAATAGGATGAGTTTGATAAATATAAATACTCATGGGCATGAACCACTTACTTTGAGTTGTGAAAATCAATCATGATGTATGTAGATAAGTCAGTCACTTATAAGGCAAAGGCATGATAGGACCAGCGAGCTGCCCCTTGATTCTGCATTTTGGCCACAACCATCGTCGGGACAAAGAGAGTGGTCTAGTGGATCTTCCCACATGCCCTCCAACATGTTGCTTGTTTTGATTATGCAGACACATGAGATACTAATGACGTGCAGCGGATACTTCCTTCGGCTCGGCCTACAACTGGTAGTACCCCCATACGGAAGCCATGGAGGCCAACACCATGAGGATAATTCCATAGACACTACAACTAACTAACATCACGACTGTAGTACCTTTCTCCGATGGCTCTAAGCTAGAGCCTTAGAAGCCACTGATGAAGTGGCAGGGAGAAGCCACGTATAGGCCCACCCTCTTAAGAACCCCCTTCAAGCTCCCTATCTTGGTTGGATGTAACTGCCGATGTGATGGATCATCGCTGGGACGAGGAGTTCCATTGTGCTCTGGTCAGCGTCAAAGAGATAAAGATCTTCAAAAATATAAATATTGTGGGTACAAGTACTAATCAGAAGTGTGGAGCTGGGAAGATAGCGTTGGGTAGTGCCTTCCATGCAAGCCGAAAGAGCAACTCATAAAGATGAGAGATTAGGCAAATGGGAGGACAGACATGCTAAGTTTGTACACCTGGTTGAGGGCTGGCGGCGTGATACTCAAACTTTATTCTATTTATACCCAAGGCGTGAGATGAAATAGGGTTGCAACTTATTGATGATATCTATGGAAATGGGAAACTTGACGTGTAGGCTCCCTAGATAAACAAACAAAAAAAAACTAAAGCAGTCCGTCCTCGCATGGTCAATCAACTCATTAAGATTATCTTATTCAACCTTGATAGCCTCCATAGTTCTTTCTGTTTATTATATGAAACGTCATCACCATTATATTGACTTCGATCGTGATATGACAATTAATAAATACAAGAGATCTTTGTGCGGTCAACTTATCCAATTAAATGTTCCTCTTTCATCTACGGTTGCGTGCCTCTTTACTACTTTTACATTTGGTTCGTTTGAACTGCATCGTCATTTCAACCTATATTCCAAATGAATGTTTGGTCTAACAATAGTAATTAAATAGAAACCTAAAGATAATTACCTATTCAACGTATCTATGAAATTCCATATTGTCTTAGCCAAACATGTAAAATTACCTAGAATTTGGTCCGTAATAATAATGTCAACTGATCTAACTCCTCCAGAAAATGAGGGCCAAGATACTATATTTACGTAATATCAACAACAGATACAACGTATACAAAAATCTAGTCTTAATTCTAATTGTTCTAGTTCGAAGGCAAGATCCAACTAAAAGAAATTATGTAGTATTTTTTTTAATCTTATAAGGACATTAATGGAGTTTGTTCTTTGGAAGGAGACAATACTACCCTCATCCTTTTACTCGATTGCTAGTTACAATGGAGCATCCTCCGCCTAACACACGAATTGACCACATCCATTTTGATTTGGTACAATTTATATTAAAGATCAACTCTCCATAACGTCAATTATAAATAATAGCATCATTATCTCCTTAAAATAGTATGTGGATGTAATAGAAAATTGTTTTGTCATAAGTATTATTTCCATATATCCAAGTCAACTAGGAATCGTCAAACCATTAATGCATATTCCCTTAGTTTAATTGAGTTGTCAAAGAATTCTAGAGTTCTAGAAATTTCCTCATACACTAGGATAACATAAATATGATATAGAATTTGAAATTATTTGTCATTATCGTTTCCAAATTATCTAATTGAAACTGATGTTTATCCTTGAACACCATATGACAGTTCCTCAACAATACCACAACATTGTAAAATTTTGATTCTTTGCCAATTTTGAGCCAGTATCACGCCATAGTCTAGATGACATTGTAAATTATTAAAACTATTTTAAAGGTGATTAAGCCTGAAAATTGGTCAAGTTGCATAAAAGTACGTACTTATCATGTCTTTTCCCTCTTAAATGAAACATAACTAAAAAGAGTGGAACCTTATTATTACCACAAATCAATCAATTTTATTTCAATAATATATATATCACATACATGCTAAGTTTTAAAAATTAGGGTGTGACACTTACCCTTGACTAAGTTGACCCGGAAGGAAGTTCCTTTTGACTGGAGCGATAAGTTCCAGCAATCTTTTCAATTACTAAAAGAGAAGTTGACAAGTGCACTTGTACTTTTGCTATCTGAGCAAGGAAAAGGATATATAGTTTTCTGTGATGCCTCCAAGAACGGACTCGGATGTGTGTTAATGCAGGATAAACAAGTGATTTCTTTTGCTTCCCGACAGCTTAAGAAACACGAAGTGTAACATCCCTGACCTGGGTTATAACCTAACCCTAGATGTTTTGCCTAAAAATGTAATTAAGTCCTTGTGATTATCTTTTGGCATGTAATTAAGTTCCTAAGGGGCATACATTTTCATTTTTGTCCTTTTAAAAAAAACAATGTTGTAGAATTATTTGGTAATGCAGGGGCCTACGTGCAAATTACCCAATTAAGGGGTTTAACTTGCAAATTTCACAAGTTAAGATGTTCCTCTGATGATGAAACATCTTATGAGTGGATATGATGAGGTAAGATCGATTTCCCAAGCCTGAGCATCGAGATGCAGCTTGTGGAATGATCCTTGTGCTTAAAAACCCTAATTTGGATTAAAGTGCAATTTACCCAAATGAGGGGTGCAACTTATAAAATACACCATCTAGAACATCTTTTATGACTTTTGACATCATTTAGAGTAATAATGATGAAGGGGGCACTTCCTTTGAATAATCATATAATAAGGAACACCTTTGTAATTAAATCATCAAGTTGTAAGTAAGGAGACCCTTATGTACATATGTACCTTAGTGATAAGTTGACCTTCCTTGCCTTTAGTTCTTGGTTTTAGAAGGAGTTTTACCTTATAAAAGAAGAGGAGGGACGTGCCTAAAAGAAAGGAAGGACCTAGTTGTGAAAAGGAGGAGTAAGTTGTCCTTATGATGAAAATAACCCCAAAGGTACTTATACACTTTCCTTTGCAATCAAAGGCAATGTTTCCCTTTCACCCTTCACTTATCTCTTGCTGTGGCCGACTAAGGAAGGAGCTCAGGAGCAGGGGAGAACGGCCAAGTAGGTTTGGGTAACTTTTGGTTGCCTTCTAGCTCAAATCCATGGAGGCAATCGCATTACAAGGTTGGTTTCCCTAGTTTTCTTACTTGGTTCTTCTTTCTAGCCGATCTTTCCCAACCATTTCTTGAAGAATTGACCTTGGCCAACATGTGGAGCTCAAGTCACCATTAAAGCTCGAATCTTGGAGCTCTAGAGCTGGTTCTAAGGCGGGTTTTATAACTCTACACCTTGCTTTGTTATACATACTTTTATTCTTGCAAATAATAGTTAGTTCTTCTTCTTCCCCATCTTTCTTTGCACTCTTGCAAGCCTTTTCGTGAAGAATAGACCTTGGTTTCAAGGTTGAAGATGAAGGGTGTTAATACCTATGTTGGTCCTTATCCAACTTTATCAAATGGGTTCAACTCGTTTCACCTCAAATGGGTTCAACTCGTTTCACCTCAAATGGGTTCAACTCGTTTCAACTGAAATAGGTCACACTCATTTCAATCCAAGTAGGTTCACACTCGTTTAGGTCAAAACGAGTTCACACTCGTTTAAGGTCAAATGAGTTCACACCCATTTAAGCTCAAACGGGTTCACACCCATTTAAGCTCAAACGGGTTCACACCCATTTAAGCTCAAACGGGTTCACACCCATTTAAGGTCAAATGAGTTCACACTTGTTTAAGGCTCAAATGGGTTCCAGGTCGTTTGAGATTAAACAAGTTCAAGGTCGTTTAAAACCTAAATGGGTTGAAGATTGAAGATTAAACCCTAAACCAATTGGAGATTTTCAAGGTTGATTGTACTTAATCACTTGAAGGTGTAAATGGTTCAAAGATGATCTAATCTAAACTCGAAAGGTAACTTAAGATGTTAAGGGACTAAGTGACTAATGAATTGACCCATGATGATGATCAATGGGTAAATTACCAAAATGCCCTTGAAAGGTTAATTTGAATGATACCTTGTTCTAAACAAACCATAATCACTTGATAGTGGTGATTGGGTTTATGTAGATCAAAGGGGACTTAACCCAACTTAATCTAGAGTGGTGTAATCACCATATACTAGTGAGAGGAGAGACAAATGTACCACTTATAGTGGAAACTCAAGTAAAATACCTTCAATATACATGAATATGCAAGATTAGGTATGATCCACTTATGTGAGATCATGGAAACCCTAACTATGATAATGGGTGAATCTTAATCGTATTTGAGGGCTTTAATGATGATGTTTCTCATGCATGGTGATGTTATGAGTTCAATTCACCATGAGGTGAATAGTAAACCCTAATTCTAGGGTGATGACATGTAATGTGAATAGTAAACCCTAATTCTAGGGTGATGACATGTAATGTGAATAGTAAACCCTAATTGATGAAAATCAGGGAACTTAACCCTTGTAAGAGTATGAGGGTACAACTCTTGATTCAAATTGATTACTATTATCAGTTGAATTAACCATGTAGGTTCTTATACATGATAATGATCATATCCAGGTAAGGATTATGATTCCAATTTCATTGAAAGCATGTCATTAGCTTTATGAATGATGACATATGTTGATGCCTAGTAAGTGGCATCTTATGAGAATGATAGGCTATGAGAGCCATGAATATCATCAAGGTCATACTTGTTAGATGACTTGTGATGAGATGATTGAGAAATGATAATTGATATAATTTAGACTTGATACATTTAGTATTCTATTTTCATAGCTGCTATGCTAATGATTAATGTTTGAGAACATGTATGATGTTAAAAGAATACTGAAATGTACCTAACTAATCAAGTATAATCATACCATGTAGAGCCCTGATCATAGATCCATCATTGTTAGGAGTTAAATGATGGTGAAACAGGTTTTCCTAAGGGAACTCCTGGATCACATACTTTTGAGTATGTGGGGAATATGGATGTGAATGCCCTTACATCCTAGTGTAGGAATTGATGTAGATGTACTTTATTCTATCAATCCTTCACTATGTATTTATGCCAGGGTGATGTAACACTAATCTCCTGAGGAAATCTTTTATACCGCATCGATGAGAGATAAACAAGAAATCTTTCGATGGCGAAGAGAGTACAGAATGCCACTGTGACTCTAATAGTGAAGTACCAGAATACCCTAGTAAGCTATTGTAGCAGAGACATTAGATGTCCTGCATGTTGATCCTCTTACTGACTGAGGAAGATGAGGTCATAAGAATCCGGCTCTTTTGATGACCTATATATGATACCAATGTGACTTAATAGTGATCGGTTGGAGTATGAGCGGTATACCTCATCTCCGCAGGGCATAACAATGTTTGTAAAATATAATCAACCGCGTAGCATATCTGCTTAGGTTGAACTACGAGATACATTGGTTGAAGTTACATTACTCAGTATACATGTTCTTCATATTCCTTAAATGTTGTTGCTCTACTTGATAATAATCTGTTGTTGATTACCTTAAAGCTTTTATTGCTTATGTTATCCTTTGATTGCTATAATAAAGCTTCTGGCAGAGAGTTATAACTCTCGCTGGGACAATTATTTAAAATTGTCTCACCCCGTAGATTTCAACTTTTTAGGTGGTCGTCGGGGACGAAGGAACCAGTCTGCAGGTGATCAGAATCAGCAGCAGTAGCACCAGGAGCAGTAGTGAATCTCAGGTGGAGATACTGACTGCTGAGTCATATAGTTAGATGGTCTTATGTCGTCTCTGTACTCTCAGGTCCTTGGAGTTAGATGGTCTGAGATTTTGGTTTTGAATCTTGAGATTTTGTATCTGGTTGTGTATATCACTCAAGAAGTGATCTAACAGAGATGTAATCTATTTACTTTGTTTCTTATAAAAGGAGTTTTATGATTCCAAGATTTTGTCTCAAAAAGTTTTAATTTCCGATGATTTTTGTATTCCGCTGCTAATCAATTGCTTTCGCTATGTTTATCTTGTGTTTTGGAGATCAGAGCCCACAATTAGTGGTATCAGAGCTCTAGGTTCGCTGAGTCAACAGAGACATAGGACTTAGGATGTTGATATAACATCCCTGACCTGGGTTATGTTCTAACCCCAGGAGTTTTGCTTAACAAAGTTTATTATATGCTTGTACTTATCCTGTGAAAAGTAATTAGGGCTTATGAGGAACTTATGTTTCAATTTTGGTCCTGTTTGAACAATGTTAAAGCAATGATTGCTTGTTTTGGACTAAAGTGCAAATTACCCAAGTTGAGGGGTTAACTTGCAAATTGCATATGATAAGATGTTCCTCTGATCTTGAGACATCATAAGGATGAATATGATGTAGTAGTATGGTTTCCACAAGCCTGGACACCAAGATAGAGCTTGTTGGACAATGTTGTGCATTAAAACCTAGTTTTGGAGTAAAGTGCAATTTACCCAAAATCTAGGGTTCAATATGCAAATTACCACTTCAACAAGGTCCCTAATGTTTCTTGGCATCATGTAGAGCAAATAAAATGAGAGGGGTGCTTCATTTGAATTAAGTTGGAGGAGAGAGAATCTTGATATTAAAATAATCAAGATTAATGCCTAATTGAAACCCTAATTCGATTTAGGGCAAAAATGAATAAAACTAATTGAAGGGCTTTTAACCAAAATGTTTTGGGTTGATTTTGAATAAGGATGGACGTTCCTTTGCCAAGATAAGGAACGAAAATATCCTAAGTAGGTGAAATTCCACTCACCATTATTATAAGGAAAAGAAAACCCACTCACATATGGATATTAATATAATAAGCATTAAGGTGCTTAATTTGATTTTCTTTAAATCATGGATAATGGATAGGAATAAGAGGCAATGAAGATAGCCTCGTCCTTAGGATTTTGAGGAGAATTTTAGGGGGAAGAGGCGGCACCAATTTTGGAATTAAATGCATTTTAATAATGCATTTTCTCTTTCATTGAATTGTTTATAAAAAGGCCTTTTCCTAGCCAAATGAAAGGCTATTTCGACCCCACTTCTTCTCTTAGCTTGGAAACCGACCAAGGAAGCTAGGGAGGACCAGGAGGACGAACCCCAACCTGTGGGTAAGCTCTTGACCTTCGTTCTCCTTGATTTCATGGTGGAAATCGAAAATAAATTATGGATTCCTTCTTATTTCGATCTCCTCTTCAACCCTAGCCAACTTTTGCAATCAAAAGCTTGAGGACGAGCCTAGGGGGAGTTGCAAGAGCTTCATCCACCATTAATGGCGTGAGCTTGGTGCTTTGGAGCTCAATTGGAGGCGGGTTTTATAACTTAAACCCTTAAACATTGCTATTGCATCAATTCTCTATGCTTTGTTGATTGATTTCTTCAATTTGATGCAC